>CM042155.1:14398127-14413127 GCA_023376005.1 Doryteuthis pealeii
TTCAAGTCCGTAATATTACTATCATGTATCAATAGGAATAAGTTGTTGTGTATATGACACAAAAGGTAAAATTGAAGAACAATCATTGAAATAGCATGCCCTGAATCTGCCCTTTCCTTCTGAATAATAACACCAGAATGTTCATTTATTTTGGTGAGGTGACGGCATCCAGCGCCCTTCCCTAACAATTCCATCACATTGAAGCTTCTCCGGATCCCGGGAGTGTTAAAGTGTAACACACGTAAGTAAAAGTAAAGTAAAGTTGTCGAGGTGGCCTAAAGTCGGTTTCAGCCAATCAGCGAGGGAGTCTATCCCCTTTTCATTAGCGCTAGACCAAGGAGATTGTTTGGCGTCTGAGGTGGAGCGCCACACCTACCATCAGCTCCTTGCTTTACCGCACATATCCCTGTGCTACTCATACGCTGAGTTAGTGAGGTCTGGTATTGAACTAGGAACCTTGTGGTTTCTAGCCGAACGCTCTACCGACTGTGCTAATGCACACGCCAAATTCATTCTAGAAAATAGAAATGCATAAGATTTTCTGTGATTTTGAGCTACAAAACGGATCATCCAATACTGATCAGACGACCAGTACTAATATTGATTTGCAGGCAAAAAATAGGATCTTCACATCTAGCGGGTTCTGCCGTTCCAGCGGAGCATAGAGGAAACATATGTTACAATGCCTTATACCCTTGTTGGTTATATACACAATAGTACGGACCGCCAAAGCGTGGCCCATCGATCCTTTTCGAGCGGAGAGCTCATTCCGCCGAGAGGTGTCAGAAAAGTTACCACAGGGATAACTGGCTTGTGGCGGCCAAGCGTTCGTAGCGACCTCGCTTTTTGATCCTTCGATGTCGGCTCTTCCTATCATTGCGAAGCAGAATTCGCCAAGCGTTGGATTGTTCACCCACTGACAGGGAACGCGAGCTGGGATTAGACCGTCGTGAGACAGGTTAGTTTTATCCTACCGATCGGCACGTGTGTTACGTCGGCCGTGGCCACGGCTATCCCGTCCAGTACGAGAGGAACCGCGGGATCGGAGCAAAGGTTCGCGTGCTCGCTCGAACGAGCAGCGGTGCCAAGCTGCCTCCGCGTGATAACGGCTGAAAGCCTCTAAGCCGGAACCGCGACCGGTGTCGCCACGGTATTACGAAAGGTGTCTCTTTTCGTTCCGCTGGAGCCTGCCATAGCGGTCGTCTGTCGCTAGATAGAGAGAGATAGGCATCGGAGATATATATACAGATACATAACTTACTTGGTTGTTACTTTCTACTTTGGGCATTTTGTCGTTTCCTTCTTCTCTTTCTATCTCGGGTATCATCGTCTAGTCTGGTTTCTCCTGTTGTTCTTGTTTTTCTTGTCTGGTCGGTCCCCTAACTAAGGGCATGCGTTTAAGTCATGAAACAACTGGTCTGGCTCTCAACTGGGGACCTAACGAGTTCTCACGTGACTTGTGAGTTTCCCACCAAACGGTCTGTAATTTTCCATTTTGTTTCTTTGTATTTTCGCTACACGGTGTTGTCAATAATCTACCACATAGATTATGCAACATAGAATCGAAAACAGATTCAGATTTACATTGAAAAAAATGTTGTGGCACCAGTTTTAGTTATTTCCCTATGGATGGTGCCAAAATTCCTTTGTAAAAGCGACTGGGGGAACTGTATCGCAGAGGAATATTAAGACAGTTGGAACCACAAGACTATTTTTTAGTGTTGGAATATTTTGGCATATAAGTGTTCTGGGGGCCACAACTTAAATTTTATAGACTCATCGTGGCCACATGGATTCAATGGCCAATCAACACGCGTGAATTCGTGGTTGGTTAATTATTTAATGGCCTTTATGGAAAGGCGTTCAGTTGCACGTATTAGACACAGTAGAACGAATAAACAACCAAGGATTCTGCTTAACACTGTAGAACACGAGGATTCTGCTTAACACTAAGGAACACACAGATTTTATTTAACGCTGAGGAATACAAGGATTCTGTTTAACACTGAAGAACACAAGGATTTTGCTTAACACTGAGGAACACAAGGATTCGACTCAAAATGGACCAACCTAATGCGACAAGGGATCTCCACTGTGCTCTCAACTGCAGTCTAAAAATGGACACAATAATCTTATCAGTTATAATAGTTAGAAGAGTCCAGGAGAACTTGAACGGCTTGCTATCACTGACAAATCACTTTTAACATATTGAACTATTTTGCGATATCTCACATTTAAACATGTCCCATCTATGGGTTAAATAGAAAAATGTATTTATAAAAAAATTGTATTATCCATTAAGAATTGATTTATTTCAAAACTTTATCGGCATTAAATGACCCACTGAGGTTGATATGCCGTAAAACAAACCAAACCAAACAAACCAAACATTTAAACATATCAAACCTTGTAATAATTAAATTATCACACCGTGGTATATCCACCGGTCCTGCTAGTTATAATAACAATTTATTTGTATGGTCACGATTCTTCGTCTGAATTGGAAGTTAGAGGAAGAATCAAAACCAACCAAAGAACATCATTGTTAAGATCGGTTGAGTAGTGGAAGTAGTGGAGACCTGAAGTCACTCAGCCAGCAGTGAAAGATCACGAGCTAACACTGGTGTGAAAAGTCTCAAGGAGAATTAATAATAATAATAATAATAATAATAATAATAATAATAATAATATAATAATAATAATATAATAATAAATAATAAGAAGAAGAGAAGAAGAAGAAGAAGAGAAGAAGAAGATGAAAAAGGGAAGAAGTATAAGAAAAATAAGAATAAAAAGATCAGAATAATAATAATAATAATAATAATAATAATAATAATAATAATAATAATAATAATAATAATAATAAGAAGAAGAAGAAGAAGAAGAAGAGAAGAAGAAGAAGAAGAAAATAAAGAGGAGGAGGGGAAGAAGTATAAGAATAATAAGAAGAAAAAGAATAAGAAAAATAATTAGGATGATAATAATGATAATAATAATGGTAATAATAATAATAATGAGAAGAAGAAGAAGAAGAAGGAGAAGAAGAAAAAAAAAGAAAGAGGAGGAGGGGAAGAAGTATAAGAATAATAAGAATAAAAAGAATAAGAAAAATAATTAGGATGATAATAATGATAATGATAATAATAATAATAATAATAATAATAATAATAATAATAATAATAATAATAATAATAAGAAGAAGAAGAAGAAGAAGAAGAAGAAGAAGAAAGAGGAGAAGGAGAATAAGAACAATAAGAATAATAATAAGAAGAATAAGAATAAGGATGAGAATAATAACAATAATAATAATAATAATAATAATAATAATAATAATAATAAACGAAGAAGAAGAAGAAGAAGAAGAAGAAGAAGAAGAAGAAGAAAAGAGGGGGAGAATAAGAATACTAAGTATAATAAGAATAAAAAGAAGAAGGATGAGAATAAGAAGAATAAGAATGATACTACTACTATTACTAATATTACTACTACTACTACTAATGATAATAATAATAATAATAAGAAGAAGAAGAAGAAGAAGAAGAAGAAAAAGAAAAAGAAAAAGAAGAAGAAGAGAAGAAGAAGAAGAAGAAGAAGAAGAAGAAGAAGAGAAAGAGGAGGAGGAGGAGGAGAATAAGAATGATAAGAATAATAAGAATAAAAAGTATAAGAATAAGAATAAGAATGAGAATAAGAAGAATAAGAATGATACTACTACTACTACTACTACTACTACTACTAATAATAATAATAATAATACGAAGAAGAAGAAGAAGAAGAAGAAGAAGAAGAAGAAGAAGAAGAAGAAGAAGAAGAAGAAGAAGAAGAAGAAGAAAGTTTAAGTAATTTCCTTCTCTCATATCCGTGTCATTTTGCAATAATAAACTAAAATTAGTCCATATTAATATCAACGATGTCTCGTCCGTTCATGTTTATATGATCAATAGCAATCTAACTGATCTGACCATTTCTAATTTAATGAGTCTATTTGTTCCAGACATCAAATTATGTGGAACCAATATAAAAGTTATCAATGTAAGAAACAGCGTAACGTTTTAGACAAGCACATTCAATATGGCGTATGTATAAGGCATTCGAATAACACGACATATCATTACAAATGTAGTACAATATAAACAGAAACGAATATATCAATGGAAAACTAGAATGTAGAGGTAAAACTAGATATCAAATAGAAATATAGTCGAATAATATAAAGAAAAACACTGTCCAGTACTTACTGGAAAATGCATTGGTCGAAAGTTGTGTATATTTTATGACATCTCTATTAATTATGGATATTCGCTTCCGGTTTTGTCTGTAACAAAAACTACGTCACTGCTTACGTCACTAAATCCGAAATCGTCATAACATAGAATAAATACACTCAAAATCTGAGCATGCAACATTAGACAGTCCTCATTGTTTTTTAAAACAAGTTTTAATAATTACATGACTGGGATTATATATCTATATATAGTTTGTTTTATTTTAATACATATTTAAGTTTACATTTCAAATCGTTTTATTTTTTAATCCTTTAATGAATTTGAGGATTTTACTTACTTAGGGTACAAACTCGCTGATATTGAATTTTTTACTCCCACCCCTCAGGCAATATGTTTAAAAAATCTATTTTTACATCGCCTGGAGGGTGTTTTTTATTTTGTACTATAATGGAGATTGGATGTATTTCTGTCTGTAACAAAAACAACGTCACTGCTTACGTCACTATACCCGAAATCGTCATAACATAGAATAAATACACTCAGAATTTGAGCATGTAACATTTGACAGTCCTCATTGTTTTTTTTTTTAAACAAGTTTGAATTGATACATCCCCAGTATCATATATTTATATATAGTTTGTTATATTTAAATAGATATTCAAAGTTAATAGAACTTAGTTTCGATTTCAAATTGTTTTATTTATTTTTTACTACTTTAATAAATTTGATGATTTCATGATTTATGGTTCAAACTCTCCGGCATTCAATTTTTAACTTCCACCTCCTCAAGCAATATCTTTCAAAACGGAGGGCGTTTTTTATTTTGCTAGTATTAAAATAATTTAGCTTTGGTCGGCAACCCATCAGTCAAGGAAAAGTCCGACACAAAATATTTGCTGCCTTCAAAGAAAGAATAGGAGAGTAAACCCCAAAAAACAAATCGAGAGCCGGAGTCTCTAAAGTGGTATTATGCTGAAATCCAGTATTACCCATCAACTCATGCGACAATACCGTTGCCAGACCGCATTGGTACCTAACCTTTACTTTGGACCACAGTGGCAGTGTGGAGAGGGAGGATTTGCTGCATAGGTAACAGTTTATCCTCCATATGAATCCCCAGGCTATGTAGTTCAAATTTTTAAAAAAAAAAAAAAAGAAGAAAACTTTGACACTACTCCATCGTCTCTTGTAGACGGAGGGCTATCAACCAACCATAAACCAAAATAATTTTAAGACCGAAACATGTTTTATAATATTATATTACAGTCGTTTTATAATAGTATATTACAGAGGTGGACTGAAAAATCATGATTCATATAAAAGCGAATCTTTGATTAAAAGTATTTCTTTTGTGTTTAATTTATATATTTATATAAATTGTGCTGCGTGTGTGATTTTGGCTGTGTCTTCACTACATCTATTGTGTATTCTATTAATTTCATTTTTAATGTAACTTCTCTTGGAACTGAGTGGAAGTGTTGACTTGAAGTGTACAAAGAGATCCTTAGTGGTGTTTTTTTTTTATAGAAGCTAGTGTAAATTTTGCCTGCAGGTGATATTTTTATTCTAAAGTCTAGGAGTGCTAGGGAACTAGTGTTATCTGGATGTTCCATTTGGAATTGAATGTGGTTATCTATACTATGGAATTTCTCGGCTATGTCATTGGCTTCTTCTTTGGATGTTGTCAACATAAGTATATCGTCAATATACCTGGTGAAGAAAATGCATGATGGGCAGATGGTTAATGCCCGTTGTTCTAATTTATCCAGGTACAAAATCGCCAGTATGGCTGAGATACTGGATCCCATGGGTAATCCTGACATCTGTTTGTATGTATGTCCATTATACGTGAAGTAAGTATTGTCTACTATGATGGATAGTGGCTGGTGTATATCTGCTGCACAATTTAAGAACACCCTTAAAAAACAATGGCTACCCAACTTCATTCATACGCCATTTAAATAATAGAAAAACACGGACACTACACACACACTCTAACACCTTTTTTCTGAAACTACCACATTTCAGCGAAACAATCACAAATGAAATACGCAAGGCTATTCGCAAAGAGGGACTAGATATCCAACTAGCACACTCTGGACCCTCACTACGCCAGCATCTAACAAAAAAACATAAGAATGATATTACAATATGCACACTAGCCAACTGCCCAATAAAAGACCCTAACATATGTCACAAAACCTATACAGTTTACCGTTTAACTTGCTCCAAATGCCTTAATTTCTATATAGGAAGTACAATTAGACCCCTCCACATTAGAATCAAAGAACATATCCATACACGTGTATCCTCATTCCATAAACATTTAATCAAATGCAAAAATAAAGACAATAGTTTTTCCGTTAAGATAGAGACAGTAATACGAAATATTGGTAATCTCAGAATTAGAGAAAGTTTATTAATAGCCAAATTAGGTCCTAGTATAAACAATAGATTAGAGCTAAACACTGAATACATAATTAATTAAAATACACATATACACGTTCCTCATAGTATATAGTACATAGTATGTACATTTCATTATACATATATCAAAGGAATAATACATAAATATATAAATAGATGAAAATAATAAAATTGAAATTGAATGAACGGCTAAATGACCATCACGACTTTGCGCGTGGCGTTTAAAAAAAGAACACCACGAGACGCGTGTTTATAACATTAAAAAATAACGACAAAAAAAACGCGTCCATTTCCGAAAATTGTCTCTGAAGATAAACTTTTACTTTGAAATCGATAAGACAAAAAATAACATCTTTTTGTTTTTAGTTTTTATTTTGCATTGTAATTGCTTTCAAATTATTATTATAACATACTTAACAATGCTTCAAGCAAATTAGCAATTACTTTTATATATATATATATATATATATACAAGCCGCTAGGATTATCTAAAACTTAAAAAGTACTCAATACCTAAGTAGAGCAAAGTTAATCCTAACGAGACAGACATATCTACCAGTAGTACATATTAGTAGCTCATCGGGGTAAGAATCTTGTCCCTATGAGATACTAAGCTATATATTTCTGACTCATTAGGGTCATCCACAGACACGTGTTTCGACATATCAAGTGTGGCTAGACATTTTGTAAGCTACCTACAGCCGGAATTGAAATCCGATCGGTTGGGTGTCTGTCCGACACCTTAACCATTAGGCTGTCATCACTTACAGAATGGGAAGGGGATTTTAACTGTTTTAATACACATATCGCTATATATATATATATATATATATATATATATATATATATATATATATATATATATATATATATATTATATTTATATACAAGTGATACTACTTAATTCTGTGAAACATCCAAGAAATATGAAGTTTGATTAAAACCGTAGAATATACAATTTTTCTCTTAGAACATACATTTACATAAAGAGTTACACTGTTTATATATCTACTGCGGCGATGAGAAAGGGTTTGCATGACACTCTCTAAAATGATCGTTGTAAATGCAATAACCTTTATATTATTTTGGCTCTCAACGCCAGAGTGTACATGTTATACCTACATACATACATAGATATATTTTCGACTGCATATATGGAGGCACTCTTGTCGCAGTTGTCATCGTCTTAAGAAATGGACAAAACGATCCGAATTTAGACCTTGAACAAGGCTGTTTAAGGTTTTTAACTCCGAGCTAATCAACTTACGAACAAGCATGCATCCATTTCGTATACCCTCCCCTCATCTATGGCAAAAAGAGGGCCCATTTGACCTTGACATGGCCTTGACATGGCCTGCGGTCTAATAGAAAGAAGATTCTCTATTCAGACCATAGTACTGCGCTTAAAAGCTGACCTTATTTCACATCCTGACCATAGCCCAGGAGATGGATAAATACACAGACATGGACATATAGACATACACACACGCGCACATACACACACACACATATATATATATATATATATATATATAAGTTAAAAGAAAGGAAATGAATCCGACAATATGAGAAAGAAAAGGTGGAATGAAAACATCACACAATGCTGTTAAAGAAGAAAACAATTTATAATATAATCATAGCTGATACTGATATATATGGCGCGAAATGCCCACGTTGGTGAATATTGTAACGTCTTTCGTTTTTTGCAGTATTAAGGTTTTTTTGTTTTGTAAACTCATTTTGACTTTCCTCTCCGACCCAAACAACTACGGGAGTGAATGAGCTCTGATGATGATTTTTGTAAAATCGAAATATTGATCAGTATCAGCTATGATTATATTATAAATTGTTTTCTTCTTTAACAGCATTGTGTGATGTTTTCATTCCACCTTTTCTTACTCATATATATATATATATATATATATATATATATATATATATATATAGAGAGAGAGAGAGAGAGAGAGAGAGAGTGAGAGAGAGAGAGAGAGAGAGAGAGAGATGTAAATAAACAATGGATTGGAAAATATACTTGCACGTAACGTAGAGAATAATCTATATACGGTATTTGCTAATATATCATTTTCAAAAAATTTAAACCAGTCTTCAATTTCATATTTAATCAGTCGTTTTTAAAAAGCGGACAATGAAAACATTACCACAAACCTAACATCAATATCCAATTACTCCAAATATTCACCTCACCTCGTCCAATTATGATGAGAATAATTGGTTTGAGCCAAAAAAACTGATGCATGCGTAAAAAAAAAATACAGTATTCTTTTATATTATCATTTCATTTTAAATGCGTGAAATAATTTCCACTTTGTTTAAGTTGTTTAAAGGTCTTCCTATAAAATAGACAGAAATTTATGTTAGCCACCTTTTGCTCCAAGAGGATCGAAGTTGAACAAGACTTCGATTAATTGACAAAAATTAGTTATATGAATTTTAATAACTGCCAATGCAGCCGTCTCACAATAATTTCTTCTAACTGATTTTAAGCATTTATTGATTGGTTTATTCATATAAACAAATGAATATTGTTAACAGATGATTTTTAGAGTTTTTTTTAAATTATAGAACTAACATCTAACCCTAACCCTAACCCTAACAAACAACCAGATTTTGACGGTGTAAATCAGAAAAGCGTCCCCACGAAACGAGATCTCGGAAGTGGTACCTAAAGGTCATATGGTCCGATTTTCCTTGTTAATTATTGTTCGTGGATTCTTCTTACAAGGTTGGACATTGTTTGTTTAACAATTATTCAATAACAAGCCTTGGTTTTACTTGGTCAAGCTTTTATTTTCAACCTCACCCATATTGGTTCAGTCGCGTGTGAGATGAACGCTGGAAGCTGACAAACCCGTCTGTTCTCCTTGAAAGCTGGGTCGAACCTGCAACTAAACAATCTTATTCTCACGCCTCTGTTATGGTGCGTTTTGAACCGGAAGGTGAGATTGGGACCAACTAAACGTTACTCATAAACCCGAATGGGTATGGAAAATTACCCACCTCCGCTTTTAAATCTAACGAACTTTATTTACAATTCTAACTATAGGTACGTTCACAATTTATGACTGCTCATCCCTTGATGAAACAACAATGAAGCAAATATTCCCTTAGGGTAATTCAATAAACAATGGGAATTAGTTTGAAAAAAAAAGCAAACTATTTTTTTATTATTAATTGGTTATCTATATATATATGAATTCCTAGACGAAGCTGTTGGCATTTCACATAGCGCTAATACCCTTAGGAAAGGTATGGATCCATACATTCTTCCTCCAGCTATGGGTTAAATAGTAGGGCAGACCGGGCCCTTCAACCTTGGGTAGGTAACTAGTCTAGGAGAGGGATAGCTCTGAATTCAAAATTCCTGAGGTCAGTCATTGATTGGGTTTGTGGCAACCCTTGATGCACCAATTCTTTCCTATCGACTGTGCCAAAAGGTGTGGATGGCCCAACACAAGCCTTCACCACTATACACAAATCCCTGTGTGGACGTTCATTGTATGAACACTCATACGTCGAAATCGCCGGGAGAGTCCATCATATATATGAAAGGGCAGTTGGTGTGCATGTATGTATATGGTACTGCATATAAGATACTAATTAAGATTAAATAATGAATGTTTAATAGCCATTAAGAATATAACTTAAACAACTAAGGGAATTGTGACGTCGGTGGTGACGTAGTTTCGGTTACAGAGAGACACACGATCTCCATTATAATACGATTATATATATATATATATATATATATAGAGAGAGAGAGAGAGAGAGAGAGAGAGAGAGAGAGGGAGTGTGTGTGTGTGTGAGAGAGAGAGAGAGAGAGAGAGAGAGAGAGAGAGAGGGAGAGAGGGAGAGAGGGAGTGTGTATGTGTGTGTGTGTGTGTGTGTGTGTGAGAGAGAGAGAGAGAGAGAGAGAGAGAGAGAGAGAGCGAGTGCGGGTGAGAGAGAGAAAGATATGTATTAGATAATTTAATGAGAATTTCTGTACACCTGGATTCGTCTCAGAACCAGTCAATTATACCCTTGTGGCACATCCGATTTAATATTACTTCATTATTTATAATGAGGATTAAAACATAAAAATAAATTCCAAGAGACACAAGATAATTAAATACATGGATCTTAATGAATTGTCACAGGACATTTCTTAATTAACGTTTAGTGAACAGCATTTTATACATTTATTTATTAAAACATGTTCTTCCAAACCCTGCCCCGGTATAGAGCTGTTTCTCTTGATATTTTATTATTATTATATATTGGATTGAGTGCTATGGTCGTTTGAAATGGACACGGTGACCCATGTTCAAATTGTAGCGAGACTGTTTGAATTTCCGATACCAGTATTATCATTGGAAAAAGGTATGAATCCAACTATTCTTCCTCTTAATATGAGTAAATAGTAGGGCAGATTGTGCTTTGATATGAGAACTCATCTAGGAGAAGGAAAATTGAATTCAGAACATCCGATGCTCCGACTTAAGTTTAGATTGTTATTATTTGTTTCAAAGCAGCGTGTAGGCCACTTATCGTTCAGACAACCCGTATGTATTGTACCCTATAATAAATGAATACAGCTTTTACACCCGTAATCTACTACTTTATTTTCAATTCTCCAATATTAGAATAAATTACTACTACTACTACTACCACTAATATATATATATATATATATATATATATATATATATATATATATATATATATATATATATATATATCAATAAAGGAAGAACTCAATACAGTAATCCCATAATAAATTTATTTCGACAAAAATTGGGGCCCATATAAATCTAAGTTGATTTAAACAGGCTCCCCAAATGTTCGCCTCATCAGATGGGTCTCAATTCACTTATGAACAAGCATATCACAAAAAAAACCCAAAGAGCTGAATATATATAAATTCAAACAAAAACAAAAAAATAATAAGGTTAAGGTAAAAGTGAGCCTTCCATCTCATTCTCCTAATGAATTCCACGATTTTTTCGGTGTGGGATAAAGTGAAGGAATGTAGAGTGGGGTAGGGAATATTTTTAAGGGAATATTCCGGAGTAAATTTCTCCATGAAGATGCAATCCAGCGAAAAGGCACGGTAAAGAGGTAAATCCACAAGAATAATCCAGAGAGCTCAACTTATGAATAAGGAGCAATATATGAGATTTATCCAAAACTTGGTAGTAAGGGATGATTCTATATGTGATTTCTAGATCCACTGTACTAATATTGATGATCCAGTATGTATAAATACAGTGAATCATTAAATCACTAAAGAGAGCTCAATGTAAAATAACCTTTTAGATTATATACAGAGCAATATTTATCAATAAAGGAAGAACTCAATACAGTAATCCCATAATAAATTTATTTCGACATGGGGCCCATATAAATCTAAGTTGATTTAAACAGCTCCCCATGAGAATATATATAAATATGGGGAGAATATTTGAATATACACCTTTCCCTGGGTAATAGTGCTATGTCAAAACGTGTACATTTTCAACGTTTTATATTTCCTAACACTACGGGACGCGCCTATATATATATATATATATATATATATATATATATATATATTATTAAGAAAAAAACAAGTGTTCCAAAAATGAGATGAATGTATTTATTGACGCTTAAACTTTTCGCTTTCTTTAAACCTTCATCAGGATGTATTAAGGGCTGAAGAAATTGATGGATGTTTTATAGATGTCAGGGGATAAAAAATCTTTATAAAAAATTTAAAAATATATTTATAAAAAAAATTATAAAGGTTTTCTTATCTCCTGTTATCTCCTGTCATCTTTAAAACATCCATCAATTTCTTCACCCCTTAATATATCGTGATGAAAGTTTAAAGAAACCGAATCGTTTAAGCGTCGTTGAATAAATTCATCTAATTTTTGGAACAGTTGTTTTTTTCAAATTTCTTAATATTGTCGGATTTATTTCTATATTTACTCCCACACACACAATATATATATATATGTGTGTGTGTGTGTGTGTGTGTGTGTGTGTGTGGTGTGTGTGTGTGTGTGTGTGTGTGTGAGAGAGAGAGAGAGGAGAGAGAGAGAGAGAGTGTGTGTTTCTACTTCATATAGGATCTGAAAGTTTTACGTAAGTATTAATAGTCAATAATAATTAAAATATATATATCATACACCATAAACCTATTAAAATACAGAATAGCCACAATAATTCAACAGAGAAAAACGTAGATTCATAAATTAATATTAAGAAACGCATAAGAATAGGAAATTATTATCGGAGGCATCTCTTTCCTTTTTCTTGATTAAAAAATACGCAACATTCATGATGGAAACAGCGATAAACAAGGAAGTAATTACTTTACTTTGATACTTCCATAATAATTATAATCGATCCTCACAAATAGGGTCAGTTATTTACCTAATCAATAGAATGCGAAATTATATATAATTTGTTGTGTTGTGTTTTTTTACATTAGTTTCTTGTTATCGATGACACTGTTTACTCAGAAGTTTTTATAGAATGAAGATAAAAGAAAAGAAAAAGGAAATGATTAAATGAAAGAGAAAATAAAATAGTAAATAACGAAAAGTTTATGTTTATATGAACGAAAAGAAAATGGTCAAAAATAAAAAGAAGACGACAACAATAGCAACAAGTATAAGGAGAAGAAAGGGATAGAGAAAAAAAAAAGAAATTGGAAGTAGTGAAACTGAAAATGATGAGGTTGGGCAAAAAGAAGATTGAAAAAGAAAGACAAAAAATAAATATAATGGAAGCCAAAAATGAAAGACAAATAAGAAGCAGTTTAATAATAATAATAATAATAATGATGACGATAATAAATAATAATAATAATAATAATGATGATGATGATAATAATAATAATAATAATGATGATGATGATGATAATAATAATAATAATGATGATGATGATGATAATAATAATAATAATAATGATGATGATGATGATGATGATAATAATAATAATAATAATAATAATGATGATGATGAAAATGATGATGATAATAATAATAATAATAATGATGATGATGATAATAATAATAATAATAATAATAATAATAATAATAATGAAGATGATGATGATAATAATAATAATAATAATAATAATAATAATAATGAAGATGATGATGATAATAATAATAATAATAATAATATATAATAATAATATAATAATAATAATAATAATAATAATAATAATAATAATAATGATGATAATAATAATAATAATAATAATAATAATAATAATAATAATAATAATAATAATAATAATAGTATTCACCCTATCCCAGCCAGAAGACCAGACCTAGTGTTGATTAACAAAAGAAAAAAAAAGAGAACGTGTCAACTGGTGGACTTTGCGGTTCCAGCAGATCAGAGGGTAAAGCTGAAGAAAAATGAAAATATGGATAAATACACGGACCTTGCCAGAGAATTGAAAAAGCTGTGGTATATGAGAGTGAGAGTGGTACCAATTGTAGTTGGTGCACTTGGAACGGTCCCAATTAACTTGGAAAGAAGACTGGAGGATCTGGAAATCAGAGGAAGAATTGAGACCATCCAGACTACTGCACTGCTATAATCGGCTAGAATACTCAGAAGAGTCTAGGAGACCTGAGGTTACTTGTTTTCACTCAACCTCTAGTGAAATACCATTAGCTAACGCTGATGTGAAAAACTCAAAAGGAGTGAAAATAATAATAATAATAATAATAATAATAATAATAATAATAATAATAATTTCTTATATAATTATTGATTGGGAAATGCATAACCCTTTGAGGATTTGCGTCTTCATTATTTACGCGGGTATCAAATATTATTTCTGTTCCCAATAAGATATTTACATTCAGGGTTAAAATACTTCAAGATAAGGCCGGTGGTATGTTGAGAGACATTTATATAACGAAGAGGAAGAGATAAAACAGAGATGAAAAGAACAGATTAAAAACATGCGTACAAGATCGATCCAAAAGATATTAAAAACTTTAAACGGAATAAATCAACAAGCCGTTATAATTAGCTGTGTTGGATATATAGAACAAAGAATGAATTTCTAATTCAAATCGGATGGAATACTAAATCATCAAATGTCTACACATTTTGTGATAAGATGAAAGAATTGAATATCTAGTGATCTGAAATTCACTAAACTCAATTTCGGAAATTTAAATGAGTGAAACACAAAGACACAAATATGGAAGACAGGGGGGTATTTAGGGGGAGTTTCTTTCCTTGAAAGAAAAGATGTCCATACATGTCTCTTCCGACTGGTATGGGCTAAATATAAAGGCACGTTAATTCCTCTTGTAATAATATGGAAATCAGT
>CM042155.1:14415627-14418127 GCA_023376005.1 Doryteuthis pealeii
TACAGTAAATATTTAATCATTTATGAAATACAGAACTTAAAAATAAAAATTTAAAAAAATAAAAAATAATTAATCGTAAAAAAAAAATTCCTGTACTAAAAATCTTTTGAATTCCAACCGTCACATTTTTTAATAACCATCCCCTTCTGTTTAAATGTATTCGTCTTGTTGCCATCATCTCAAAATCCGCTACATTTGGATATGTTTTACCGACAAAAGGTATACATAGAGTCATGACCGACATATATATGGCGCGAATGCCCACATTGGTGAATAATGTAACAACTTTCGTTCTTCTTTTTTGCAGTATTAAGGTCTTTTGTTTGTGAACTGATTTGATATTCTTCTCCGACCCAAACAACTACGGAGTGAATGAGCTCTGATGATGATTTTTGTAAAATTGAAATATTGATCAGTATCAGCTATGATTATATTATAAATTGTTTTCTCTTTAACAGCATTGTGTGATGTTTTCATTCCACCTTTTCATACTCATATATATATATATATATATATATATATATATATATATATATACATGAGAAGTAAATAAACAAACGATGTGTTCTGATATGGCTTTTTTAGTCGACAAAATGTGTGCTTAATTGAAGTCGTACCTAATTTTGAAAATTAGTTAATTGATAATTAGTTAATTAGGCGGGCATTTTTCAAAATTAGGAACGACTTCAATTAAGCACATATTCTCCCATATATATATATATATATAATATATAATATATATAATATATATATATATATAAGTGCCCAACACATACGTGCTAGAACGAGCAAACATGGACAGCATGCCTATCATCATCTGCGAGAGACGCCTGCGTTGATTTAGTCACGTCAGGAGGATGGACAATGGGCGCATCCCTAAAGACCCACTGTATGGAGAATTAGTAGAGAGCAGCCAACCACTAGGGATACAACGCTTGCGCTTTAAAGATGTCTGCAAGAGGGATATGAAGACATGCCACATCAACACCAACACATGGGAGGCTTGTGCAGAAGACCGTGTGACTTTGCACCTCTTCGTCAAACAAGGAACGAGAAGGAGAGATAAAATATGAAAGAAGCCGCCACAGAAAAGAGAGCCAAAAGGAAGGCGAGACAACAGTAACTCCAACAAACATCACTGCTTGTTTGCAGTCACTGCACCAGAGATTGCCATTCAAAAATTGGTCTAAAAATATCGGGGATAGAGCATTAGGATCCAAGTGTAGCGTGGTCATGGAGTCAAGACATATTCTTGCCAAGTGCGCATGCGCCGTTATTTCTATGTTTGCGTCTGGTTCTTTAAAGTTTGTTACTTACAATGAAAGGAATTTGAAATACAAAGTCGTTGAGAAATGAAGAACTTATTAAATATACATGGTATGTAAATTTTGTCCGTTAGAAAATTAGGATTGAAGTGGCAGGGTTTGCCGAAGTAAATTTATTTTTAATATCAATCTCACAGACAAGTTAAAGAGACAGTTCTTACAGGCCGTTGTCGTGTCAGTGCTGCTGTATGGCTTCACCACCTGGACCCTAACGAAGCGACTAGAGAATAAACTAGTTGGGAGCTGCACAAGAATACTGCGGGTGATCCTGAACAAGACGAGAAAACAGCTGTACGGCCACCTGCCACATATCACCCAAACCATCCGAGTAAGACGGATAAGACACGCGGGACACTGCTGGAGAAGCAAGGACGAACTCATAAGCGACGTCCTCCTGTGAAAGCCAGCACATGGGCACGCCAGTGTGGGCCGACCAGCGAAGATGTACATTGATCAGCTCTGTGCGGATACAGGATGCTGCACAGAGGACCTCCCGAGAATGATGAGCGATAGGGACGGATGGAGAGAGATTGTCATGGATATCCGCGCTGACAGCGCGACATGATGATGATGAAAGTTTCCTATATGTATTCATGTGTATATAGTCATCCACATACAGTCCTGTTTAGATGTACCCCTTCTCTTCAGTGCGGCTAGACTTAGTGCATATTAGTTTGCTATATTTAAAAACGGAGTGGTCAATTATTTAGCTGAGGTGATGACATTCATATGAAGAAAGAATTCGGCGGATGAATGACACCAGATACTGAAGATTTACATTTTTGCATTTTATCTCGAACGATTTGAATGGTCTCATTTTTAACCGGAGGGTGTTGCAAAATTCGCGCATGTGTGTGTATGTGTTGATAGGGCATATATATCGGCGATTGGGTAGCGTAGACATAAAATCAACGGCACTTGGTAACTGTCAGTTTCTCGTGTTTCGATTTTTAAACTTATATTTCGTTTGGAAATTACACAGTTGACGTGTGTCTGTGTGCGTGTGTGATTGTATCTTTTATTTTATTCACGAACATTCATCAACTTAAATATTTCGTTTAGACATGCATGTCTTTCTATTCAAATAACAGTTTTGCAAAATTTATGTCAGTGAAAATTCTTTAATTTATATTCTTTCATCATACGACCTCGGAGGTCTGTACATTTGTTCTGTT
>CM042155.1:14423127-14425627 GCA_023376005.1 Doryteuthis pealeii
TTATATCGTCGATATTATCGCCAATAATAAATAGCAGTCATTGTAACATTCCGTATTTGTCTACATATCTCGACATACTGTCGGATTGATTTTCTCATTTTACTCACACCCACCCACGCGCACACTCACACACATATATGTACGTGTGCGCGCGTGTATGCGTGTGTGTTGTGTGTGTTTGTATGTGCGTGTGCGCGTGTTTTTATGTATATATCTGTAAGACATCAAAATTAATGGGCCTTACTTTGTCACGTTGGTCATGTACTATACTGTCGTAAGCATACTGTCGGATTGATTTTTCTCCTTTTACTCCCATATATTATATATATATATATATATATATATTATGGGAGATTATGTGCGTAATTAAAGTCATACCTAATTTTGTAAATTAATTAATTATAACTAAATGAATTAGGCGTGCATATCGGTTTAAATGTAAAGCGCTTTACATTCAAACCGATATGCAGGCCTAATTCATTTAGTTATAATTAATTAATTAATTTACAAAATTAGGTATGACTTTAATTAAGCACATAATCTCCCACAAATTGTCGGCCTTTGCCGTTTCAAACACATTGTTTGACTACTTCATATATATATATATATATATATATATATATATATATATATATATATATATGAGTATAGATAAAAGGATATGAAAACAACACAGTATGCTGTTAAAGGGAAAATATTTTATATATTCATAACTAATATTGAACAATATTTCGATTTATAAAAATCATCTTCAGAGCTTGTTTTTACTGCACTTATCAATAGCGGAGACGAAAATAATTAGCTATGAATATGATATAAAATCTTTTCACTTTAACAGCATATTGTGTTGTTTTCATATCTATTTATCTATATTCATACCGTCGGATTCATTTCCTTTCTCTTAACTTATTTATGTATATAATTATGTGTGTGTGTGTATTTGTGTGTGTGTGTGCGTGCGTGCACGTCTCTCTGTGTGTATGAGTGTTTGTATGTGTGTGTGTTTGTATGTATATCTTCTTATTATAATGGAGATTGTATGTTTTTCTGTCACAATTCCCTTTGTTATCTGCATCCCATTCTCCATGATTTTATTTTTATTTAAACCTCAATTATTAATAAAATTGTTTTACATCATTAAGACTATTGACCATATCTACGTACAAATAACATGCAGTTGTATTTATATATACAACAAAACAGCGGTTTACAGTGTGAATGGGAAGGCTAATTTGCATATTGATCTTAAAAAATTTGATTTTAATATGTGCTTAAAATTATTGATTTCTAATTGTTTAGTTTTATCTTATTGAATATGAGCAAAATTCTCTTCAATAAATCTTAAAAGAATTCCCTTGACAAAAAGAAATAACTGTAATATTATTCTTTACTTCCTATTTTAACTAAATAGTTAAATTAGGAATAGGAGTAATTGAACATGATGGAAGAGTTAGTTTCAAAGTTGTTCTATTTTTTCAATCATACCCCTCTGTTCAAAATCTTTTTATCTACATTCTTATTCAGTTTCATTGGCCTTTCTAATTTAATATGATATTTTATTATATTAAAACTTAAATACTTGCACCCGGAGGGTGCATATATTTGCTAGTATCTATAAGATATCGAAAGAGTTCTTACTCTATCGCGTTGGTCATGAGCTATTTAATGTGATTTTTCATTTCCTATTTTTCTATCTACTAGACTGATTTCCATATAATTACAAGAGGAATTAACGTGCCTTTGTATTTAACCAATCGGAAGAGACATGTATGGACATCTTTTATTTCAAGCAAATACACCCCACCCTAAATGTCTCCCATATTTGTGTCTTTGTGTTTCACTCATTTAAATTTCCAAAATTGAGTTTAGTGAATTTCAGATCACTAGATATTCAATTCTTTCATCTTATCACAAAATGTGTAGACAGTTGATTATTTAGTTTTCCATCCCATTTGAATTAGAAATTCATTCTTTGTTCTATATATCCAACACAGCTAATTATAACGGCTTGTTGATTTATTCCGTTTAAAGTTTTTGATATCTTTTGGATCGATCTTGTACGCATGTTTTTAATCTGTTCTTTTCATCTCTGTTTTATCTCTTCCTCTTCGTTATATAAATGTCTCTCAACATACCACCGGCCTTATCTTGAAGTATTTTAACCCTGAATGTAAATACCTTATTGGGAACAGAAATAATATTTGATACTCGCGCAAATAATGAAGACGCAAATCCTCAAACGACTAAGCATTTCCCAATCAATAATTATATGAGAAATTATTATTATTATTATTATTATTATTATTATTATTATTATTATTATTAATATTTTCACTCCTTTTGAGTTTTGAGTTTTTCACATCAGTGTTAGCTAATGGTATTTCACTAGAGGCTGAGTGAAGACAAGTTTCTTCAGGTATCCTAGACTGTTCTGGGTATTCTAGCCGATTATAGCAGTGCAGTAGTCTTGATGGTCTCAGTTCTTCCTCTGATTTCAAGA
>CM042155.1:14429439-14446939 GCA_023376005.1 Doryteuthis pealeii
CACAATACATCAACAAGGTTGCCTGTAAAAATCAATTATCAATAGAATTTAAAAAACTGCTTTCTCGCATGAAAAGCTCAGCAACACCTTTATATTCTAACTCTAAACATTGGTCAAGGACAAGAGGATATGCAGCAGAGATGGAAAATTAAATACAGCGAAAATAGATGACATCCAGAAAAAAAGCCTTAGAGTGATATAATACAGTGAAAGTAATTAAGCTGGTGGAGAAGCATCATAGAAATGCTACACCCATTATCATGTCAATGAGAATGCAATAGATATATTTCTAATATTATAAACCCCATTTATAATAAGGTCGACTCATATAATGCAAGCCTATTTTTTACACATTTGCGATTAGGCATTATTCTCCATTCCTGATTAAAGTATTACTGTGAAAGGCTACAGTAACGGAAGTCGAAAACAAATAGAATGATTCTAAGGTTAAATAGATAACATATTATAGTAGAATTTTTGTTTTATGATATATCAACCCTTTTCAAGTCATGTAAATGCCGAAAAAGTTATTTACCCGGGCAATGCATAAGCATAAGTAGAAAGCAAACAGGATGATTACTAAGGGATTCAGATATTAATTATATGAGTGAGTTGTTTGTTGTTTTATATCTTTAACCCTTTTCAAGCATTGTAAAGTCGGATCAAGTTCATTTTGGACACTCAGCATTCTTATGTAATAATTGATAGGTGGCGCTGATTTATATGTACCGTTGTTTAGAATTCAAAAAAAAGAACCGTTAACTCTTGTGAAACATAAGAGCATGAAAAATACCATAAATATAGACATTGACACGCTGAAAGAAAAAAAGAAAATAAAATCTCCTCGGAATCACATTAAACGGTACCTACCAATTTAGTCCCACAGGCGATTTTCTTGGTATGGGTTAGCTCAGTCGGTAGAGCGTTCAGCTAGAAACCACAAGGTTCTAGATTCGATACGTCCTCACCAACTCATCCCAGTTGTTCGATGAGATAGCACAAGGATCTACTGTGGTAAAGTAAGGAGCTGAGGTAGGATGTGTCGCTCCACTCTGACACCAAACCAAACTCCGTGGTCTAGCGCTATTGAAAAGGAGGATGACTCCCTCATTGACTGGTGATAACTGAACTTTAGGCCGGTCCCGGTGACTTATTCCTTTTTTTATGTGATATTATGCGTCCGGGTTAAACTCAGTCGGTAAGCGTTTCAGCTAGGAAATCACACAAGAATTTCCAGATCCACGAGAATTTCTCCATATTAAAGAAAAACCGTGGTAGACCTCGATGTCACTCAGGAAAAATACTTCAGGGACAGTAAGTTTAATAGTTACGCAGTCTGTTATGTCAATATTATAAATACAAAAGCACTTCAACCTGTCTTGTGATGAGTAGCAGAGTGATCTGTGCGGTAAAGTAAGGAAAGCTTGATGGTAGGTGTGCGCTCCAACGTCAGGCCTAAGATCATATCCTTGTCTAGTGCAGTGAAGGTGATAGACCTCCTTCTCTGTTATGGCATAATACCGACATTCGGCCGCGCCTGGCCGAACTTACTTTTTTATGCTATATTTCAAGTTTACTATGCATGTCAATTTCTAAAGTGGAAATTCAGATTTTTCCTTCTTGAGATTGTTTGCCTAAACGGAGTTTAATGTGCGCCTGAAAGCCTATGAATACTTCTTTTGTATTATCGTTAAAACGTTTGCGATCATTTTAATTAATCTGATTACTATCACACACACACACACACACACACATATATAATATATATATATATGTGTACTTCACATGCTTACATATATTGTATGCCTATGCTTATATACAAAGGTGCTGATAAAAAATATCGATTATTTTGGTAGCTTTTGACACGCTTGTATTCTCAAAAAAAGTTTCCATTAATTCTTCATTATCTATCTTGCTAAAAACATCTTAAAACTTGCGGACTTTTTTTACACACAATTGTATTTCTGAAAAAAAAAAAATATAAAGCAACATAATTTTCAGAATTAACAAGGTGCTGTCAAAAAATTAAAAAAAAATCTGATTACTTTTTTCACACTTTTTGTAATAATCATACGGTATACACCCATAATACATGCCTATAACATATAAATCATTACTATACGCATTCAACCATTTTTAACTGTTCACTCGTTCAATGCAGTTAAACGTAGGCAAGTGGGAACTGGTAGCATGCATTGAACTAATAGTCTCAAAACTTTTACAAAGACGATTCAGTTACGATCATAGGCTCTGAAGTGCCTAATTTTTAAATTTGACAAAAAGACCTGCGTAACTAATTAAAAACTACTGTCTGAGTATTTTCCTGAGTTTGAGCAAATCTGAGGTATACCACGTGTTGTTCTTTTAAATCGCTGGAGATCTGTAGATTCTGGAAATTCGATGCATTGCGAATATCAATTTTCTAACGGGAACAGTTGCATTCGACTTAACATAAAATGGGTTTACTTGCAAATGCAATGATTACCGCGGTTCTAATCATGATGATAACCTAAAAAAAATATGTGAACTCTTAGGAAGATGGATCTACCACTACCACGTGCCTAAAGTCACTAACCCTACACACGTGGCACTTTAAAATGAGGGAGGTATATCTGTCGCATTCTTATTAATAGGTTATGTAGCGCTGGTGACAACTTTTTGTTTTTACCATCGTCATCGGCATTGCGTCTCGGAAGACTATACAGTTCTTGTACCCCTGAAGTTACAGCGCCTCCTGTGACTGTGAATTCCAATGTTGCAAAAATAATTTTGATCACAGATGTCGCATGGAAAGCTGTCCCTGAAGATGTTGATGTGCCGGTGCTTTGTTGCCACCGTCTTTCTTCTTGGCTTTCGTGTTGTTGCGCCAGGGGGACTTCTGAATGAACAGTCCGCATACGGAGAGCCTGCATACACAAGGGCGGTCCTGAGCCAAAGTTTCCCAGCTGGAAGGGTTAATGCCAAAGCACTGAGATCATTCTTGCAGACATCCTTAAAAAGCAGCTGAGGCGACTAATCTGTTCTTACCAGACGAAAGCTTTGTAAGACAACATTTTCTTTTACTATTTCTCTGAATTTTGAGATGGAGGCTTGATGATTAAGTATATATTTGTATTATTCGGACTTATTGTCCCTCATCTTCATTGCTATATCATGTAATCTTTTCGGTCGAATGCCTCCGCCTTTTCAGGTATTTCTTTGAATTCGGGAACCTTCTCGGACTCGGGAACCTTCTTGTCGAAATCGGAACCTTCTTGTCGTAATGGGAGCCATCACGGAACTTTGGACCTAACCCTTTATTCACTCCACGGGGTATCCTGTTTCTCATTCCGCTAACCATAGCTGGGGGTGTAGGCGTTCAGCCTGTGTTAAATTATATTCTATGTTACTGCTGCCCATGACCAAATAATTACTAATTATCGAGTCTCATCTAAAAAAAATCAAGAAATTAATACGCTTGTTCCTAAAATCTTCCGTCCGTTATCGTGCTACACACCCTTCTGCTTTAAAATGACACCGTCCAATTGTCCAAGATGCAATACAAATATGTAATATAAATAACAGATTATCTGATTATCTGATGCCGTTTAATCGCAGGTTTCTTATTTGTCCTCAAAACCAGAATTGGACATACAGTCTAGAGATAACTGTCACTTAGAACTGTATTAACCTAATCTTTATCCACTAGGCCATGTGTTTATTTTTTTTTACTTATGAGTACATTAAATATTTTACTTATTTCAATGATTTACCTAACTCAATTCTGCCACTTATCCTTCATCATTTCCAATTATTTGTTTCACTTCAGACACCTGAATGTGTCTCGTTTGAAGAAATCAAATAAATATAACCCTGGGTGAGTGTCAGATGGTGTATACCATACCAAGACTTTTTTTTGTGCCTTTTTTTTTGTGGTGTTTTCTTTTTTCTTTTATTCAAGAATGCTCTTATGGCCAAAACATACTTTATATGTAAAAATCGCGATGTTAAATTGTCTGCCTCTGGGCTGGTGATTGCAACTTAAATGGACAGAAGTATCTCGGTGTTTGTAAGAATGTTTTGTTGTAAGTGAATCGTGAGAGTGGTAAAAGCATTAGAACCGAACGTATTGAATATGATGAAAAATGAGAAAGAGGTCTAGTGTCTAGTAAGGGAAATTATCAAAAACTCTAATGGAATTAATGGAGGATAAAGAAAAAAAGACCAGAGATATAGATGAAGGTTATTGGACAATGTTGAATTGGATAGAGTTTGTAGTGTTGATTTTGTGGGCTGTTGCAGCGCGGGGAAAAAAATAAATTTAGGAAGAAAAGTGTTAAATTAAAGTCAGCAAAAAATGAAGCTCTATTAAATGACACAATTAAATGCTGGCTCATTATAACCATTTCCTTCCGATATTCATTTGCAGTGAATTTGCATTTATGTATATAAATATAATTTGGATTCGCTGTGAGTGACGCCTACATTATTTGTGAGTAATGAACTTAATGCTCTTCCAGATTTCGTAAAAACAAAAATGCATGAATTACAGAGTGTCCACAAGGTCCATGTGCAGTTTAAAAATATTGTTTTTTCTAAAGGCATATCGGGCAGTATATAGATATATATATACTATTATATATATATATATATATATATACATATATATATATATAACAGACACAGACACAGACAAACACACACACACATATATATATATATATATAATATAAATATATATATATATATTATATGTAATAATGATGGTCCGCAAAATGGATTTAACAAAAAATTGTATTATATATTTAACATTTGCGACACGTGTTTCACATTTTATGATATCACTTTCTGGCGTTAATTTTAACCATATTCTGAACAAGTATGGTTAATTTACGCCCGAAGTATTCTTAAGTAACGCCTGAGAAGATAGCAGAAAATCCAAAAAACGTATCGCAATGTTAAAAATAATAATGAAAAAAATATTTTCGTGAACCTTCTATTTTTAAATATATATATATTATATATAATAATATATATATATAGTTATATATCCGTTGGACCATAACAACTCTTTATTATATATTATATATATATAATATAATATATATATATATATATATATATGTATTTGTGTGTGTGTTTGTGTGTGTGTAGTGTGTTGTGTGTGTGTGTAGGCCGTTATATTGATAATGATAAAAGGCAATAAGCCATCGGTATTCCCACACAACTATATGGCTGAGGACTATGCAGATGACCTAGCGCTTCTTGCAAATACACCTGCACAACCAGAATCTCTGCTACATAGTTGCTTAATGGTTAGAATCGTAGGAAATAGACGAACCTAAGTCAAATCGTGATGAAACTGTTTGCATTCACATAGTTACCCTGAGAAATTATGTATCCACAGCCCTCTCTGTCTGTCTGTCTGTCTGTCTGCTCTGTCTGTCTGTCTCTGTCTCTTCTCTGTCTCTGCTCGGTCTGCTCTGGTCTGTCTCGTTTGTCGTCTTTTCTCTCTGTCTTCTCGTCTCTGTCTCTGTCTCCCTCTCATGAATGGGTAAATAGTAACGCGGATTGGGCTCTACGAGCATTGTTCTGCAACAGTCTAGGGAACGGAAAAAATCTGAAATTCAAACCTATACTCAGCTAGAAAATTACATATTTTGTCGCATATTCGTGTGGAGGAGGTTGTTATATATATATTATAATATATGATATATATATATATATAGTGTGTGTGTGTGTGTGTGTGTGTGTGTGGTCTTGTGTTGTTATAAAAAAGATACTTGCTTTTGTAGCATGAATGTGAATGTAATACTTGATTTTTTAAATCAAATACGTGAAGCATACGCGAAACCTTACACTCTCTCTCTCTCTCTCTCTCTCCTCTCTCCTCTCTCTCTCTCTCTCTCTCTCTCTGGATATTATATATAGTTATAATATATATATATATATATTATAATATATATATAAGTATAATATAAGAAGAAAGACTATGCAACACGACGGCCTGATACAATAAAATGTTCAGATGCCGGGAAAACCATTCACAAAAATGTAGACAGAAATACTGCATATCTTAAAATGGTTTAACATTAACTCTTGATTTATTAAAATTACAAGGAATATATGCACCCTCCAGGACCAAGTATTGTGTTTTAATGGTAAGGAAAATGCTATGTTTAATTAGAATGGCTAATGAAAACTAAATATGAATGCAGATAGAATGTTTTGAAACAGAAAGAGCTTATAATCGAAAAATAGAATAAATGAAATTTACTCTTCCGTCACTTTCGTCTTCATTGCTAATTCAATTTAAACTATTTAGTTAAAATAGGAAGTAAAGAAACAATTACGGAGATTGCGTCTTGTAATCAATTTCTTTTAAGATTTATGCCCCGATATGTTTTATTTTAATCATTAAGATAAAGCCAAACAATTAGAAATCAATAATACTACCCACATATTTATCAAAATCAAATTTTTATATCAATATGCAGATTAGTCTTCCCGTTTACACTGTAAACGCTATTTGTTGGATATATAAAATAATTATTGCATTTAATTTGTACGTAGATAAGGCCAATGGATATAATAATGTAAAAACAATTTTATAATAATTTGAGGTTTGAAAAATAAAATGTAGGAGGATATAACGTAAATAACAAGGGAAACTGACTTTGAGTAGTTGATAATAGTTTCGGTTACAGTCAAATAATATAATACTTTGCTGGACACGGTCTCAGTGTTGTCGTTTTCCTAACTGAAGTGTTTCCGCATTGGGTACTTATCCTTTAAGTAACCAAGATTTTATGTAAGAACCAGGCTAATACTCTGTGAACCTCTTATATATGTAGGGAACGATGCTCACAGCTAAAATACTACAGATCGTTTTGTTGGATGATACATACTATAAGGGCGCCTGACGGAAAGCCTGTTTTTGTCCCTGTTCCAAACTCGGCTGAAATTACGATCCCCAAAAGCTGTCAACGGGGTCAAACCAAAAATATACAGGAACGCCTTCTGATTAATTATACACAAGATATATACATTATTGATTTTTTTATTTTTATATACAATGATTTATATTCTTGTATAATGTCAGAAGAGCGAGGTGATTTTCTTTTAGATAGTTGACTGGCGATCTACAGCTAATGAAAAAACTTATTAACTTGTTTTGTTACCGAGCGGCAGACTTCAGAGTGCAGTAGGACGGCGACAAGGGTCAGACGTGTAGCGATTTGTAGCGGTTCAGCGTGTCAGACTTAATTGGCGACGTTCCCCCGCTTCTCTTCTCGCGTGTCTGAAAAAAAAAAAAAATTGCCAGACCACTCAACTAATGCCTACGTGGTCTAAATGGCCTTGGGCCAGCCTAGCTTGTAACTTATCCATTTGTAGTTTTTCCAACTCCAACGAGTCAAGGCAACCAATGTTTTATTATATCTAGTTTTTGAAATTTGTTGACAACCTTCAAAAACCGGAATCTTATTTATTAAATTATCATTTATTTTGGCAAAATTAAAATTCCGATTAATATATGTCAAAATATGTCAAATCCATAATTTAAGGAATTTATGCTACGATGAGGATTCTTTGCTTTAGAATAAATTCACGATCCCTATAAACATTATTATTATTATAATTATTATTGTTCTCCACTTCTGTTGCATAGCCCTCTTCACTGGCATAAATAATTAAATGTTGATACCTCTTTCTTTAATTGCTATTTCTGACCGTCTTTTAGTCTTCTGATCGTCTTTGGTATTTCTTCTAATTCATCTTGAACTTGGTCTGGCATCTTCAACGTCTGGACTTTCTTGGGGATTTTCGGGTCTGGTTTTCTGTAGGGATTTCTCTCTATCAGATTCCCTGTGTCATTGTTAGTTTTTATGGTAATAACACAAGATTTGATTTACTTTTGATCTTATTTTTGATTGCTTTAATCCCCACAGGACATCTGCCTAACTAACATAGGCGCGCGTATGCAGAGGAGTCACATGTTCGGCAGTTACATCTTCACTGCCTGAGCGTCACTGCAAACTGTGGGACCGAACAGGTCCCAAGGACTTCACGTATTTTGGCGTCTTCTGTAATGTTCCATAGAAAGGGACCCAGGCCATGGTATGAAAAGGGTTCATCCCCTCAGAATTACAAGGGATTGACAATAATCTTATGCAACCGCATAATTATGAAACCACTCTACAGTAATTTAAACCAAACTAATAATTAGGGTAGTATTTAATTAATTAGTAAATAATAACAGATCGCAATCAAACCCATGACCACTTTAAATAGTGTTACACCGACAATCTCAATGATAAATAAGATGATACATACATTGAATACGTACGCATAATTTTATTATTATAATGGAGATATGTGTTTGTTTGTCTGTACCGAAACTATATCACTGCCCAAGTCACTGTCCATTTTTTTATATATACATCTATTCTCCGTGAATAATTTTTATTCAAGCCTCAATTAATAATAAAATTGTTTTTCATTATTAATACTGCTGGCCATATCTACTACTAATAACATGACAATTGTATTTATATATACAACAATAAATAGCAGTTACAGTGTGAACGGCAACCTAATTTGCATATTGATCATTTAATTTGATTTAATAAATTACGTTGCTTGTATTATTGATTTCTAATTATTTGATTTTATCTTAATCAACTTATGAGCAAAATCTCGGAGGATAAATCTTAAAAGAACAGTAACAAAAAGAAATAACTGTAATTTAATTCTTACTTCTCTGATTTAACTAATAGTTAAATTAGAAAAAATTTAGCAAAGGAAAGGACGGAGTGATGGGAGAGGAATCTACAGCTGTTATACTTTTTGTTATACCGCCTCTGCTTTTCAAATCCCTTTTTCTGCCTTCATTATAGTCTTTGACTTTTCTAATAATATATATTTTATGAACATTAATACTGCACCCGAGAGGTGCTATTTTCTAGTTTAAATAATGTTTGTTTATCTCTTAGTTATTTTTTTTTTTTTAATGGGAGATGTGGGTTTTTCTGTCGTAACCGAAACTATATTTTACATATTACAAGTCACAATCCTTATCGTTATTTACATCATATTCTCACATGATTATGTATTTTATGAAACCTCAATTATGAATAAATTGTTTTACATTATTAATACTGATTGACCATAGCTACATATTAAAAACATGCAATTTATTATATATTACAACAAAATAGAGGTACAGTGTGAATGGGAGGCTAATTTGCAGTATTGATCTTAAAAAATTGATTTATAAATATATTCCTTAGTATTATTGATTTCTAATTGTTTGGTTTTATCTTATTGGAATGATGAGCAAAAATCTCTTCAATAAAATATTAAAAGAAATCCCTTAACAAGAAGAAATAACTGTAATATTATTCTTACTTCCTATTTAAACTAAACAGTTTAATTAGGAAAATTTACAATGAAAGATCGAAAGTAAACAGGAAAATGAATGAAGGAGTTAGTTTCAAATTGTTCTATTTTCAATCATACCCCCTCTGTTCAAAATCTTTTTTATCTACATCTTATTCGTTTCATTAGCTTTTCTAATTTAATATATTTTATTATAAAATTGAACTAAATACTTGCACCTGGAGGGATGGCATGATATTTGCTAGTTTAAATTAATGTTATGTTATCTTAATAATAAAGATAAAATGTCTTTCTGAATGAAATTGGCAAGTTTTTTGTCTTCAACTTTTCACAATTGTTGTTTTCTTTTTCTACATTTTTATTGATATTTTTCCAAAACAACGTTATTTACCACGTTGCCAATATTTTAGAAAACTTTCTGTAAGAACATTTAGTTGATGAAAAATAGAAAAACTGTAGGACAGGCGTATAAATTGAACAATTAACGCTAGATTTCCCGGGTAATCTTATCAGTGCCTCAAAAAATCCTCACACGGTATTTTATGAACGTCGGCGGTTCTAACATTACCGATATTATTCCTGTATAAATTTAACCAAACGATTTCACATTCGTTCAGCGTGTATACTATAAATGCAATCTGTTTATATATAATATCTACCTAACTTATCGTTTTATCTACCAATCTCTCTTTCTCTCTCTTCCTCTCTCTCTCTCTATATATATATATATATATATATAATATATATATATATCTATATATCTTGATTAATTTAAGTGATTTAAACCTGAATTAATCCTTCATGGTGAAATCGAGTAGTTATACTGTGTATCATTATAATATATATATATATATATATATATAGTATATATATATTAAAGAGAGAGAGAGAGAAAGAGTAGAGAGAGAGGGAAAGAGATAGATAGATAGATAGAGAGAGAGAGAGAGAGAAGAGAGAGCAGAAGAGAGAGAGAGAGGAATGAGAAAAATCTTACTCTCCTCCAGCTATGATAAATAGTAGGGCAGACTTGGCTCTTTAACCTTGGGTAGCAACTGGTCTAGAAGAAGTTAAACTCTGAATTTTAAACCTGTTGAACTCCGGCTAAGAAATTGACCTGTGCCACATCCTGCTCTTGCGGAGCGGTAGGCTGATATATATATATAATATGTGTGTGTGTGTGTATTGGTGTCTCTGCCGGTAATATAATATATATATATATATATATATATATATAAATATATAACGTATGTGTTTTTGTGTTTGTGGGTGTGTGATGAAACATTGAGAACAAGTGGGAATAAAAACACAAACAATTTCAATCAATTGGGTTTTATCCACAACCCACATGTTCATATCTATCAATTTATCTATCTAGCTCAGTGAGGTAGAGCAACTGCCTAGGAAGCAGCAAGGTTCCAGGGTTCGATGCAGGCCCCCCATTTACAATGATAGCAGTTCCAAATTACTAAAGTTATATCTTTCCAGGAATGTTTCACTATGTCCGTTTTTACCGATTTTAGTGTGTAAAGACTGAAATCAGCAAAGGAATTTGAAACCATCCAGAAACAGCATTGGATGAAAATCAGCTATAATACTCAGAAAGAGTACTTAAAATGGAGACTGAGGAAAACTTGTCACTCAAGACTCCGGCGGAAATATACCATCAGTTTACGCTCGTGTGAAAAAAACTACACAACAACAACAACAACATAATAATAAATAAATAATAATAATTAAGGATCTTCCGACAGATGGACCAAAGGGACAAGAACTGATGACCATGCAGAAGGTATTTTCACCGAGAGACGACACGGACAGTCTCTATGTGCAGGAATAGAGGGGAAGGGTCTGGCTACATCGAAGACTGTGTTGATACGAACAATCCGAGCACTAGACGAATACACTAACAATAGTAAGGAGGACTAATTAGCAGCAGCCAAGAAAAGCATTTGCAACATAGTGACATACAGAAAATACATTAAAAAAGTAAAAAAACAGAAATGGCGAAGAAAAAACAACTACATGGCGTACTTTAAGCGCCAAAACCAAGAAATATCACATTAGAAGACCTGAACATGGCTAGAAAAGGAAAACCGTCAAAGAGAACCGAATCCCAAATAATTCGCGGCACAAGACAATGCCATTAGAACAAACTATATAAAGGCAAAATAGATAAGAGCAGGAGAATAGCAAGTGACAGTGTGTGGAAATAGAGACGAAACAGTCAATCATATAATAAGCGAAATGCAGCCAACTAGCACAAAGAGAGTACAAAACTAGGCACGACTCTGTGGGAAAAGGTGATCCATTGGGAACTGTGCAGAAATTCAATGTTCACCATACAACAAATGTATATTGCACAAATTTAACCTTGTCCTAGAGAATGAGACGCACAAAAATTCTCTGGGATTTCGAGTACAGACGGATACCTAATCCGGCCAGAGAGACGGCCTTAGTATTGTAGACAAGGAAAAGAGAGAAACTGCCATCTTGATGGATTTTTCTGTCCCAGCTGATCACTGAAGGAAAAGGAAGCGAAAAGATACGACAAATACTTGGACCTTGCAGAGAACTGAAGAATTCTGTTGGAACATGAGTGAATCGTACCAATTGTAATTGCTGCCTTGGAACGATCCGAAAGCAGCTGGAAAATAATTGCGTTGAATAGAATCAGGAAGAAGAATCGAGCCATCCAAACTACGGCACTGTTGGGATCAGGCTAGAAATCAGAAGAGTTCCTGGAGAACCTGAGGAGACTTGCTGTCACTCAGCCTCCAGTAACCACTTAGCTACGGCAGGAGGAAAAACCTTAATGATGATAATAATAATAAATGGTGGTGATTGTTGGAGTTCAATGTATTTTTGTCCTTCCTTCGAAATATCTACTTAAAGGCGCTAAACCTAACGATGTTTTAGTTTGTAAAAATTACAATTGGTTGATTTAAATCCCCAATTCGAAACGAGGTCTCTTAATATTTGCCTGAATTAACTGAATGAAAGTTGAAAAATCGTTATTTGTTGGAAAAGGTAATTTTCCTATTTTACAATCAAAATGTTAAACTTCACTTTTTCCCCCCTTTCATTACCGATTGTAATTTGGTGGGAAGATTCTTCCCACTCAAGGATTATATATTTTTTTGTGAATACTCTTCAACATTCGAGATTCGACCAAAATAAAGAAGGCAATATTCATGATTACATTCCCCAAGCAATGTTATTGAACGATTGAGAGGACGAAAAGATAATGAATTCATTGCTAACAAAGCAATGTTTTATTAATTATTCATTGAGAAAAACATATTAACAATTCCGATAAAAAAACACGCATCAATGGAATCACGGAAAGTTGTGTAACAATTTTAAATACAACGAGTTGTATAAAGAAAAGAAAAACGTGGGCTATTTATATGAACGATTGTTTCTGGAAGTAGCATACTTACTGTACAAATTCCTATATTTTTTTCAAATAGATCCTTATATTTTTTTTCCATTTCTAACATAAATGAACCCCTCCATATTATATAAGCCTGACATACAGAAACACAAACAATTCCTAAGAATTATCTCTCACTTCAGGCTTGTATATGTACTTTTAAACAAAAATATGTTTTGTTGCATGTAATTACAAAATAAGAAAATATATCAACTACCAAAATCATATATCTTTCAGATTCTTTCTTGAGAAAAAGATTCCCCACAAAATTCACCAAGGAAAATGATCTCTCCTGGTATGTGATAAGATAATTGTGTACATTGACCTGTATATACGGAAAAGATTAAAAAGGTGTATTTCTATTATGATAGTTAAGTGTTCGGTAGGTTAAAATTGAATTTGTGTGTATATATTTTCTTTTTGATAATACAGTGCAACAAACATATTTTTTTTTTAAAAGTACATTACAAGCCTGAAGTTGAGAGATAATTCTTAGGAATGTTTGTTTCTGATATGTCAGGCTTATAAAATATGGGAAGGGCTTCATTAAGTGTTAGAATGGAATAAAAAATCAAAGATTCTATTTTGAAAAATAATAGGAATTTGTACAGTAGTTATGCACTTCCAGAAACAATCGTTCATATAAATAAGCCCACGTTTATCTTTATTATACAAACTCGTTGTATTAAAATTGTTACACACTTTCGTGATTCCATTGATGACGTGTTTTTACGGAATTGTTATATGTTTTTCTCAATGAATAATTTATAAAGACATGGCTTGTAGCAATGAATTCAATTATCTTTCGTCTCTCCATCGTTCAATAACATTTGCTTGGATATGTAATCATGAATATTCCTTCATTTATTTTGTCGATCTCGAATGTCTTGCAAGAGTATCACAAAAGAAATATAAATCTTGAGGGGAAAATCTTCCACAAATTATAAATGGTAATGAAGGGGGGAAAAAGATGAAGTTTTAACATTTTGAATTGTTAAAATAGGAGAACAATTACCTTTCCATCAAATAATGATTTTTCAATTCATTCAGTTAATTTCAGCAATATTAAGAGACTCGTTTCGAATTGGGATTTAAAAATCCAACCAATGGTAATTTACAACTTAAAATCGTTAGGTTAACCCTTTTAAGTTAGATATTTCGAAGGAAGACAATACCATTGACTCCAAAACAACACCACCATATATTTTATTATCATCATAGGGTTATCACTCCTGCCGTAGCTAGTGGTTCACTGGCAGCTGAGTGACAGCAAGTCTCCTCGAGAGCTCCAGGACTCTTCTGAGTATTCTAGCCCGATGCCCAACAGTGCCGTAGTTTGGATGGTCTCGAATTCTTCTTCTGATTTCTGAGTTCAACCAAATTAGTTTCAGTGCTTTCGGGATCGTTCCAAGGGGCAGCAATTACAATTGTACGACCTTCCACCTTCCATGTTCCACAGCATTCTTCAGTTCTCTGGCAAGTCCAAGTATTTGTTCTATCTTTTCGCTTTCCTTTTCCTTCAGTGAATCAGCTGGGACAGAAAATCCACAAGATGGCAAGTTTCTCTCTTCTTGTCTATCAATACTAGGCCCGGTCTTCCTGGCCGGGGATTAGGTGATTCCGTCTGTACTCGAACATCCATTGAGAACTTTTGTGCGTTCTCATTCTTCTAGACAGGTTGTAGATTTGTGGCATATACCATTTGTTGTATGATAACGATCATCGGTGAACATTGAATTTCTTGCACATGATCCCAATGGATCACCTTTCCCACAGAGTCGTGCCTAGTTTTTTGTACTCTCTTGTGCTTAGTTGGCTGCATTCGCTTATATGATGATTGACTGTTTTCGTCTCTTTTCCACACAATTCTGCACTTGCTATCTCCTGCCTCTTATCTATTTTTGCCTTTATATAGTTTTGTTCTAATGCATTGTCGTGTGCCGCCGATTTATTTGGGATTCGGTTTCTCTTTTGAGGTTCCTTTCTTAGCATGTCCAGGTCTTCTTAATGTGATATTTCTTTGGGTTGGCGCTCTAAATACCCAGTAGTTGTTTTACTTCCCATTTCTGTTTTTTAATTTTTTAATGTATTTCTGTATGTCACTATGTTGCAAATGCTTATTCTTGGCATGCTGCAATTAGTCTTTCCTTACTATTGTTATGTATTTCGTCTTGATGCTCGATTGTCGTATCAACACCAGTCGCGATGTTACCAGACCCTTCCCATCTATTCCTGCACATTAAGAGACTGTCCGTGCGTCTCTCGGGTGAAAATACCTTCTGCATGGTCATCAAGTTTCCTTGTCCTTTGAGTCCATTTCTGTCGGAGATCCTTATTATTATTGATTATTATATTATCGTATGTTGTTGTTGTTTGTGATTTTTTCACGCGAGCGTTAACTGATGGTATTTCGCCGGAGTCTGAGTGACAAGTTCCTCAGATCTCCAGTACTCTTGCTGAGTATTATAGCACTAGATTTCACCAATGCTGGTTTTCTGGATGGTTTTCAATTCCTTTGTGATTCCAGTCTTTACACCACTAAATACGGGTTAAACGACATAGTGAACATTCTGGAAAGACATAACTTTAGTATTGAAACTGCGATCTGTTAAGGGGCCTGCATCGAACCCGGAACCTTGCTTGTCCTAGACAGTTGCCTTCTACCCACTGAGTCTAGATAGATAAATTTGATAGATATGAAAACATGTGGGTTGTGGATAAAACCCAATTGATTGAAATTGGTTTGTGTTTTTATCCACTTTGTTCCTCAATGTTTCATCCACACCCACAAACACAAAAACACACATACGTAATATATATATATATAATATATATATATATATATATATATATATACACGCAGAGACACACACATACACACACACACACATATATATATATATACACCTACCCCTCCGCAAGAGCAGGATGTGGCACAAGGTCAATTTCTTAAGCGGAGTTCAACAGGTTTAAATTCAGAGTTTTACTTCTTCTAGACCAGTGCATACCCAAGGTTAAAGAGCCCAGTCTGCCCTACTATTTATCCATAGCTGGAGGGAGAGTAAGATTTTTCTCTCTCTCTCTCTCTCTCGCTCTCTCTCTCTCTCTCATCTCTCTCTATCTATCTATCGATTCTCTTTCCCTCTCTTCTCTATCTCTGTCTCTCTCCTCTCTCTTTATATATAATATATATATATATATATAATATATATTATAGATGATTACACAGAATAACCTACTCGAGTTTCACCATGAGGATATTCAGGGTTAAATCACTAAATTAATCAAGATATATATATATATAATATATATATATATATTATATATATATATATAGAGAGAGAGGAGAGAGAGAAGAGAGAGAGATTGGTAGATAAATAGATAAGTAGGTAGATATATATATAAACAGATTGCAATTTATATAGTAACACGCTGAACGAATGTGAAATCGTTTGGTTAAAATTTAACAGGAATATATCGGTAATGTTAGAACCGCCGACGGTTTCATAAAAATAACCGTTGTGAGATATTTTGAGGCAACGGATAAATTACCCCGGGGGAAATCTAGCCAGTTAATATGTTCTAATTATACGCCTGTCTACAGTTTTTCTATTTTTCATCAACTAATGTTCTTACGAGAAAGTTTTCTAAAATTATTGGCACGTGGTAATACGTTGTTTGGAAAATATCATAAAAATGTAGAAAAAAAAACAACAATTTGAAAAGTTGAGACAAAAAATTGCCATTTATTCAGAAAGACATTTATCTTTATTATTAAGATAAACAAAACATTATTTAAACAGCAAATATATGCACCCTCCAGGTGCAAGATTTTAGTTCAATTTTATAATAAAATATCATATTAAATTAGAAAAGCTAATGAACTGAATAAGAATGTAGATAAAAGATTTTGAACAGAGGGGTATTGATTGAAAAATAGAACAACTTTGAAACTAACTCTTCCATCATTTTTCTGTTACTCCGTCTTTCATTGGTAAATTTTCCTATTAACTGTTTAGTTAAAATAGGAAGTGTAAAGAATAATATTACAGTTATTTCTTCTTGTTAAGGGATTTCTTTAATATTTATTGAAGAGATTTTTGCTCATATTCAATAAGATAAAAACCAAACAATTAGAAATCAATAATACTAAGAATATATTTATTAAAATCAATTTTTTTAAGATCAATATGCAAATTAGCCTTCCCATTCACACTGTAAACCTCTATTTTGTTGTATTATATAAATACAATTGCATGTTTTTAATATGTAGCTATGGTCAACAGTATTAAATAATGTAAAACAATTTTATTAATAATTGAGGTTTAAATAAAAATAAAATCATGGAGAATATGATGTAAATAACGAAAGGAATTGTTGATTGATAGTAATATAGTTTCGGTTACAGACAGAAAACCCACATCTCCATTATAATAAGAGATAAACAAACATTATTTAAAACTAGCAAATATATGCACCCCCGGGTGCAAGTATTAATGTCATAAAATATTATATTTAAATTAGAAAGTCTAAAGAAACTAAATAAGAATGCAGATAAAAGGATTTGAAACAGAGAGAGGTATAATCAAAAAGTATAACAGCTGTAGCTTCCTCTCCCATCACCTCCGTCTTTCCTTGCTAAATTTTTCTAATTTAACTATTTAGTTAAATCAGGAAGTAAAGAATAAA
>CM042155.1:14451939-14454439 GCA_023376005.1 Doryteuthis pealeii
TAAGAATTAAAATATTTAATGTACTCATAGTAAAAAAAAATAAACACATGGCCTAGTGGATAAAGGAGTTAGGTTAAGACAGTTCTAAGTGACAGTTATCTCTAGACTGTATGTCCAATTCTGGTTAGGGACAAATAAGAAACCTGCGATTAAACGACATCAGATAATCAGATAATCTGTATTTATATTACATATTTGTATTGCATCTTGGACAATTTGGACGGTGTCATTTTTAAACAGAGGGTGTTGTAGCACGATAACGGACGGAAGATTTAGGAACAAGCGTATTAATTTCTTGGATTTTTTTAGATGAGACTCGATAATTAGTATTATTTGGTCATGGGCAGCAGTAACATAGAATAATAATTAACACAGCTGAACGCCTACACCCCAGCTATGGTTAGCGGAATGAGAACAGGATACCCCCGTGGAGTGAATAAAGGGTTAGGTCCAAAGTTCCGTGATAGCTCCCGATTACGACAAGAAGGTTCCTGATTTCGACAAGAAGGTTCCCGAGTCCGAGAAGGTTCCCGAATTCCAAAGAAATACCTGAAGAAGGCCGGAGGACATGTCGACCGAAAAGATATACAGATAACAATGAAGATGAGGACAATAGTCCGAATAATACAAATTATACTAATCATCAAGCCTCATCTCAAAAATTCAGAGAAATAGTAAAAGAAATGTTGTCTTACCAAAGCTTTCGTCTGGTAAGAAAACAGATTAGTCGCCCTCAGCTGCGTTTTAAGGATGTCTGCAAGAATGATCTCAGGTGCTTTGGCATTAACCCTTCCAGCTGGGAAACTTTGGCTCGGGACCGCCCTTAGTAGTAGCAGGCTCTCCGTAGCGGACTGTTCCTGTCAGAAGTCCCCCTGGCGCAACAACACGAAGCCAAGAAGAAGACGGTGGCAACAAAGCACCGGCACATCAACATCTTCAGGGACAGCTTTCACATGCGACATATGTGATCAAAATTATTTTGCAAACATTGGAATTCATAGTCACAGGAGGCGCTGTAACTTCAGGGGTACAAGAACTATATAGTCTTCCGAGACAGCAATGCCGATGTCGATGAGTAAAAACAAAAAGTTGTCACTAGCGCTACATAACATATTAATACAGAATGCGGCAGATATACCTCCCTCATTTTAAAGTGCCACGTGTGTAGGGTTAGTGACTTTAGGCAAGTGGTAGTGGTAGATCCATCTTCCTAGAGTCTCACATATTTTTTTCGGTTATGATCATGATATGAACCGCGGCACACTATGCATTTGCAAGTAAAACCCATTTTATGTTAAGTCCGAATGCTACTGTTCCCGTTAGAAAATTGATATTGCAATGCATCGGAATTCCAGATCTACAGATTCCACGATTTAAAGAAAACACGTGGTATACCTCGATTTGCTCAAACTCAGGAAAATACTCAGACAGTAAGTTTAATAGTTACGCAGGTCTTTTTGTCAATATTTAAAAATATAGGCACTTCAAGCCATGATCGTAACTGATCGTCTTTGTAAAATTTTGAGACATTAGCTTCATGATGCTACCAGTCCCACTTGCCTACGTTAACTTGCATTGAACGAGTGACAGTTAAAAATGTGTGAATGCGTATAGTAATGATTTATATGTATAGGCATGTAATTATGGGTGTAACCGTATGATTATATACAAGGTGTGTCAAAAAGTATCAGATTTTTTTAATTTTTGACACACCTTGTATTCTGAAAATAATTATGTTGCTTTAATTTTTTTTTTTCAGAATACAATTTGTGTAAAAAAAGTAGCAAGTTTAAAGATGTTTTTAGCAAGATAGAAATGAAGAATTAATGGAAACATTTTTTGAGAATACAAAGCGTGTCAAAAAGTACCAAAAATATCGATATTTTTTTAACACACCTTGTATATAAGCATAGGCATACCATATATGTAAGCATGTGAATGTACACATATATATATATATATATATGTGTGTGTGTGTGTGTGTGTGTGATAGTATCAGATTAATTAAAATGATCAAACGTTTTAACGATAATACAAAAGAAGTATCATAGCTTTAGGCGCACATTAAACTCCGTTAGGCAACCAATCTAAAGAAGGAAAAATCTGAATTTTCCACTTTAGAAATTGACATGCATAGTAAACTTTGAAATATAGCATAAAAAAGTAAAGTCGGCAGGGCGGCCGAATGTCGGTATTAGCCATACAGAGAAGGAGTCTATCACCTTTTCACTAGCACTAGACAAGGATATTATCTTAGCGCCTGAGTTGGAGCGCCACACCTACCATCAGTTCCTTACTTTACCGCACAGATCACTCTGCTACTCATACAAGACAGGCTTGAAGTGCTTTTGTATTTAAATATTGACAAAAAGACCTGCGTAACTATTAAACTTACTGTCTGAGTATTTTCCTGAGTGAATCGAGGTCTACCACGTGTTTTCTTTAAATGGAGAAATCTGTGGATCTGGAATTCTTGTGGTTTCTAGCTGAACGCTTTACC
>CM042155.1:14459439-14471939 GCA_023376005.1 Doryteuthis pealeii
CACGATGCTTCAAGCAAATTATAAAACTCTCTTATATATATATATATATATATATATATATATATATATATATATATATATATATATGATATTTCAGGCCACATTATACAATGGCAAATATATATATTCCACACATTTGTATTAAAATCTACAGGGATAACTTGTTGACTCTTGTCTGTTATAGCATTTACATGTTATTGTAATGCTTCGTAATGAATGATCATGATTAGTAACACTATAATCTTCGAAAACCTAAAACTTGGTGAACGAATTTCATTGACAATATATAGGATTACATTCATTATCTTCACAGGATAGAAACTGACACGTTATAAGATATGTATTAGGACATTGCCATAGCGACACTATGTCTGTAGAGTTTATTCGATTAGGACGAGTGCATGATAACGTGTTTGGCTGGTTCATATATCTTGATTATTATGGAGGCGCGTGATCTAATGATTAGGGTAAAAGGAAATGGACTCGTCAACTCGAGTTCAATTCCTGGGCGAGGCTGCTTGCATATCACATGGCGCTAATACCCTTGGGAAAGGTGTGAATCTAATTCTCCATTCCAGCTATGGGTAAATAGCAGGGAAGACTGAACTCTTTAACCATGACTAGGTAACCAGTCTAGGATAAGGAAAACTCTGAATTCAAACCTGTTAAACCCCGCTTAGGAAATTGACCTCGTCGTACGGAGGTGTTGGTAAATATATTTATTTACCAACCCCTTCACACGAGCAGGATGTTGTGTAGATAACAATAAAGATGAGGACAATAGTCCGAATAATCCAAACAATAAAATGTGTTCACTTTATTCTTACTCTGGCTCTTTTATCTTCTTGTGTTGACTTGAGTTTGTTTGGGTGTTATCTTGTGTTGTTGAATCTATGCGTGTCCACTTCTTGTTCTTATTAACGAACACGAAGGCTCAGTTTATTTTCGACGTCTTTTATTCGCCAAATTGTAAGCTACAACGCCATAGACTCATGTGATAACTCTGGATTGTTCTCACGGACTGGTAGTCACATGACAAAACCAACTAATGCGACACATGTCAATAGGTCAGCCAGGGATCGATATCTAATCTATCACACTTACATGAAGCCTGCATAATTTCTTGCTTTGAAACCGTTATTATTAAATTTGACTCTTTCATTACAAAATAGATAAGACAAAACCATTATTATATAATATTACCAACATTGATTGCAATTCTAAACCAGCGTACTAACTAAGAAACTAATACCAAGAAGACACAGGAATTAAATATAATAATACTCTTGTTCCTTAATCTTTCGTCCGTCATTATCTTGCAACACCCTCTGGTTAAAAATTAGACCGTCCACATCGCCCAAGATGAAATGTAAAAATGGAAATCGTGGTGTTGCTTATTCGCTGAATACTTATTTCATATGAGTGTCGTTCCCTCAGCTAAATAATGGACCATTCCGTTTTTATTATAAAGAAAGGAAGGTAAAAAAGGACATACTACACAGAAATGATATAATAAGAAAGAAAAAAAGAAAGAGATTAGGGAAATGATAGAGAGAAATCGTGAGCGCGCGAAGCGACACCGAAAATCTGTTTCAATCGAATATAAGGAAAAGATGAAAAAAAAATAAAATAAAGAAAAAAATAAAAGTGAGAGAGAGAGAGAGAGAGAGAGAGAGAGAGAGAGAGAGAGAGAGAGAGAGAGAGAGAGTTAAATCAAGATTATTATACTTTTTACATATTAAACAATTTTGAAATAGCTCTTAAGTAAGCTGATCAAAAGTTGTATTAATAAGATTACCACACTGTGGTATATCCACAGGTTCTGCTATTAAAATATAATTCAATGAAGGGACTACTATAATCTGACTGGCAGCATATGTCCTGTAGTTTCTTTGCTGAAACCTAATATATATCTAATAAATTACTTCAACGAAAACCACTAGGGGATCAAAAATAGACAAATGTCAGAAAAACCCTTTAAAGAAATTATAAACAATTATCTGGATGAAGAAAACCAAACAAAAGTATTAACATGAAATTAAAAATCAAATTAACATAGACCGTTAAAAATATCCAGGTAAAGGGAGACAAGAAAATATATAAATCAGGATTTTTACAGAAATACTTAAGCATTCATATTCCTCAAAGGAAAAACCAAACATGTAAGAATAGGATAATTATATGAAAGGGCGAATGAAATACTACAAAGATAGAGAGAAAGAAAAGTAGAAAATAATGAATGAAACACCAAACATGTAAGAATAGGATAATTATATGAAAGAGCAAATGAAATACTACAAATATAGAGAGAAAGAAAAGTAGAAAATAATGAATGAAACACCAAACATGTAAGAATAGGATAATTATATGAAAGAGCAAATGAAATACTACAAATATAGAGAGAAAGAAAAGTAGAAAATAATGAATGAAACACCAAACATGTAAGAATAGGATAATTATATGAAAGAGCAAATGAAATACTACAAATATAGAGAGAAAGAAAAGTAGAAAATAAATGAATGAAACACCAAACATGTAAGAATAGGATAATTATATGAAAGAGCAAATGAAATACTACAAATATAGAGAGAAAGAAAAGTAGAAAATAATGAATGAAACACCAAACATGTAAGAATAAGATAATTATATGAAAGAGCAAATGAAATACTACAAATATAGAGAGAAAGAAAAGTAGAAAATAATGAATGAAACACCAAACATGTAAGAATAGGATAATTATATGAAAGAGCAAATGAAATACTACAAATATAGAGAGAAAGAAAAGTAGAAAATAATGAATGAAACACCAAACATGTAAGAATAAGATAATTATATGAAAGAGCAAATGAAATACTACAAATATAGAGAGAAAGAAAAGTAGAAAATAATGAATGAAACACCAAACATGTAAGAATAAGATAATTATATGAAAGAGCAAATGAAATACTACAAATATAGAGAGAAAGAAAAGTAGAAAATAATGAATGAAACACCAAACATGTAAGAATAGGATAATTATATGAAAGAGCAAATGAAATACTACAAATATAGAGAGAAAGAAAAGTAGAAAATAATGAATGAAACACCAAACATGTAAGAATAGGATAATTATATGAAAGAGCAAATGAAATACTACAAATATAGAGAGAAAGAAAAGTAGAAAATAATGAATGAAACACCAAACATGTAAGAATAGATAATTATATGAAAGAGCAAATGAAATACTACAAATATAGAGAGAAAGAAAAGTAGAAAATAATGAATGAAACACCAAACATGTAAGAATAGGATAATTATATGAAAGAGCAAATGAAATACTACAAATATAGAGAGAAAGAAAAGTAGAAATAATGAATGAAACACCAAACATGTAAGAATAGGATAATTATATGAAAGAGCGAATGAAATACTACAAATATAGAAAGAAAGAAAAGTGGAAAATAATGAATGAAACACCAAACATGTAAGAATAGGATAATTATATGAAAGAGCAAATGAAATACTACAAATATAGAGAGAAAGAAAAGTAGAAAATAATGAATGAAACACCAAACATGTAAGAATAGGATAATTATATGAAAGAGTAAATGAAATACTACAAATACAGAAAGAAAGAAAAGTAGAAAATAATGAATGAAACACCAAACATGTAAGAATAGGATAATTATATGAAAGAGCGAATGAAATACTACAAATATAGAGAGAAAGAAAAGTAGAAAATAATGAATGAAACACCAAACATGTAAGAATAGGATAATTATATGAAAGAGTAAATGAAATACTACAAATACAGAAAGAAAGAAAAGTGGAAAATAATGAATGAAACACCAAACATGTAAGAATAGGATAATTATATGAAAGAGCAAATGAAATACTACACATATAGAGAAAGAAAAGTAGAAAATAATGAATGAAACACCAAACATGTAAGAATAGGATAATTATATGAAAGAGCAAATGAAATACTACACATATAGAGAAAGAAAAGTAGAAAATAATGAATGAAACACCAAACATGTAAGAATAGGATAATTATATGAAAGAGCGAATGAAATACTACAAATATAGAGAGAAAGAAAAGTAGAAAATAATGAATGAAACACCAAAACATGTAAGAATAGGATAATTATATGAAAGAGCGAATGAAATACTACAAATATAGAGAGAAAGAAAAGTAGAAAATAATGAATGAAACACCAAACATGTAAGAATAGGATAATTATATGAAAGAGTAAATGAAATACTACAAATACAGAAAGAAAGAAAAGTGGAAATAATGAATGAAACACCAAACATGTAAGAATAGGATAAATTATATGAAAGAGCGAATGAAATACTACAAATATAGAGAGAAAGAAAAGTAGAAAATAATGAATGAAACACCAAACATGTAAGAATAGGATAATTATATGAAAGAGTAAATGAAATACTACAAATACAGAAAGAAAGAAAAGTGGAAAATAATGAATGAAACACCAAACATGTAAGAATAGGATAATTATATGAAAGAGCAAATGAAATACTACAAATATAGAGAGAAAGAAAAGTAGAAAATAATGAATGAAACACCAAACATGTAAGAATAAGATAATTATATGAAAGAGCAAATGAAATACTACAAATATAGAGAGAAAGAAAAGTGGAAAATAATGAATGAAACACCAAACATGTAAGAATAGGATAATTATATGAAAGAGTAAATGAAATACTACAAATACAGAAAGAAAGAAAAGTGGAAAATAATGTATGAAACACCAAACATGTAAGAATAGGATAATTATATGAAAGAGCAAATGAAATACTACACATATAGAGAAAGAAAAGTAGAAAATAATGAATGAAACACCAAACATGTAAGAATAGGATAATTATATGAAAGAGCAAATGAAATACTACAAATATAGAGAGAAAGAAAAGTAGAAAATAATGAATGAAACACCAAACATGTAAGAATAAGATAATTATATGAAAGAGCAATGAAATACTACAAATATAGAGAGAAAGAAAAGTAGAAAATAATGAATGAAACACCAAACATGTAAGAATAGGATAATTATATGAAAGAGTAAATGAAATACTACAAATATAGAGAGAAAGAAAAGTAGAAAATAATGAATGAAACACCAAACATGTAAGAATAAGATAATTTATATGAAAGAGCAAATGAAATACTACAAATATAGAGAGAAAGAAAAGTAGAAAATAATGAATGAAACACCAAACATGTAAGAATAGGATAATTATATGAAAGAGCGAATGAAATACTACAAATATAGAGAGAAAGCAAAAATTAGAGTCATGAATGAAAATAACAAAAAGAACGAGAAATTAAAGAAAACTAAGGAGATAAAGAAGTTTTTTTTAATTAAGGAATAATTAAACATGAAAGACAGTAGAAAAGAAACGAAAGGAAAACCAAGAATAAGATTACGCCTTTTTTGAATATTTGAAAGAAAGAAAGAAAATAAAAGAAAGCAGGAAAGAAAATCGATTGAATGAAAATGAAAGATAAATAAAACAAAAGAAGAAAGAAAATAAGCAATGAACCACGGAAAAAAGAAAGAAAAAAAAAACAGAGCGGTAAAAATAAATAAAGAAAAAATGAAGAAAGAAAGAAGAAAAAATAACAGGTTAAGGAAAACCTGAGAAAAGAAAAAGAGAAAGATGTTTAGAAATAATCGTAAAAAGAAAAGGGAACGAATGACATATTATAAAAAAGTTATCTTTATTTTGTAATATTTTATTTATTTCTTTTTGTAATATTTTATTTATTTCTTTTTCGCCAAACAAAATGACGTAGGAAATGTGCGCAAAAAAAAGAAGGAAAACACAAAAAAAAAGAGGAAAGGAAAAAAAAAGTATTAAATTTTCACAATAATACAAATAATCACAATAATGATAATAATAAAAAAAAACGAATCATAGAGATATTTTTTAAGATGATAATTTTAGATTTGGAAATAAATCTATAAAAATTCCCAAAACTTTTAGCATTAACGATAAACCAATTTTCTCTCGATACTTGTAATTTTTGCCATGGCTCCAGGGTAATAACACTGGTGATTCGAATAATTGCAACCCGAGAATCTCGGAGGAGCGTTATAGGAATACATTTCTTTTACAAGATAAGTGTATCACGGATAGTGCTATATTAAGTAAGATGCTTAAATTACTTTAAAAGGAAATAAACTTGAGCCGATTTTGGATGGTGAAAATGATCTTGTCTGTTTTTTCCCCCCTTATATAAATCTAGACTTCACTGAAATGATAAACGCCATTCCAAAATATTTTTACACCCTATAATTTTTTTACTTCCGATATTATCAGCCATTTGCTATTTTAAACTTCTACGCCAAAGTATGCGCCCCTGGACGCAAATATTTAAGTTTTAATGTAACAAATATTATATTAGATTAGAAAAACTAACGAAACTAAATAAAAATAAATATAAGATTATTACACTTATTTTAATGTTATTTTAATTGATTTCAAATATATAGGATTGCTTTTAATACGTTTGTGAATAACATGATAATATTATAAATTAGTAACAACAAATAATTATTTATTAAACCCATGTTTGTTAAAATCCTTATGCAGATTAATCTCAGCATATACTATATAAATCTGTATTTCTTAGAGATATATAACACATAGTTCAGGATTTTTAAATGCATTAATAATATGGGTAGTTTTGTAGCAAATGTAACTCAGCTAGACTTTAATAGAAACATCGTTAATAAATAAGATGCTAATTAAGATCAAATAACGACTATTTCATAATCGTTGTGTATATAACTTGAATAACCAAGGAAATGGTGACTTCAGTGTTGACGTAGATTCGAATCAGTCTGTGTCTAACCGAAATTGAGTCACTGCTTACATCAAAAATCCCTTAGTAATTGTTTATAAGGGAATATTTGATTTATAGTCATAGTCAAAATTATTGATACATAGAATAAATATTATTTAGCATATATGTACATACACTTAGACACACAGAGACACACATACGCACGCACGCACACACACACACACACACACACACACACACATATATATATACATATAATATATATATATATATGTATAATACTACACACCAATATCAAGATCCAACCCCCATAACTAACCTGCGAAAGCGCAAACGTCATCTATTATATCTATGTACGAAATGCAAAAACAGCGGATAGGTACGTGAAACGGAAACACCCCTCGGTACGAATGACTTACATATCCAACCCCAGCGCCACCTATGGAGAGGACAGTAAATCTTAGGTAGATTTGCCTCAAAACCGCCCATGATATAAGTGCGTTTAAAATTCTGTAACGTTTCTTATATATCACTAAGTGTTGACTTTTCTGGGATATAAAAGGTGTGCTAGACGCGCACTCTTATTTATAGACTGGGCGATAGTCATGTGACCATATTCTTGTCCAATCACTGGCAGTGCTCTGCTGCTAATACTATTATTTATACTGGCTTTTCTGGTCATACCTAATCATTACTACTTGGATCTTCTTGGACGACGGAACATAGGATTGTATCACGGGACTTATTAACTTGCCCAAGGAATCCATAACTCAGGACTTACTTATTTACTTTAAGTTCTTTTCAACTGGCCAAGGATTGCGGCCAGATACGTAACACTAAGAAATATAGGTTTACATAATATATGATGCGATTAATTTGCATGTTGCTTTTAAGAAAACCGGGTTTGATAAATAATTACTTGATGTTATTGATCTCTAATACCATTGTCTTATTCTCCAACGTATTAAAATCAATACTCTGAACGATTTCTATATAGAAACCAATTAAAATAAATTTACATAAGTGTCATCTTTTTTATATAAGTTCTTAGTTAATTGTGTTAGTCTTTTTCATTTAATATATTTATTTACATTAAAACTTAAATACTTACGTACAGTGGAGGGCGCATATTCTTGCTGGCAATAATTTCCTTTACGCTTATTTTTACTGCCAAATTATCTTCATATTTCATTGCACGTTTCATATGATATATTCATTGAATCAGCAATTAATTCTGTTTTATATATGCTTTATTTATGTTTTTTTTAAATATAACGCTTTACTTTATCTTCGAAGTTTAATGGTGCGCCTAAAGCCATGTTAATTAATTTGACACTATTACACACACACACACACATATATATACACATACATATATATATAATATATATATATATATATATTATATATATATATATATTTGTGTTATTGTTGTGTGTGTGTGTGTGTGTGTGTACATTCACATGCTTACATATATGGTATGCCTATGCTTATATACAAGGTGTGTAAAAAAAGTATCGATATTTTGGTACTTTTTGACACGCTTTGTATTCCAAAATGTTTCCATTAATTCTCATTTCTATCTTGTAAACTTGCTACTTTTTTACCACAAATTGTATTCTGAAAAAAAAAATGAAAACAACATAATTATTTTCAGAAAGTACAAAAAATTCCGATACTTTTTAACACACCTTTTATATGCTCATACGGTTACACCCTAATGCCTATACATATAAATCATTACTATACGCATTCACCACATTTTTAACTGTCACCCGTTCGATGCAAGTTAAGCCGTAGGCAATGGACTGGTAGCATCATAAGCTAATGTCTCTTTTACAAAGACGATCAGTTACAATCATGGCTTGAGTGCCTATGTTTTAAATTGTTGACCAGAAGACCTGCGTAACTATTAAATCCGATGCATCAAATATCAATTTTATTACGGGAACAGTAGCAATTCGCGACTTAACATAAAATGAGCAAAACATTCGCCAGTCTTTGAAAATGGAGTTTTACTTGCAAATGCATAGTGTACCCGGTTCTGATCATGATGATAACCGAAAAAAATATGTAAACTCTAGGAGATGGATCTACCACTACCACTGCCTAAAGTCACTAACCCTACACACGTGGCACAAGATGTATGAGGAGTATATCTGTCGCATCTGTATTAATATTATGTAGCGCTGGTGACAACTTTTTGTTTTTACCCATCGTCATGGCATGCTGTCTCGGAAGACTATACATGTCTTGTACCCCTGAAGTTACAGCGCCTCCTGTGACTGTAATTCCAAGTTTGCAAAATAATTTGAATCCAGGTCGCATGTGAAGGCTGTCCCTGAAGATGTTGATGGCCGGTGCTTTGTTGCCGCCGCCTTCTTCTTGGCTTCGTGTTGTTGCGCCAGGGTGACTTTGACATGAACAGTCCGCTACGGAGAGCCTGCTACTACTAAGGCGGTCCTGAGCCAAAGTTCCCAGCTGGAAGGGTTAATGCCAAAAGCACCTGAGATCATTCTTGCAGACATCCTTAAAACGCTGCTGAGGGCGACTAATCTTTTTCTTACCAGACGAAAGCTTGGTTAAGACAACATTTCTTTTACTATTCTCTTAATTTTTGAGAATGAGGCGATGATTAGTATAATTTGTATTATTCGGACTATTGTCCTCATCTTCATTGTTATCTTCATTGTACAACTTTTCGGCAAAGTGCCCTCGGCCTTTTGGGGATTTCTTTCGAACTCGGTACCTTCTCGACATGGGACCTCTTGTCGAAATCAGGAACCTTCTTGTCGTAATCGGGAGCCATCACGGAACTTTGGACCTACCCTTTATTCACTCACGGGGTATCCTGTTCTCATCCGCCTAAGTATAGCTTGGGTGTAGGCGTTCAGCTGTGTTAATTATTATTCTATGTTACTGCTGCCATGACCAAAATAAATTATCGAGTCTCATCTAAGAAAATCCGAGAAATTAATACGCTTGTTCCTAAATCTTCCGTCCGTTATCGTGCTACAACACCNTCTGTTTAAAAATGACACCGTCCAAATTGTCCAAGCATGCAATACAAATATGTAATATAAATACAGATTATCTGATTATCTGATGTCGTTTAATCGCAGGTTTCTTATTTGTCCCTAACCAGAATGGACATACAGTCTAGAGATAACTGTCACTTAGAACTGTATTAACCTAACTACCTTATCCACTAGGCCATGTGTTTATTTTTTTTTACTATGAGTACATTAAATATTTTAATTCTTATTAATGGATTTACCTAACTCAATTCTCACTTATCCTTCTCATTTCCAATTATTTGTCAACTTCAGACACCTGAATGTGTCTCGTTTGAAGAAATCAATATAAATATAACCCTGGGGTGAGTGTCAGATGGTGTATACATACCAAGACTTTTTTTGTTGCTGTTTTTTTTTTGTTGTGTTTCTTTTTTTCTTTTATTCAATGAATGCTCTTATGGCCAAAACATACTTTATATAAAATCGCGATGTAAATTGTCTGCCTCTGGGCTGGTGATTGCAACTTAAATGACAGAAGTATCATCGGGGTTTGTAAGAATGTTTTTGTTTGTAAGTGATCGTGAGAGTGGTAAAAGCAATTAGAACCGAACGTTATTGAATATGATGAAAAATGAAAAGAGTCTAGTGTCTAGTATAGGGAATTATCAAAAACTCTAATGGAATATAATGGAGGATAAAGAAAAAAAAAAAGACCAGAGATATAGATGAAGTTATTGGACAATGTTGAAATTGGAATAGAGTTTGTAGTGTTGATTTTGTGGGCTGTTGCAGTGCGGGGAACAAAAGAAATTTAGGAAGAAAAGTGTTAAATTAAAGTCAGCAAAAAATGAAGCTCTTATTAAATGCACAAATTAAATGCTGGCTCATATATAACCAATTCCTCCGATATCATTTGCAGTGAATTTGCATTATGTATATAATATTTGGATTCGGCTGTGAGTGACGCCTACATTATTTGTTGAATAATGAACCTAATGCTCTTCCATTTCTAAAAACAAAAATGCATGAATTTACAGAGTGTCCACAAAGTCCATATGCAGTTTAAAATATGATTTTTTTTCTAAAAGTGCATACGGACAGTATATATATATATATATATATATATATATATATATATATATTATAAAAAAGAAGGTCCGCAAAATGGATTTTTTAAAAATTGTATTATTATTTAATATTTGCGACACGTGTTTCACATTTTATGATATCTACTTCTGGCGTTAATTAACCATATTCTGGAACAGAATATGGTTAATTAACGCCTGAATATGGTTAATTAACGCATGAAGAAGATATCAGAAAATCTGAAACACGTGTTGCAAATGTAAAATAATAATTTAAAAAAAAAAAACCCATTTTGCGGACCTTCTTTTTTATAATATATATAAAATTTTCTTCCGTTGGACCCATAACAACTCTTTGGCTGGACCTATAACAACTTATGGCTGTGGACTATGCAGATGACCTAGCGCTTCTTGCAAATACAGCTACATAGCCCGAATCTCTGCTACATAGATTGGCTTAATGGTTAGAATCGTAGGAAATAGACTTGTTGACCTAAGTTCAAATCGTGGATTCAAACTGTTTGCATTTCACAGTACTAATACCTTGGAGAAATGTATGTATCCAAAAGCTCTCTCTTTCTCTCTCTCTCTGTCTCTCTCTGTCTGTCTGTCTGTCTGTCCCTCTCTGTCTCTATCTCTGTCTCTCTCAGTCTCTGTCTCTCTGTCTCTGCCTGTCTGTCTGTCTCTGTCTCTGTCTGTCTGTCTTTCTCTCTCTCTCCATGTGTGGGTAAATAGTAACATGGATTGGGCTCTATAGCATTGGTTCGGCTACCAGTCTAGGGAACGGAAAAACATATATACATATATATATGTATATAATATATATATATATATATATATATATATATATATATATATATATATCTGTGTGTGTGTGTGTGTGTGTGTGTGTGTGTGTGTGTTATAAAAAAGATACTTGCTTTTGTAAGCATGAATGTTGAATGTAATACTTGTTATTATAAATCAAATACGTGAAGCATACGCGAAAACCTTACAGCTCTCTCTCTCTCTCTCTCTCGCTCTCTCTCTCTCCTTCTCTCTCTCTCTCTGGATATATATATTATATTTATATATATATATATATATATATATATATATATATAATATAATAAGAAAGAGATTATGCAACACGACGGCCTGTACAATAAAATGATGAGCTGCCTGAAAACCATTAAAAACCACAAAATCTAGACAGAAATATCTTAAGAGGTTTAACATTAACTCTTGATTTATAAAAATTACAAGGAAATATATGTACCCTCCAGGACCAAGTATTTGTTTTTAATGTTAGCAAATACTATGTTTAATTAGAATGGCTGATGAAACTAAATATGAATGCAGATAAAAAGTTTTGAAACAGAAAGGGCTATAATCGAAAAATAGAACAAATGAAATTTACTCTTCCGTCACTTTCGTCTTTCATTGCTAATTTTTTCTAATTTAACTATTTAGTTAAAATAGGAAGTAAAGAAAACAATTACAGAGATTGCGTCTTGTTAATCGATTTCTTTTAAGATTTATCCCCGAGATGTTTTATCATAATCATTAAGATAAAGCCAAACAATTAGAAATCAATAATACTAA
>CM042155.1:14476939-14499439 GCA_023376005.1 Doryteuthis pealeii
TGTGTGGAAATAGAGACGAAACAGTCAATCACATAATAAGCGAATGCAGCAAACTAGCACAAAGAGAGTACAAAACTAGGCACGACTCTGTGGGAAAGGTGATCCATTGGGAACTGTGCAAGAAATTCAATGTTCCCCATTCAACCAAATGGTATATGCACAAATCTAAACCTGTCCTAGAGAATGAGACGCACAAAATTCTCTGGGATTTCGAGGTACAGAAGGATCACCTAATCCCGGCCAGGAGACCGGGCCTAGTATTAATAGACAAGAAAGAGAGAACTTGCCATCTTGTGGATTTTTCTGTCCCAGCTGATCACCGAATGAAAAGGAAAGCGAAAAGATAGACAAATACTTGGACCTTGCCAGAGAACTGAAGAATCTGTGGAACATCAAGGTGAAGGTCGTACCAATTGTAATTGATGCCCTTGGAACGATCCCGAAAGCACTGGAAAATAATTTGGTTGAACTAGAAATCAGAAGAAGAATCGAGACCATCCAAACTACGGCACTGTTGGGATCGGCTAGAATACTCAGAAGAGTCCTGGAGACCTGAGGAGACTTGCTGTCACTCAGCCTCCAGTGAACCACTAGCTACGGCAGGAGTGGAAACCTATGATGATAATAATAATAATGGTGGTGTTGTTTTGGAGTTCAATGCATTGTCTTCCTTCGAAATATCTACTTAAAGGCGCTAAACCTAACGATTTAGTTTGTAAAATTACAATTGGTTGGATTTTAAATCCCCAATTCGAAACGAGGTCTTTTAATATTGCCTGAATTAACTGAATGAAATTGAAAAATCATTATTTGTATGGAAAAGGTAATTGTTTCCTATTTTACAATTCAAAATGTTAAACTTCACTTTTTCCCCCTTTCATTACCATTGATAATTTGTGGAAGATTTTCCCCTCAAGGATTATATTTTTTTTGTGATACTCTTCAACATTCGAGATTCGACAAAATAAAGAAGGCAATATTCATGATTACATTCCCCAAGCAATGTTATTGAACGATGGAGAGACGAAAAGATAATAGAATTCATTGCTACAAAGCAATGTTTTATAATTATTCATTGAGAAAAACATATTAACAATTCCGTAAAAACACGCATCAATGGAATCACGAAAATGTGTAACAATTTTAATACAACGAGTTGTATAAAGAAAAAAAACGTGGGCTTATTTACATGAACGATTGTTTCTGGAAGTAGCAATAACTGCTGTACAAATTCCTATTATTTTTCAAATAGAATCCTTACGATTTTTATTCCATTCTTAACATAAATGAACCCCTCCATATTTTATAGCCTGACATACAGAACACAAACAATTCCTAAGAATTATCTATCACTTCAGGGCTTGTATGTACTTTTAAACAAAAATATGTTTGTTGCATGTAATTACAAAGAAAATAATATACAACTACAAAATTCAATTTTAACCTACCGAACACTTAATATCATAATAATGAATACACCTTTTTAATCTTCCCGTATATACAGGTCATGTGCACAATATCTTATAACATACAGGAGAGACTCCTTTTCCTTGTGAATTTTGTGGGGAATCTTTTTTCTCAAGAGGGAATCTGAAAAGACATATGACTTCACACACTGGAGAGAGATGCTCCATCCTAAAAAGATCATTAGGATATAAATACTATTTATAAAGAAAGCAAGTGTTAGCCTCAGGACAGGGGCCCCTTGACTTCTGAAAAAATCTAATAAGAAAATGAAACAAAAGAGAGAGATTCCATTTTCTTGTGATGCTTGTGGTAAATCGTTTCGAGAAAAGGGCACCTTGAATAGACATGCGAGAGTCCATACTGGTGAAACTCCATTTCATTGTGACATTTGTGGAAAAGCTTGTACTGAAAGCGTAAAGAAACACATGGTTACTCATACAGGAGAAAATCTATATAAATGTAAATTATGTGACAAAGCATTTCCTTTCCAGACTGCTCTGAATACTGCGAGATGTGAAGTTGCTAGTCTCTTGCCATTAAACACACATCAAATTTGAAACCATTTTGTAGAAGTTTGTTATTGGCTGGATTTTATTCAATGCCAACTCAGCCATTTTGTGCGTGTTGGAGTTTCTGTGTTATAAGGCGTGTGTCAAATGCCCATTTCTACTTATAGACTCGGCGATAATCATGTGACAAACCTATTGGCCAATCATTGGCAGTACTCTGCTGCTGATATTGTTATTTATATCGGCTGTTCTGATCTTAGCTACTCACAACTACTTTGAACCTTCGTGGACGACGGAGCATAGGATTATATCACTGGACCTTTGACACTACGTAGGATACCATAACGCAGGACTTATTCACTTACCAAAGGATTCTATAGCTCGGGACTTACTTACTTTAAGTCCTTTTTCAATTGTCCAAGGATGTCGGTCAGGAACTTAACAGTGCGAACCCTTCTTGTTGCGGATTCATTGTTAAAGACATTTTTTTTAAACTTTTTTATCTATTCAACCTATAGATTGGACCATAACAAATACTACCCTTCGGGTCAGAGTAAATGAAATGGTACTCCATTCTCGTCCAGAGCTCCAGAATTGGAACCTCACCAAGAGCATCATACCCAAGATATTAAGATCACCAGCTACCGCCTTCTAACACACGGGTTTGACATAACTGAAATAGGGTAGGGACAATCTTAGAGGGGCTAGGGTTGACGTTAACAGCCTATTTATCGCCCTTCGTGTCCAAGCAAGGGCTAAAGTGGTGTGCTGTATGTTATGGACTGCTCAGCCACCAGAATTCCGTTCTTAAACAACACGGATCGCCATTCACGGCAAACAGTTGACCCCATTGAGGGATTTTACCCCACTACAGAGGTGTACTCAGTTTATTCTATAGACCCAGCTGACAGTTCGTTCGTTACTGAATAATTAATATGGTAATTAATATGAATTTTGTCAAGACATCTGGCTAGTATTTTCGTCAGCTTATTCATCATCATCATGTCGCACATGCAGCACGGGTATCCATGACAATCTTTCGCCAACCTTCCCTATCGTTCATTAAACCTAGAAGCTCCTCTGCGGAGCAGCCAGCATCTTCCCATAACTGGTCAATGTAGGTCCTTGCTGGGCGCCCCACACTTGCATGTCCATGTGTTGGCTTCCACAGCCTATTACGTGTATTAAATACGTAGGATTCGGTATTATCGATCGTTTCTTAAGAATTACATATTTAACATAAAAACACTGTAATGCCATCGTTACCATATGAAGTAATATATATATATATATATATATATATATATATATATATATATATATACTAACCCCTCTGCACAAGCAGGATGTGACACAAGGTCAATTTCTTAAGCGGAGTTTAACAGGTTTGAATTCAGTTCTCCTTCTCCTAGAACGGTTACCTAGCCATGTTTAATGATCCCAGTATGCCTTGCTATTTACCCATAGCTGGAGGGAGAATTGGATTCATACCTTTACCAATGGTATTAGCTCTATGTGAAATTCAAACAGCTTGCTTTTTGTGCAAAAATAATGAAGATTTTATTTATATCTGGAAGCATATTTAAAAATTAGGATTTGAATATTAAAAAAAAGGAAAGCCATTGCGTTCTTGATTTAAACATAAATTAATCATGTAAGATCAAAGCAATCAATGGATCTGTGAGACTCACTTTTTTATATAATACCCTTTCTACCCAGGCAACGACGAGTAGCCGCTTCTAGTTTAAGTATAATGAAGAAACTGAGAAAACTTTATTTTTTCTTTTCTGAACCGACTGATCGGAACAAGAAGACATGTAATTTCAGTTGGCTGTCAGTCACGCACGAATAAGCGAGACGAACCCATCACGTAAAAGAATCATCAAAAACCAATTCCCTTTAACTGTTTAGCTATTTAACCAAAACTCATTTCCTTCCACAGCAACGTCCAATGCAGACATTTTGAAAGCAGGTTTTTTTTCACTCTAAGGAAGTCGTTTTTGTTTCGAAATATATATTTTACTATTTCTAATATGTCATAAAAACGCAACCCCACGATCACCTTACACAAAAAACTTATACTCAAACTCCGAATATATATATATATATATATATATATATATATATATATATATATATATATATATATATATATATATATATATATATATTTATTTATATATATACAAGTTTTGTTAAACTGTACAGACAATTCTTGTCGGACAAGTTTTTGGTTGATTCTTTCCAATTTTCGGGCCATCATGTGTAATAGAAAACATGACATAACAGACAAGATAATGGTCAAATATAAAAGGTACTAAATACATATGTAGATCTGGTTTAGAAAATCGAAAAGAAAAATCAAAGAAGAATACATCTACCCGTTTGTTTGTTTGTTTATTGATTTTAACGGCATATCAACCTGTCTGGGGTTATGTCATGCCTTCGACTCATTCGGTCACTTCTTTTTTTTCTTTCTCGACAGTCAAAATTGTGAATCACTCAATCTTTTGTCACCCTCTTTTCAAAACACACACACACACACACACACACACACACACACACAAACTCATGAACACACATAGACACAAGCATATGTGCGTGTTTGTTTAAAGTAAACAAAGACGTATGGTTGAATTCAAAGACCCTCTTTGTCTTTTCTTTACAAATTAATGATCAAATGAACGCTCCCTTATGTGTCTGAGAAAGTCAATATGTTTTGTAGTCTTTCAATACGTCCCAGGAGGGTCCTCTTTCTGAAATTTTGTTATTTTTCTGATGTCTCATTTCCGGCTGGAAGTTGTTTATTCATTCTTTGTCATTCTGTTATCTCCTTTTTTCTTACAGTTTCAGAAACAACATACGAAAACATCAGTTTAAGCACGTTATTTTCCCGGATACATTTGTATCTTGATGAGCACATTATTACTATTATGATTGAGCTTTTCATACCAGCGTTAGCTGAAGGTATTTCACTGGAGGCTGAGTGAGAACAAGTCTCCATAGGTCTCCAGGAATCTTCTGAGTAGTCTAGCTGATTGCAGCAGTGCAGTAGTCTAGATGGTCTCAATTCTTCCTCTGATTTCCAGATCCTCATGTCTTTTTTCCAAGTGTATTGGGACCGTTCCAAGTGCACCAACTACAATTGGTATCACTTTCACTTATTATTATTATTATTATTATTATTATTATTATTATTATTATTATTATTATTAGTATTATTATTATTATTATGAGTTTTCACATCAGCATTAGCTGATGGGCTTTCACTGGAGTCTGAGTGACAGCAAGTCTCCTCAGGTCTCCAGGACTCTTCTGAGTATTCTGGCAGATTGCAGCAGTGCAGTGTTCTGAATGGTTTCAATACTTCCTCTGATATCCAAACTTTCCAAACCCTTTTCTAATCCTTTTGGGACTGTTATTATTATTATAACTGTGAGATTTTCACACCAGCGTTAGCTGATGGTCTCTCCCTGGAGGCTATGGGATAACAAGTCTTCTCAGGTCTCCAGGACGCTTCTGGTTATTCTAGCTGATTTCAACAATGCTGTTGTCTGGGTGGTCGCAATTCTTTCTCTGATTTCCACTTCCTCCAGTCTTTTTTCTAAGCTTTTTGGGATGATTCCAACTGCCCCAACTACTATTGGTATCACTTTCACCCTCATACACCTCAGCTTTTCAATTCTTTAGCAAGGTCTAGGTATTTGTCTACGTTTTCGTTTTCTTTCGTCTTCATCCTGTGATCTGGTAGAACTGCAAAATCTACCAGTTGACGAGTTCCTTTTTTTTTAATCAATGCTACGTCTGGTCTTCTATATTATTATTATTATTATTATTATTATTATTATTATTATTATTATTATTATTATTATTTACTCCTTTTGAGTTTTCACATCAATGTTAGCTGATGGTCTTTAACTGGAGTCTGAGTGACAGCAAGTCTCCTCAGTTCTCCAGCACTCTTCTGAGTATTCTGGCAGATTGCAGCAGTGCAGTGTTTTGAATGGTTTCAATCCTTCCTCTGATTTCCAAACTTTCCAAACCCTTTTCCAATTTTTGGAGGACCGTTCCAAGTGCACCAATTACAATTGGTATAACATTGACTTTCATATTCCATAACTTTTTCAGTTCTCTGGCAAGGTCCAGATATTTGTCTATTTTTTCATTTTCCTTTAGCTTCACCCTGTGATCTGCTGGCACTGCAAAATCCACCAACTGACAAGTTCTTTCTTTTTTGTTTATCAACACTAGATCTGGTCTTCTTGCTGGGATAAGGTGATCCGTTTTTATTTCAAATTCTCAGAGAATTTTATGCATTTCGTTCTCAAGAACAGATTCTGGTTTATGCATATACTATTTTGTTGTGTGGTCAAAATTTAAGTTTTTGCATAATTCCCAGTGGATCACCTTCCCAACCCAGTCGTGTCTAGTTTTGTATTCTCGTTGTGCTTGTTTGCTACATTCGAGTATATGGTTTGCCGCAAAGTCTACATTTACTATTTTTTGGGGTCTTATCCACCTTCGCTTTTATATAGTTTGTCCTTATGGCATTATTTTGTGCAGCAATTATACGTGATTCAGTTTCTCTTTGGAGGTTTCCGTTTCTTAACCATGTTTAAGTCTTCTATTTGTCGTTTGAAGCGTCCATATAATTGTTTTTCTTCCCATTTTTGTTTTCTAGTCTTTGTTGTTTTTCTGCTTGTCCATCTGTCGCCTCTACTATTGTTGGCTGCCATTATTATTATTATTATTATTATTATTATTATTATTATTATTATTATTATTATATAATCACCATTGGTATATCAGTATTGCAATATCACCATGAAAGGCTATTACAACGGGAACCCAACATCTAGTTTTTAATAATTTATTAAATTCTGATTAGAGGAAAGCTTGAAGTTTTTCCACTTCAAATCGTTTATATAATTACATATAATAATTATTGAAGATGGCAATAGATCTAGTGTTGCTAGCTTAACGAACATACGTCAGCAAGTGGAAAAGTTTTTTTTTTTCAAGTTCTAATTGTTCACTTTATCTTAATTATCGGATTAATTATCGAAATGTTTTAGAATAGAATGCATATATGATGAGTAATATGTCCTTCCACGTGTTATGTCTAAAAGAAAATCGATTTAAACAAAAAAAGGAGCCACTTTAAACAAAAGAAGAAAAACGTTGTACACACATGTTGGATATGATTGAAGCAGTTAATTAGAAATACTCAGCTAATTGCGTTTCTTTTAATTAAAATATAAAGCTGCTAATAATTAATTCTTAATGTTAAATTTTTTTTTCATTGTTTTAATTAGATGCTAGATTGCTCTTCGCTTAATAGGAGCAATTGCATGATATTTTATTATCATATCTTATCCTTTTGTGTCTTTGCTGATGACAGAGAAATATATTCAGATGTTAAATCTTGTCAACTGCCGTTGTTGTGTTTACAGACAATGAACTTGTTGTCCTTCATACGATAGAATGGCAGTGGCGAGAGAGCAACTATGTGCGGGTTAAAGTAGCCAAAGAGTTCATCTTTAATTGGTACAGAGAAAATAAGTTGTGCTCATATTTTGCGCCATCTGAATGATCCTTTTTTGGATAGAATTTTAAACTCATAGCACTGTTTGTGTCACAATTACTTATTAATCATTCTGATAAAAAATATTATACCAGAAAAAAAAAACATTTAAAGAGCAAATGCACGGTATGCACCGGTCCATCTAGCTATGGTTACGTTTTAAGAGAAACACAGTATATATATATATATATATATATATATATATATATATATATATATATATATATATATATATAAGATTTTTGGGTGTTTGTTTATTTTAGAAGCATTGTTGATAAAGTATATATTAATATTTATATTTTTGCTTGAAGGCAATTACAATGCGCATATCGCATACATTTCTCCGTGCTGTATCGTGGCCGAAGCATTATAGTTTCTGAGTATCATGCTGAAGTCCCGGTTTCGATTTCTGTCGGAGGGAAATCGTTAGTATATATCGCTGATGAGAATAAAGTTGAAAGTCTGTACGATATTCTACACACCGAGTAATTCTTTGCGAAATTCACTTGTCATTATTATCTTCTATAATTATCGAATTTTATGCGATATGCGCATTGTAATTGCCTTCAAGCAAATATATAAATATTAATATATATATATATATATATATATATATATATATATATATATATATATAAAAGAATGTGACACAAGGTCAATTTCTTACCCGGAGTTTAATTGGTTTAAATTCAGAGTTTTTTTCTTCCAGTCAAAGTAAAATTGTTGCAACAAAGACTAAAATGAATATTTTTACTATTTTCCAGGTAATTGTGTTTATGGCTCATATAGGCCAAATTATTTAAAGAGATTAAAAAATAAAATGAACAGTGCATTGTTAGTTTATATTGGCAAAAAGCTACCAAAATTATGGATGCATATTTTCCATAACTGTTATGACCTGTTTAAGGGTCAATAAATAATTACTCAACACGGGTATAAAATGTAGGGAACAGATACAGCAATATATATCAACGTACAATGGAAGGGTTTCATTATTTCAGCTTACACGAAGAACTGTATCTGGTACTACTCGTTTGAATAGCTTTACTCTGTCAAATATATACCCTTTGGTTAAGTCAATGTTCGTGTCATAGGTGAGTCACCTACAACATTACCCTGTTAAGTTGTTAGGTTGTAATGCTAAGTAATTCCCCTTCATAACATTCCTCAGCAGCGCAATAAGGGCAACTTGGCAGTGACCATCTCCTCTTCAAGTAACATGTCAGTTGAATTAGATTATATATGAGAGAAAGTAAAAAATTATCCACACTTTCACCATAACATATCTTTATCATTGTCACACTGCATTCTGTGCATGTGTCCTTATAGTTGGCACTGTTGTGGTTATGTGATTGTGTTATATAGCTGTCTTATGACATATACAGTATATATTAAGGAGAGAGAACCCGTCTCTGGATATCTATTTTCGTATGAAGGCCACCCGTGATTTTGTCTCTCATATTTATTATTTCTTACTTGTGTATTATGAGAGATATCCATGGTTATATTTCCCATACCAAATCTTATTGTGTACTCACTTTTTCTGTTGTCTAGAGTTCTTCTTACCGTAACTCTTCTGTTTCTTGGTTAAAGAACCGATTAAGAAAATCTAGCGAAAGAGAAAAGGAGACATTAAAAAAGGAAGAGAAAAAGGCATTTAGGGAGAGAAGAAGGAGAAGAAGAAAAAGAAGAAAAAGAACAAAGAAAAGAGAAAAAGAGAAAAAAACGGGTGAATGAGAATAAGTTTGTAAGGACGAAGTAACATTAAAAAACGAGGGCTGATATCGGAAGCTTGTAGTTCCTAGATGGATACTCTATCGACTGAGTGAAAGTGTAGAAAAGGAGAAATAAAGAAATGTGTGAAAACTTCGCTACTATTTATCAATAGTTAGAGGAAGGGAATTTGGATGCGTGTGAAATGCAAGCAGCCCCATCTAGAATTTGAACTCATTTCGACGAGTCCATTTTCTATGAAACTACACATTACACCACTCACCTCCAACATAATATACATTATGTATTTACTTAACTGCCCTGTACGAGGTGGATGTGACACTTATAAATAAATGAGTTGTAAAGGCTAATTCGGTATCACATTTATTGACAGGAATTTGGATCAATGTCCACACTTAATTAGCATTTCACTACGTCTCTTCGTCTCCATCTGATCTCTCTCTCTCTCTCTCTCTCTCTCTCTCTCTCTCTCTCTCTCTCTCTCTCTCTCTCTCTCTCTCTCTCTGGATACTATATATTGCTCTTTTATTATCGTGAAACAACACGGAGACTTTTTGTGTGCACATGTGTTGAGCAACACCAGGTTAAAGGTTTTCTTACCATATATACAACAAATGATGTGGGCAGTTCAATACACCATCTTTGTTCTATCATTGTTAGCAATCCCCTTGTTATTTTTGTCTTCAAATTTTATAATAAGGTTTCTTCAGACATGACTTAGTTTAATAAATATCTGTTCTTTATTTTTTTTCCCATTATGATATTCAATTAAATATTTATTTTGGGTATGCAATATATTTCAAGAAACTAAAAGTCTATGCTCTATAAAATCCCTCTGCCGTGTTGCTGCTTACCTAACTCTAGATGATTTGATTGAAGTGATCATGCCTGGATTCGATCTAGGCGTGTTGACTATGGTGCGTGTTGCAGGATAATGGGTGCAGGACACCAGATCAGGAATTAAATGATCAGTGTCAGGAGTGAAATTATCAGAGACCTGCGTCTTTAAAGTGTGGGGGTTTTCTTCAAAACACGCCATCGAAAGCCACTAGTATAATTAGCGTTGGAACGCGTGACAATAGACTATTTAATTTGGGGAGAACGAACTTATATATCTTTCGTCTAAGAATACGCTTTTCACAAGGAATTACTATTTTCGGAAAACCCCATTAGCAGGATTCGTCCTATGGGAATAACATCTGGTTTTTAAGCTATTTTGGCCGTGAACCAAAATAAACTGATTCATCTTTACGGAAGTTCATTGAGATTTTGTAAACCAGGTTATCTGCAAATGAAATCTCATTTAAGGAGCGTCATTCACCGCTACAATAGTTTGGACCTGGTTTGTTTATGTTAATATTCATTTTATGTTGACAGTACCGTATTTGACGGCATGTAAGACGCACGGGCATATGAGATGCACCCCCATTTCAGCAGGTCAGATTGAGGAAAACAATGTTTTCGTGTATTTAAACATATATTGTTGAAAACAGTTTAGCTGTGCATTGCACAAGAAGAAACATAGCTGTATGAAAGCAATTTGGCAGTACAGGCAAGCAATAAGCATATAAAAGACATCTCAATAGCAGGAAATAATAATAATAATAATAATAATAATAATAATAATAATTCCACCTACGATGCAGTACACAAATTTTAAATGCCTATAGCACTTTTCCCATCAATTCTCCTCTTTCCAGCCTCGACATCCATTAATATAATTTTAAAAACTAGAACATATTACCCCTGATGATGGCACAGCAAAATGCTGAAAATACTCGGGACATGAACTTTGGTGGACTAATCCACGGATTCCACCAAAATATTAAAAAGTTGGCCATAAAACTTGAAAAGATCACAAATAAAATTATTAATCAGGATATGTGTCTTTTATTTAATTCAACATGCATAAATGAAAGAATGCTGCCCAAACACACACACACACACACATATATATTTATATATATATATACATATATATGTATACATATATATATATATATATATATGCATATATATATACACACAAACGCACGCGCGCACACACACACACACACACACACACACACACACACATATATATATATATATATATATATATATATATATATATATATATATATATATATATATATATATATATAATTGATTTGATTATTTTACTTTTATATCAAAGAATCACATTAACATTTTCGGACTTCTACTGTTTATAGTTATGAATAGAATCCAACACTAAATTTTACTGAACACAACAGAATCCTGATAACTTTGTATTTTTTTCTAATGTTTCTAATGATTTTTTTATCACAAAAAATCATGAAAAATTCGAATTTCTTATTATTTGTATTTCTATATAGAAACTTTGAAAAATGATGTTTTATATTGGGTAATAATGTTATCATTGTTTGCATCAATTCATTACAAAAACGCAAAATAAAAATAAAAATTACGCTCGAACCGAAAGTCATCCGGATTGTGCACTGTTCAACAAAAGTTGTTTGATTGAAAAAAATGGCGGCCAGATACGCATATTTCAAATTACACTATACTGGATTTCTAAAGGATAATTCAACTATGAACTTTAGATTTAACTTATTTAAAAGACAAATTGAAAGATCTAAAATTATTTAAATCACTATAACTTGAAGAACTTCAAAACAAACTGAAAAGCTCTACCACTCTCGATCAATATAATAGGATTCACAAAAGACTTACATCATCAATAAATATTGATATTTACACATACTGACTCTAAAAAAACGCTTAATTCTCTCTAGAAAGGCTCTGCATTTCTTTCAAATGATAACGATAATGATGTTAACCTTTCCGACTTTAATCTCACGAACATCAAAAGGAATTTCTCAAATTTTGACCTAACTGGCACCTTTACAATAAATACAACAAATTTGTAAAAAAAACAAAAAAAAAAAAACAAAAAAAAAACAGGAAAATATTGCACAACTTCAAAACCAAAACCAAATGGGGTTGAGGAATATCTTGCATTGTGCCATTTGAAGTTTTTAGTAATAACACAAGACCGCTTCTTTTTACTAATTAGTATTATATTTTCCCCAGAATACAACTGCCGATTTATGATAATAAAAATCAGAGAAAACCAAAGTATTTGTTGTACTTAATAAATGGGGTTACTATTTAAAATTACAAACAATTCTTTTTGACGAAAGTAAATTATGATAGTTAAGTGAAAAATAGATTACCTACCCAAATACAACTGAACAAGATTATTACAGGAAAATATTGCACAACTTCAAAAACAAAACCAAAATGAAATTCACCCAGGAACTTAAGATATACTCAGAGTTGAAGCTATAAAAGAACAGATATTATAAAAACAAAACGAAAGAGAAATACTATTTTTGTAACAATATGCTCCTCTCCTAGTTGGAATGGAAAGATATGTTTAAACGTTTGTTTACTTTACCCTCTCCTTGTCGGAATGGCTGAAATGATGACGTATCAACTCTTCGTTACGTCATTTCCGAATGGGAGAGATGATATGTCCACGTTGCTTAACGTTACGGCTCTTCCTTCTAATGGAATAAATGCCGTGTGGATAAAGAAATATTCAATATATTTATCTTTGTACCGTTACAAGATCTAAATATTACCTAAAGTACCTAAATATTAGTAAAAACCTTTTTTGTACCCAAATATTAGTAATAAAACTTTTTGTACCTAAATATTAGTAATAAAATATTTTGTACCTAAATATTAGTAATAAAATATTTTGTACCTAAATATCAGTAATAAAATATTGTGTACCTAAATATTAGTAATAAAATATTTTGTACCTAAATATTAGTAATAAAATATTTTGTATCTAAATATTAGTATGGTTCCCGAGTTCGAAAAGAAGGTTCCCGAGTCCGAGAAGGTTACCGAGTCCGAGAAGGTTTCCGAGTCCGACAAGAAATACCTGAAGAAGCCCGGAGGGCATATCGGCCGAAACGTTGTACAATTAACAATGAAGATGGTGACAATAGTCGGAATAAAGCAGATACTACGTGGGAGGTATATGCAAACAATAGAGCGGTCTGACGCCTTAACGTTAAGCAGGGCAAGGAGAGGGGTTTAGACAGAGAGGAGAGTAGCCTCCACATCAAAGAGAGCCAGAAATATGTAAAAAAGACAGCAGCCCTAGAAAGCATCAGAGTTTGTGTGCATTAATTGCACCAAAAACTGTCACTGAGGAATTGGCCTGCAGAGTCACTTGCACAGATGCAAATTATTATTTTATGACACTACACCATCTTCCTTAGTGGGCCGAAAGGAGCCAACAAGAAAATCACGGTGATTCAAGAGGAGTGTTCGATGTAGATATTAAGATTAGAATAATGTCACTACAATTCAGAGGAATTTATCTGATTTCATTTTGCAAAATGTGACTTAGATAAGTAAATGTCAATGCGGCAGTGAAATGTATCTAATTTAATTGATAAAGTCGGACATATTGTATTTTGGTGAATTATCTGTATAATTATTTACTGAGATAGAGGAATAGGAAAGACAGATAATACCCCCCCCCCGCCATCCTAGATAATGAGATAATTACAAGCTAGTACACTCTGATCAGTAATCAATATTCGAGGAAAGCGAAGATACACAATAATAGTTGAAGGGTAACATTTTCTAATTTTTCGTGTATATATATATGTGTGTTTGTGTGTGTGTGTATAATATATATATATATATATATATATATATATATATATAAGTAAGTAAAGTCAACGGGTCGGCCTAAAGTCGGTATCAGCCAGTCAGCGAGGGAGTCTATCCCCTTTTCAATAGCGCTAGACCAAGGAGATTGTTTTAGCATCTGAGGTGGAGCGTCGCACCTACCATCAGCTCCATACTTTACCGCACAGATGCCTGTGCTACTCATACGCTGAGTTGGCGAGGACCGGTATCGAACTAGGAACCTTGTGGTTTCTAGCCGAACGCTCTACCAACTGAGTTAATCCGTCCCCTACTCCTAATTTCAGTTGAGCACTTTATTTAGGAGGGATTTAATTGCAAATTCACCGTATTCGGCGTTAAGTTAAATCTCACTTTGTTTACAAAGTTTGAGACCTCTTGGTGAATTCATTTTCGCTTAGAAATGTAGCAATTAGATAGCCTGCTATACTTGGCAGCTGATTGTGGCCGTATGGGTAAGAGGTTTTGCGAGCGTAAGTTCAGTCGGGTCTCGAACCCGGCCTAGAGGTAGCTGCTAAAAATGGTATAACTGCCCTGATGAGAGGTGATACTTCGAAACACGTGTCTGTAATTTACTCTCTCTCTCTATATATATATCTATATAGTAGGAAAAATGAGTTCCATTTCAAATATACTTTTGAATACCATTTATGTCAGAAAAAAATGTTTCTTCTTTAATACTTAATTCATTTTGAAAATATCAGTGTATATGTGTGTGAGTGTCTGTCTGTCTGTCTGTCTGTGCGCGCGTGTGTGTGTGTGTGCGTGCGTGCGCGCGGAAAAATTTGAATAAGGAATAGATATTTTTTAAAAGCGAACCAGATTAAATAAAATGGACTTATATTCATTAGGATTTTCTCGAGCCATATCTTTCAAAATATATTATCGGTACAAGAGATATCTCTTGAAAAGTATCTGTGGAAAAATCCTAAAATATCTTTCATATATATATATATATATATTTACCAACTCCTCCGTACGAGCAGGATACGACACAAGGTCAATTTCTTAAGCGGAGTTCAACAGGCTTGAATTCAGAGTTTTCCTTCTCCTAGACTGGTTACCTAGCCATGGTTAAAGAACCCTGTCTGCCCTGTTATTTTACCCATAGCTGGTGAGAGAGTAGGATTCATACCTTTGCCAAGGGTATTAGCGCTAAGTGAAATGCAATTACCACGTCCAGGATTTGAACTCGGGGCGACGAGTCCATTTCCAATGACTTTAACCATTACACCACGCGCTTCCTGTAAAAAATAAAATATATTTCATATATGAATGTGTTTTAGTAAATATATCGTGATTGATAGTATCTGAAAAATGTAATACATTAGGTAGACATATTACAACTAATGCGAGTTCACTTACACATATAAGGTGACAGTATGAAATGTAGGATGCATTTCTGTCACACCTTTTTTCATTGTCACGTTTTTTCATTGAAAATGGGCCAACATTTTGGTTCATATCACATAAATGGGTCCTGACCTCCTGCCCCAACCCCCCCCAAAAAAAAAAAAAAAAAAAAAAAAAGCTGTGCCTGATGAAATCCGACCCGTGCTACCTATGAACTCCCTAGCTGTTTGAAGGCGTCTTTCCCGAAAAGTTAATGCGATATGAAAGCGATATTTTGCACCCCCACGTCTATTCTCAACAAGTAAATGTGAATATTTTACCCTCCCCATCTTAGAATATTTTTTTAACGATTAGAAGGCGTTTTTATCGACAAATAACATTTTAAGTGGTTTGTCTAGAGGAGCCAGGCAATATTTTCTAGACTGTAACAAAAAGAATTTCTCAAACATAATTTTTTTTTAGAGAGTTTTGTAATTTGCCTGAAACATTGTGTATATATTGGTTAGGAGGTTGATTTAGAAGGCTATCACAATGCAGGTGTAAAGAAAAAAAATAGAAATACGGTAACAATGATGTTCTGTTCTTTGTTTATTTTGTTACCTTCTTGGGGTTTATTTTCTAGACCTTTAATTTTGCATTGTGTATTAAGTCATAAGGATAATGTTTTTTAAAGTACTAGTACAAAATAAAAAACGCACCGCGGGCGATGTAAAAATAGATTTTTGAAACATATTGCCTGAGAGGTGGGAGTAAAAAATTCAATGTCAGCGAGTTTGTATCCTAAGTAAGTAAAATCATCAAATTCATTAAAGGATTAAAAAATAAAACAATTTGAAATGTAAACTTTACATATGTATTAAAATAAACCAAACTATATACAGATATATAATACCAGTCATGTATTTATTAAAACTTGTTTTAAAAAAACAATAAGGACTGTCTAATGTTGCATCTTTTGAGTGTATTTATTCTATGTTATGACGATATTGGATAATGTGACGTAAGCAGTGACGTAAATTTTGTTACAGACAAAAACCGGAAGCGAATCTCCATTATTAATAGATATGTTGTCTTCATCTTTGTTTTAAAATATTCATACAGAATGTTTCGTCTATTTAAATAATGTTGCAATATGATTTACTGCTCTCCTCGTATAGACAAAGTGTTGACACTTGTAGCAGAGTGAGAGCAGTTGGCCCCATAGGACTACGAGGAACACAGGAAGAACGCCTGAAGTTATATCGACCTAAACGTTGTGTATGTTTATTTCCCAATGAAGATTAGTGTTACATAATTATTAGATTCCTAATACTTATGTACAGTAGTGTAGAAACCAAAATGGCTGTTATAAGTTCAGCCGGCGGCCTTGAAGGATTGAATGACAAGGCTTGACCTCAGTCCTGATCCTCCTTCCGGTGGATACCGTGTGAATCAGTGGAGAAGACCATCTTCCGGTTTAGAATAGAAAGAGAGTTTTAGTTAGTATAGGCCAAACCACGACGGTGGTAAGTCACGTTATGCGCACTGCCGTGCTCAATCTGCACAGGTAGTCTGGTGGGGATTTAGAAATAAAATATGATCTAAGTAAATCGAAGTCTTGTGTTATTATTAAAAACTACCAATGACACAGGGCTTCTGGTAAAGAGAAATCCCCAATGGAAGACCGGATACGAATTCCTCAAGACGAAGTCCAGACGCTAGAAGAAGAACGTAAGATACCAAAGATGAGCGGAAGAATAATAGAAGTAAAGAAAGAGAGTATACAACATTAGGACAACATTATGAAAAATAGAAATAAAATCTCCTAAAATTGTTTCTCAAAAAGTTCGTAATAAAATCTAGAAATGGCTTGTTGGTTGGTTGGTAGGTTGTTTTTTTACGGCATTGGGTTATTTTAAGCCGAAGAAGTTTTGTTTCATTCATTCTTGATGGGTACTATTTTTTTCTAAAACTCGATTATCTAAAAACATTTTTGGATTCGTTTTGTTATATATAAATGGTACCTTAACAGGTACTACCACTCCGGGTCAGAGTGAACCCGGGAGTAATGGTAATGAAGGGGTACTCAACATTCCCGGAGCTCCAGAACTGAAACTCTACTATCAAATTTTAACGTCATACCCCAGACACTAATCCATTTAGCACATGTATGATATGCGACCAACATAAATAAATCACTAAATGCTCATTATCTATATAAATCCTACACGAGCCTCATTGCATTACGCATTACGCTAACGCTTTTGCATTAATCCATTTCTCCTCCCAACAGATATTGGTAAATAGTAGGGCAGACTGGGTTCTAGGTGAAGAAAAACTGAATTCAAATCAAATTTAATCTGCTTAAAAATGGTATTGTGTCACATCCTGATTGTAATAAAGAGATTGGATAAATTCCTATATATAATTTAGATTAAGTAAAATATTAAGATAATTCAGACAATATTTAAACTATATAAATAATCATAAAAAACAAGACACTATCTTAAGAAATACTCTTCAGCGTCCATAGTCTTTTCGGTAATAACTGAAGAGGGACTTTTTTAAATTTTTATTTATACTAGCAAATATATGCACCCTCCGGGTGCAAGTATTTAAGTTTTAATATAATAAAATATCATATTAAATTAGAAAGGCTAATGAAACTGAATAAGAATGCAAATAAAAAGATTTGGAACAGAGGGGGTATGATTGAAAAATAGAACAACTTTCAAATTAACTCTTCCATCATTTTCCATTACTCCCGTCATTGGTAAATTTTCCTAATTTAAATATTTAAAGGAATAAAGAATTTGTTAATATAATGGATATATTTATCCCGAAATATTCATTAAGATAAAAACAATTAGAAATCAATAATATATTTATTAAAATCAAATTTTTAAGATCAATATGCAAATTAGCCTTCCCATTCACACTGTAATCCGCTATTTTGTTGTATATGTAAATACAATTGCATGTTATTAGCATGTAGATATGGTCAACAGTCTTAATGATGTAAAAAATTTTATTAATAATTGAGGTTTAGATAAAAATAAAATCATTGAGAATGTGATGTAAACAACAAAGGGAATTGTGACCTGTATAGTAATATAGTTTCGGTTACAGACATACAAACCCACAATCTCCATTATAATAAGATATTTACATATATTTTTTTCTTTATGTATCTAATTATTTCTTTCTATTTTCTTTCTAATGATAGGTTATTGTAAGGTATAGCTACTCCCCCTTCTCTCCCCCTTTTTATTTCTTTTTTTAAAACTGGTTTAAAGAAAAGAAGGATTGGGATTGAGGGCACCTCTTTAAGCATGAATTCTTTTCGCTTGCCAAATACAATGAACTTTTTTCTGTCTAGTGTGTCTAGATTTATATTTGTTATTTGTATATTAAATTATATTTGTATCATCTCTGGAACCATTCCCTAGTAGATTCCGAGGGTCGAATCTATTGTCGACTGGTTTCGTCATCTCTTGTTTTTATCAGAACCGTTTTGACTGATTAAACTGTAAATTCACAGATATGTACATTTCAAACACGATTTATCCGAATCATCTCCATTGGTATCAGCGTATTTTCGTACTTTTCAGCTAATCCTGTATAGTCTGATAAATGAATCGCACGTAAATCCTGGCTCGTAAACTTGTTTGTGTTCTATAAGAATTAAATTGTGCGCTTATATCATTAATCAAATCAGACATTTTCTTGTAGTAATTGAAGTGAAAACTGCTTGAAGCTGTTCAACGATGATTGGTATCAGAAATGCCGTATATATCCCTGTATTAGTCGAATTCGTGTTGATAGATCATTCGATTATCATTACCAAATCCGTAATCTATAAAACCGATTATTAAGGTAATAACTAGTCGTCGTCCTTTATTTACTCTAGTTTGTAAAAAAAGCAGGGTCAGTGTGTGGGACTGTTAGTGAGTTTCCGGTTGGAGCAAATATTTCGATCGTTGGGATTTCCTAACGTGTGTGATTACTGATAACAAGAAGCCAAAACAGGCGATATTTTTATAATGTTCTGTTGGGAGTTTGGGGCGGAAGGAGGCAGTTAACCAACAACTATGAAATAGGGTTCCTTTTCCTTAGCTAATGCGCTTCTTACTTCAGAGACTAAATCGTTACCATAGTTTCAGTAGCGATTACTTTCTACCATAGTTTTTTTTTACCCATGTAGGAGTGGGTCGTTGTGTTACATAATCTATGCATAAGATTATTGTCAACTCCCTGTATTTCTGAAGAGATGACCCCTTTTCATATCACGGGCGGGAATTTCCATGGAATAGTACAGAAAGCCCGCGAAATACGTGAAGTCACGTGGGACCTGGTTGGATCCTCAGTTTCAGTTTGGACGTCGGGCAGAGAAGATGTACTGCCTTACTGGAGCTCACTGCATACGCGCCTTATGTTAGTTACATGAAATGTTTAGTTAAGTAAATAAAAGCTTACGAAAATAACAGGGTTTTGTGGTTGATGAATGTCTTGGCAACAAGACTGATATAGAAGAAGAAATGCATTAAGTGCGACCGACCATTAAGACGAAGTCCAGACGTTAGAAGAGGCGTTAGAACAGACGCTAGCAGAATAACGTAAGATAATAAAGATGAACAGAAGAAAAATAGAAGTTAGTAAAAAGAAGAGTATACAACAGTTGAAGAGAATATTTCTTTAACCATTCCGAATCGTCAGTCAGCTCCACCCTGGGTCACCAGAGGCGGTATTTTTCCATTTCCTTACTTAATCCACTCTCGTTTCAGACACTAAAGCGTTACTGTAATTTCTGTAGCGCTTGTCTTCTACCATTTTTATCTGACACAAAGCAGCATTGGAGTGTTGAAGAAATTATTTCTGGTTAAATCGAACTTAACGGACGTAAATTCCACCATCGTATGTCACTCCGCCGAAATAAAAAAAATACCCAAAATCGGGGAATTAACCGAATTTAATGACATTTTCAGTGTTAATACATTAATAAATAACAGATATAATGCACTAGCTATGTTATTTTTTAAACTTTTATATTTTTACAGCTCAGTAAACTTTGAACCACGTATCTTTGAGAATCTGTTACGCCTCAGAGATACGTGGTACAAAGTTAACTGAGCTGAAAAAAATGTAAAAGTTTTCAAATGAAATAACTGGTACATTATATCTTTTATTCATTAATATATTAACACTGTAAATTTCATTAAATTCGGTTAATTCCCTGATTTTCCTTTTTTTTTTCTTTTGGCGGGGTGACATACGATGGTGAAATTTATGTCCATTAAGTTCGATTTAACCGTGTTTCTTTAGCAACCCCGTTTCGTCAGTGAGATTCATACTGTGTCACCAAATCGGCAATTTGTTTTCGACATTTTACTAAAAATACCCCATTCGTCAATCAGCTTCATCTTCGATCAACAGAGTCGGCATTTTTCCTTCTTTTATAAATTATCCCTGACATATCAGTGGACGCAAATGTTTCCTTTATTTTCCAGAATGTTGTCTGTTGTTAAATAGTCAGCTAAAAAAGATCGGAAAATACAAATGATGTTTTGTAATTATAACAAAATTAGATCCCAACTACCAGTTTACCATCACGTAATAAAAAATGTATTATTCTAGTATCTATGCCTGTATTTTGTAAATATATATTTCTGAAAAAAAACAAAAAACGAATTAATTGTATATATACGTTGTGTATTAGTAAACTTCAACAGTCGGATTTTTTTTTTAATTTGTAGTACATATAATGGGTTTGCTGGGGAAAAATACAGTAAAAAGAAAAAAATTGGGAAGGGAAAACCCCTCTCTGGTAGATAAGAAAATAAATAAATAGAAAAAAAAATAATGGTAAAATTTTTAAAAAATTCAACAAAGAGGGGTGGGGGTAAAAGAAAAAAGAAAAAAAGAAAACAAACTTACTACAACCGTTCTTCCTGGTAGTAAGATCAAACTCGAGTAATAAAATGAATGTAATATAAATAAGGAGAGCTCTATTGCCATTGGCTGGAGGTCAGGTGACCAGTTCACTAAAACTATGGTCATCAAGAGTCGAGGTCATGTGCCGAGAGGGAAGGGTCGGGATTTGATCAACCCCGATTGGTTCCCTGGGCGAGGAAATCCGTTGTTGAAAGACCAGAAATTTCCAATGGTCCCAAGGATATAACAACGCTGATGAGTTCCCCCTCAAGCATCTTATAGATGTATTTTACAAGATCTGTTTATCTATCTTTATCTTATTTATCTTATTCTGTGAAAAAGTGATAATCATCATTTTGTAAATATATATTTCTGGTGAATGAAAGGTAGACATTTACTAATCCAACATGAATCAAAATATAATGTACCCAGTATTACCAGTCCTAATTTGCTATTATTACGTGCAGTCATAATTAGAATTGATGCAATTTTCCAATCATTGCATTAGCACATAAATACTCTTATATGTGATATATGGAAACGCGTGGTGTAATGGTTAAAAGTATGGGAAATGGATTTGTCGCCCCGAGTTCAAATCCTGGGCGTAGTAATTGCATATGTCTTAACGCTGATACCCTTAGGAAAGGTATGAATCCTACTCTCCCTCCAGCTATGGATAAATAGTAGGGCAGACTTGGCTTTTTAACCTTGGTTAGGCAACCGGTATAGGAGAAGGAAAACTCTGAATTCAAACCCGTTGATTCCGCTTAAAAAATTGACCTTGTGTCACATCCTGCCCGTGCGGAGGGGTTGGTAAGTATATATATGTGATATTTCATTGCAAAAGAGGTGGTAACTTATACACAATATTGTATCCATATGGTCATAAACCTGATTAGCCGAACCAGTGGATATGCCACACTATGATAATTTGATTATTACAACATTTGATATGTTTACTTAAGCGTTATTGTAAAATACTTCAGTGTGTAAAAAGTATAATAATCTCGATTTCATTCTCCCTCACTCTTTTTTTTCTGTCTTTCCTTCTTTTCATCTTTTAATAATGTTCGATTAAAACATATTAGCGTTATCACTGAATTAATTTCAGTCCACTAATAAATCGACATTTTTTAAATTGCTAAGTGTACGTATTCTACTACACTATACACGTATCAAGCATAAGTGCGTAAATATTATATTTAGCCGCAAAAGGATAACATGTAA
>CM042155.1:14504439-14523468 GCA_023376005.1 Doryteuthis pealeii
TTATATAATTCAAATTAATATTAATATTACGTATTAGAGCTATTGTTATATATACTTCAATATGTAAAAAAAAGTATAATAATTTTGATTTACCACATTATTAAATTCAATTGCTACACGTTTAATATGATTAGTTAAGAGCTATTGTATATACTTCATATGTAAAAAAAAGTATATATAATTTTGATTTACCACATTATATATATTCAATTGCTACAACGTTTAATATGATTAGTTAAGAGCTATTGTTTATACTTCAATATGTAAAAAGTATATAATTTTTGATTTATTAACATATTAAATTTAATTGCTACAATTTAATATGATAAGTTAAGAGTTATTGTATATACAATATGTAAAAAAAAGTATAATAATTTTGATTTAAATCTCACTTTTTTTTGAATTGGACAAATCAAAGTGTAAATACTTTTATTTTCGCGACTTTAACAAGGAAAATATTCTATCAACAAAATTAACGAAATCTATTTTGAATAATTCAAACTAGACCGACCGAACGAACGAGAATTTTCTTGCTAAAAATTGTTGACCAAAGCATTACAATTATTTTCTACGGCGACAAGTATACAGACCGAAAGATAGCCAAAAGAATGAAATAACAAGCCAAAATGTCAGTAAAAAGGAAGCATGGATAGCAGCGTGGTGGATGTGAGAAACAGCAGATGATCCATACGGGACAATGGCGGGCTCATATGATGCTGGGCGGAACCTAAACGAGTCAACGGCCGGATTAAACAGTTCAGTTAGGAAACTACTGCTCCTCATCTCTAAGACTAGCGCCTATTGATGAGTCAACAGCCCGATAGATATCCATGACATTCATGGATATCCGTGCTGAAAGCGCGACATGATGATGATGATGAAATCTCACTCACACATTTTTCTTTCTTTCCTTCTTTTCATTATATTCTATTGAAATAGATTAGCACTATCACCACTCTCTCTATCTTTTCCCTACTTTCTTTCTTATCAATTTTTTTCTGTATCACATGTTCTTTTTCCTTTCTTTTCTTTCTGATAAAAACGGAATAGTCCATTAATATGTGGGATGAAGACACCCATAAAAATAAGAATTCTGTGTAAAAACAACATCAAATACTCATGACTTACATTTTTGTATTTCATCTTGGGTGATTTGGACGGTCTCATTTTTAACCAGAGGGTGTTGCAAGATAATAATGTTGGATTATTTTGATATAATAGGTGTGATGGAGGCCACAGCTCAAATTTATAGACTCTTCCTGGCCAGGTGGATTCAATCGGTCAATCAATTGAATACGTGGTTGGTTAACTATTTATTGGTATTGGTAGAAAGGCGTTCAGTTGCTCGTGCTTAAAGACGAACAGACAACAAACAAGGATTATGCTTAACACTGAGGAACACAGGATCATAGATTTCATACACGGACCAACAAACAAGGATTCTGTTTAACACTGAGGAACAAGGATCATAGATTCAATATACACGGACCAAAAAACAAGGATTATGTTTAACACTGAGGAACACAAGGATCATAGGATTCAATATACACGGACAAACAAGGATTAGTTATGTTTAAACTGAGGAACACAAGGATACTTGGATTCAATATACACGGACAACAAAAATATTATTGATACTACACAAAACGAATCAAACTTTATGCCACAAGGGATCTCACGGTAAAGTGCTCTCACCTAAAAATGACCACACGCATCTTAACAAGCCTATTAAAATATTAAAATAAAAAGAATTATGAAAGTGGTTCTTTAAATGATCGCTCAATTATGGTTCGTAATCAATATTAGACAAATTAAGATAGGTTGCATTCTCGAACCTATGAAATTTAATTGTGCATTCCCATTGAAAAATATTATTATTATTTTTATATTAATACTGGGGTTCTTAGTCTTCCGATCGTTATCCTCTTGCAAGGATAACGTTATCCTCTGGTTAAAAATTGGAAGCGTTCAAATCATCCAAGATGAATGGAAAAAAAATGTAAATTCTGATTATCTGGAGTTGCTTATCCACGACGTTTTATTTCTAATGAGTGTCGTCACACTCAGCTAAATATTGACCATCTTTATTTATCATAAAAAAGTAGAGGGAAGAAATAAAAAAGGTGACAGAAAATATATATATAAGAGAGAGAGAGAGAGAGGAGAGAGAGAGAGAGAGAGAGAGAGAGAGAGAGAGAGAGAGAGGGGAAAAATATAGAGACAAATGGAGTGATAACGCTAATCTGCATGAATCGAATCGAAAATGAAAAAATGAAAAGAAGGAAAAGAAAAAAGAGTGAGAAAGACTTAAATCAAGATTATCATACTTTTTACATATCGAACTATTTAACAATAGCACTTCAGTAAAACATATCAAACATTGTGATAATTAAATGGCCGATTATCACAGTCTGTAGTTATGTCTGGTAAGTAAGAAACTGATGGTATGGGTGGTGCTCCAACACGGACGCAAAACAATCTTCTTTGTCTAGCGCTTGTGAAAGGGGATAGACTCCTCGTTGATTGGCTAATACCAACTTTAGGCCTCCCCGCGACTTTTTATTGTGATATATCACAGGTATTGCTATATATCTTTGAACGATATTTCTCTGATAGGAAAATGCTCACATTTTATAATTCTCATCTTTTTTTTATTTTCTCATATTCTGTTAAATCTAATAACTTTTGTTATTTTGTAAAATACCTTTTTTACAAAGACTGATTCTAAAATTATACCGTTATATTTTTTCTTCAATGCGTGCAAGTTATTTAGCTGAGATGAAATCAGTTTTGTGTTATTCTTTTCTATCGACTTCTAATTTTATTCTGTGTAATTGTTAACTACTACTAAAACCATCGACTTTTTAAAATATTCCATCTCCATTTTACGTCTACTTGGTTTTGCTCGATGAATGATACAGAACCGATTTAGCCCAACTATTTCCGCTGAGGTGTGGAAAAGAGACAGACGCATGTCTTTCCTCCCGACGGGCATTAGCACGCAGTTAAAAGCTAACAACATCGCCCAAAATTTGAACTTTGCTCACCAAAATAATTTTCTATGGCGATAAACATTAATCAAACCGTGCATTCAACTGAAATATGGCTGACAATTGGACGCATATCCTAGTGTGTATATTACGTTTCGATGTGGTCACAGTACCAAAAGCTACTACCGACTACTGGACTTCAATAAACAACCGATACGTATATACAAAGATAGGACCCGTCTTTATTTTCTTCGGTGTGTGGCTGGTGAGGGTCGAAGAGCTTCACAATGAAAATTCCGGTGGCTGTTGAAGAGCGTCGTGTTCACAATGAGTGCCCGAGGGATGATTGCTGACGGGAGACGCGAGATGATGCTATCGGCTGTTCGCTGGGGTCTCTCTCTCTGTTGGCTCGACCCTCTGGCTTTTATATTGACAACACATCTTTATCTTTTGATCTGGTTTTTACATCCGCTAATATGCCTACGCATTTTTATCTTTTGATCTGATAACAGTCATTTTTTTATATATTTCTTTATCTTCTCCCTGCTTCCTTGACCGGAAAACCTCTCTTCCGCTTTCCCTTTTTTTAAAATATGTATTTTTATCTTTCTCTTTGTCCCTCAACCGGAAGTTTACTTTTCCGGGCGAGGACAATACAACAGATATAGAAGTTAGGGTAGACAGTTCTAAGTGATAGTTATCTCTAGACTACAGGTTCAATCCTGGTCAGGGGCAACAGTAATATAGAATCATAATTAACACAGCTTAACACCTGTACCCCAGGTTAGCGGAATGAGAACAGGGTACCCCCGTGGACTGAATAAAGGGTTAGGTTCAAAGTTCCGTGATGGCTCCCGATTACGACAATAAGGTTCCCGATTACGACAAGAGGGTTCCCGAGTTCGAAAAGAAGGTTCGCAAGTCTGAGAAGTTTCCCGAGTCCCACAAGAAATACCCGAAGAAGGCCGGAAGGCATATCGGCCGAAACGTGCAGAAAACAAAAAAATTTGATTTGGCATTAAATGACCCGAAAAGGGCTGATATGCCTTAAAATAGAAACAACCAAACAACCAAAACGTACACCCCTGTCTTTTCCCCAACCTATTATGTTACATCATGTGCGTATAATGGTAGCGTTGTTGATAGGTTGTTTGTGTGTCTGCAATTTTACTCGACTAAATTCCTGTTACGTAATGGTGGTGATGTGTCGCCATGAGAGTAACCTGATATGTAAATTAGCACGGAAAGTTTTTAGCAATAATTTTCAGTTAGATGATAATGGAAAAGTTTAAATGATGATTAAGCATACATACATGGCAGGGTTTAATTGGACATACGAATGAGACGTGGCGAAGGGGGAGAGAAGGAGTGAAAGGTCTGTGTGTGAATTGAGTCTGAGGGAACGTGCGGAGTGAGAGGTCAGTGTGTGAATTGAGTCTGAGGGAAGGTGCCGAGTGAGAGGTCAGTGTAAATTGAGTGTGAGGGAGTGAGAGGTCGTGCTGAGGAAGGTGCGGAGTGAGAGGTCAGTGTAAATTGAGTGTGAGGGAAGGTGCGGAGTGAGAGGTCAGTGTGGAATTGAGTCTGAGGGAAGGTGCGGAGTAGAGAGTGTAGAGTGTCAGTGTAGAGTCTGAGGGAGGTGCGGAGTGAGAGGTCAGTGTAATTGAGTGTGAGGGAAGGTGCGGAGTGAGAGGTCAGTGTAATTGAGTCTGAGGGAAGGTGCGGAGTGAGAGGTCAGTGTGTGAATTGAGTCTGAGGAAGGTGCGGAGTGAGAGGTCAGTGTAATTGAGTGTGAGGGAAGGTGCGGAGTGAGAGGTCAGTGTGTGAATTGAGTCTGAGGGAAGGTGCGGAGTGAGAGGTCAGTGTGGGAATTGAGTCTGAGGGAAGGTGCGGAGTGAGAGGTCAGTGTGAATTGAGTCTGAGGGAAGGTGCGGGTGAGAGGTCAGTGTGTTTGAGAGTGAGAGGTAAGTGTGTGAATTGAGTCTGAGGGAAGGTGCGGCGTGAGAGGTCAGTGTGTGAATTGAGTCTGAGGGAAGGTGCGGAGTGAGAGGTCAGTGTGAATTGAGTCTGAGGGAAGGTGCGGAGTGAGAGGTCAGTGTAGGAATTGAGTCTGAGGGAAGGTGCGAGTGAGTGTGGGAGAGTCTGAGGTGCGGAGTGAGAGGTCAGTGTGGGAATTGAGTCTGAGGAAGGTGCGGAGTGAGAGGTCAGTGTGAATTGAGTCTGAGGGAAGGTGCGGAGTGAGCAAGACATGAATTTTTCTTGTTGGATTATTTGGTGGATAATAATCCGTGCTATCACACACCACTTAAATTTATGGTCTAGGAGAGGTCACGTGGTTTAAACCTCAATCAATAGCCCTAATACGTGGCTGGTTGGCTACTTAATCACTGATACTGAGAGACGCCCGTTTTCAATCATTGACAAAGGACTTGCAATACTGAGGAGCACTAAGGATCAACCAAAGGATTTTTACCAAGGATTTCCGCTGGACAAGCACTCTTACTTGAAGCATAGAGGATGGTTCATAAAATCATAGAACTCCGCAGTTGTTATTTTTGGGGGAAATAAAATACTCATCAGTAAAATGAAGTCACCTATTGTTATTACTAAAAATCTAAATGACACAAGGCAAGATATCCCTCATCCCTTCAAGCTGGTTCACAGACTGCAAACATCGTAGAATTGCCAGTCAACTGAACAGCAGCCCAGCAACCAGGATTCCAGCCTCTCCAAATGTAGTACCAATACAGAGATAAGTATACTAAATATTTCTACGATTAACCCGCCCTGTCGGCGGGGCGTTAGAATGCACCGACTGCACCTCTGTACAGGGGTAAGACTCCCCCAATGGGACACTGTTGGCCGTGGGTGGCGACCGTGATGCTTAATGATAGAGCCCAGGTGGATGAGCAATTCACGACATACAATACTCCACTTTGGCCCTATCTTGGGCTAGACGGGCGGTCGGAGAGGCCCCTCTGATCAATCGGCTGGTCACGTCAAGCCCTAGAACTATATCATTTTCCCAACCCTGTTGCTCTTATGGCAAGCCCAGTCCCTTTTTATCATATGGGTGCTAGAAGACGGTGGCTGCGGGTCTACATGTCCTGGGAATGACGTTAAACTCTATCTGATGGTGAGGTTCCAGTTTTGGAGGTTTGGGAATGTGGAGCACCCTTCATCACCATTGCTCCCTGGTCCTCTGACCGGAGTGGTAGTACTTGTTAGGGTCCCATCTATGGGTTAAATAGAAAAATGTATTTATAAAAAATTGTATTATCCATTAAGAATTGATTTATTTCAAAACTTTATCGGCATTAAATGACCCACTGAGGTTGATATGGCGTAAAACAAAACAAACAATCTACTATTAACACACCACACATTCGAAGAAAGAGCCATGAAGTAAAAAAAAAAGTTTTAACACGTGATCTCGCCATTCAGAAATGAGTGCCAGGCCTAACGAGAGGTGACACGTCATCATCTCCATTCCGACAGGGAGAGAATACTGTTACATTCATCCGTGCACCTACAGTTCCATCTGAATCCTTATCGTCATTTCCGATGGATAAGCAAGTGGATTTTTTTTTAGATGGATAGTCTTTTGTTAACTAAAATGTTTTTTCTAGCTTTCGAATTATAAAAACGAAAAAAAAAAGCTAATAGTTAAATAAATTAAACCAAAATTTTTCGCAGCTGTCCTAGTTAGTTTTACGTTAATGATTTTATCTTAGTTTCAAAATCAACGATTATTATAATCTTGCCATCTGCACAATTCTCCAAGTTGACGACAAATAGAAAGAATAATGACGGAGCATTTTTGGACTAAAAATTAATTTTTTTCATCAACATCTCACTTGGCTAAGCCACAACAGACGCACCTGCCTTCAAATTTATCTTTTTTTTAATCAATACAGTGAGCGCTTTAGTCAAAAGAGTTTTAACTTCATTGACTTTACAGTATTTAGTACACATGGTAGTATATATTTTAATAAGCAGAAAATAGTTTGTTGTATACTTATTAACCCTTTCGTGGCCTGAATTATAAATTACTAAGTTTAATCAATACCAAAAAAATTGAACCATCATTAAATCTATCAATTTTTAAACAAATACAGTGAGCGCTTTAGTCAAAATAGTTTTAACTTCATTAACTTTACAGTATCCAATACACATAGCAGTATGTGAAGTGATGGAAGTGAATTCGACGGTATGTACTATAGTAAGAGATTTGAAAAAAACACAGGTTTAAATAAAATGAGCGGTAAGTTTAATTGCCGACGCTGCAGTGTTTCGATCTGTTAAAAGTAGATCTTCTTCAGCATTTGGAAAAAAAATATCACAGAAATACGAGAAAAACTGCGATAGTCCTTGATTATCAATCTGTTCAAAATTTGAAGTTTGAAGAAGGAACGCTGGAAAGGGAGACGGTTTGAAATATGATGTCAAATATTCTTCTATTATGGTGTGTGTGTGTGTGTGTGTGTGTGTGTGCGTGTGTGCGTGTGTGTGTGTGTGTGTGTGTGTCGAAAAATGACATTGAGCATTTTTTAGGTGTTTAGTAGTATTGGTATTATCTGCGTTCCCGAGTTCGAAAGAAAAATACCTGAAGAAGGCCGAGGGCACTTCGGCTGAACATTGTACAAATAACAATGAAGATGGGACAATAGTCCGAATAACGCAGAAAATATTAATCATCAAGCCTCATCTAAAACATTCCGAGAAATTTTAATAAGTAGAAACTACGAGTGTGAGTTAAAGATTATGTCATTTTGTTAAGGACAGGTATAATTACCAAAATAGGAACACGCATCATACATTAAATGAAGCTGATCCTCTATGGATCACATACCTTATCCATATAGTCACCATTTCTCTCAATAGCAATGCTCCAACTTTGAATGAGGGCATGTATCTCTGTTACATCTCTACCGTCTTCACTTCCTCGTCACTGGAATAATGTTTGTCTCCCAAAACGTCTTTCATGGGGCCGAAGAGTTGAGAGTCTGAAGGAAGCATTATTCCAGCGATGAGGAAGGGAAATCTGTTGTGCAGAAGTGGCTACAAGAACAGTCAACATAATCTTACGGGGCGGGGATACATGCTCTCATTCGAAAGTGGAAAATTGTTATTGGGAGAAACGGTGACTATGCAGAGAAGTAGGGGTGTGGTCCACAGAGGACCAACTTCATTGTGATGTATAATACATGTTTCTGTGTTGGTAATTATATATATATATATATAAATATATATATAACAAAATGGCATTATCTTTTGACCCACCCTCGTAGTTGTAAAATTGTTAACCTATCTGTGTCCTGAATTATAAATAAGATGGATGAAATACAAGTGTTGGTTGCTTCCGTCAAGAAATGGTTAAATATTTATTTGTGGATAGGCTGAAGGTGTCTTCAAACGATCCATTTTCCATAAGCTTTTTTTCAACAGTACATTCTTTCATGAGGAATATGAAAGATGAAACAAGATTACAAAAAAGATACTTACTATTTAAGTAAGTAAAGTAAAGTCATCTAGGCGGTCTAATGTCGGTATGCCTCCGTCACTTGTATATCATACCTCCGCAAATGTTTAATACATCCATTGCCCAGATTATATGCCAGTCAGAAATAAAGTTTGGCGGGGCGGCCTAATGTCGGTATCAGCCAGACAACGAGGGAGTATATCCCCATTTCACTAGCGCTAGGCCAAGGAGATTATATTAGCGTCTGAGGTGGAGCGCCACACCTCCCATCAGCTCCTTACTTTACCGCACAGATCGCCGTGCTACTCATGCGCTATTTACCAAGCCACATCACATTACATATAAGTATATGTAAAATATCAGTACGTAACAGATCAATGAACAATTAAATGATTTCCAAAATGTTGACCTTCTCTTCTAATTTTTGTTCAACTTATGCAAGTTCACTTATATAAATTTCACTATTTTTAGCGTTTAATAATGTTTTAAATAGATTCTATCAATATTTCTCGGAATTTTTTTTAGGTGAGGCTTGATAATTATTATTTGGATTATTCGGACTGGTCCTTTCTCATCTACACCAGATAGATAATCCACTGTGGATCATTGTCCAGAAGAGAAACGTGGGGAAATTTACAGAAATGGGATACATAGCCTAGTGGATAAAGGAGTTAGTTAAGACAGTTCTAAGTGATAGTTATCTCTAGACTGCAGGTTCAATCTTGGTCAGGGGCAGCAGTAACATAGAATAATAATAAACACAGCTTAACACCTGTATCCCAGGTATGGTTAGAGGAATTAGAACAGGATATCCCCGTAGGCTGTATAAAGGGTTAGTTTCAAAGTTCCGTGATAGCTCCCGATTACGACAAGAAGGTTCCCGAATTCGGAAAGAAGGTTCCCGAGTCCGCAAAGAATGTTCCCGATTCTGAGAATGTTCCCGAGTCTAACCAGAAATACCCCAAAGGCACATCGGCCGAAAGGTTGTACAGATAATACTGAAGATGAGAACAGCAGTCCGAATAATCAAAATAATAATAGGTTCTACCAACGTTGATAATTTAATTTTCTTGTTTATACTTTCATTTAAAATATATATATATATTTCTTTTCTTTTTTTATAAACTTTAAATATCTGTTCAATTAACAGTTTAATCTAAATTTTCAAACCTATCTACTTTTGAATTTTCACTGCTGCGTTCATGGAATGATCTTATCAGGAGAACAGAATGCAACTGTTGTATTCTGTGGACTTTTACATTTGATATTCTTGGTCAGATAAGGTGGTTAGGTAGGCGAAAGCATTCTTTACTACATTTTAAAATTACAGTTTTTAGAGTAAGTCACTTATTCTATTTATTTTTTCTATATCTAATCACAACTGTGTCATAAGTCTGCTGACATTTATGCTGCTTGGAGCGCCATTGAATGAGAAGTAAAGATTAAGCTCCGAAACTACGTTTGCATTCATGGGTAATCGTCTGAAGATGACTTATTTTAGGGTAATTAAAATAATAAATAAAAAGACATCTAAAACAGAGCTCCGAATTTACAGTGTTGATACACAATAAAGATGAGATTAACAGTCCGAAATATCATAATTAATCATATTAAGTCTCAGCACATGAAAATAGATTTTACAAGTTTAACATAATAAGCCTTAGACGTATACAGAACTTCACGTGGAGGGGCAGGATAACAAACACAGCAGTTCTAGAGAGAGCTCAACAATGTCGTCTCCGATGGCTCGGCCATGTCCGCCGAATGGACGAATATCGAAGTATACCCTTTATGCATAGCTTTCGTCTGGTAAGAGACAGATTGGTCGCCCCCAGCTGCGTTTCAAGGATGTCTGCCAGAAAGATCTCAAGTGCTTTGGCGTTGCCCATTCCAGCTGGGAGAATTTGACCCTGGACCGTCCTCGGTGGCGTCAGGCTGTTTGTAGAGGACTGTTCATGCCTGAAGTCACCCTGGCGCAACACCATGAACCTAGAAGGTCCAGAAGAAAGCAGTGGCAACAAAGTGCCGGCACATCAATATCTTCAGGGACAGCCTCCACAAGCGACATCTGTGGTCGAGAATGTTTTTCTAACTTTGGACTTTACAGTTACAGGAGCCCCTGAAGTTATAGCAACTTCAGGGACACAACAACTATATTATAGTCATCCGAGACTGAAATGTCAATAATATAATAATAACATAATTAGAATATGGGTCTATTTCCGTGATGCTAAAATATAAATGTTGCTTTCGTCAAGCCGAGAGAAACTGTTAAATCTTTGTAAATAATCTGATGACGTCTTCAAACGATCTATTTTCAATATTTCTTCACTATGACATTCCTTAATTGCACATAATTGAACTTAATTAAACCGCCACTCAATAAAGCAGTATTTATGTGTAGACATTTAACTTAAATTTTGATATACTCCTCAGGGTGTTCCATCGTTGTTTAATGGGTAATAAGCGACTTTAGCAGAACCATTAGTAAATAATAGCGAGTTCATTGGCAATTATTTGTACTTCTTTCATTTATATTTTTACATATATGTGTGAGGAAAAAACAAAGTTTCAATAAAATCAGACAAAATGTAAAAATAAAAAATAAAAAAAATAGATTAGTATTATTAGTGTTATTCGGACTATTGTCCCCATCTTCATTGTTATTTGTACAACGTTTCGGCCGATATACCCTCCGGCCTTCTTCAGGTATTTCTTGTACAAATAACAATGAAGATGGGGACAATAGTCCGAATAACACTAATAATACTAATCTTCAAGCCTCATTTCAAACATTCAGAGAAATAGTAAAAAAATAGATATAGAAAAATTGGATAAACCAACATCAACAACCAAGGATAACCTTTATGCAGAGATTTCGTCTGGTAAGGGACAGATTTGGCATTGCCTCTTCCAGCTGGGAGAATTTGGCTCAGGACTGCCCCCCGGTGGCGGCAGACTCTCTGTAGAGGACTGTTCATGTCTGAAGTCACATTGGTGCAGCACCATGAAGCTATGAGGCCTAGAAGTAAGCAACGTCAACAAAACACCGGCACATCAACATCTTCAGGGACAGCCTTCACAAGCGACATGAGTGTTCGAGAATGTTTTTCTAACATTGGACTTTACATTCACAGGAGGCGCTGTAACTTCACGAACAGAAAACTATATTATAGTCTTCCGAGACTGGAATGCCAATGAACAACCAAATTAATTCTAGGGTAGTAAGATAGTTTGGCATTATTACACGAGACCTAATCTGAATTTATCAACAAACGACAGATCTAAAAAAAAAAATAAAATGGTGAAAGATAGAAAATGGAGTGGAGAATATAAAGAAAATGAAGTTGGTTGGTTGGTTGGTTGGTTGGTTAGTTGGTTGGTTAGTTGGTTGGTTGGTTGGTTGGTTGGATTTTACGGCATATCAATCCATTTGGTTTCTTTATGCTGAATATATTTTCTTTTATATATTCTCGATGTGTTTTATTTTCACACAATTTTAGAACTCGTTTTGTTTTATTTAACCGATAGATGAGACTTTAAAGTTACTAAAATTCCGAGTCACAGGGGACCATAAAGTAATGGTGATGAAGGGGTACTCCATATTCCCCGAGATTCAGAACTGGAACTTCAGCATCAGATAGAGTTTGGCGTCATACGCAGGACAATAACACCATCAGCCATCGCCTTCTTGCACATATGTAATAAAAAGGATTTGGGGTTTGCCATAAAAGCAAGAGGGTTGGGGCAATCATATAGGTGCAAATAAAGTGATGTTCTTTGCTGGGATTATCGGAGGTATTCTACTGAATAAAGAGTCTAAAATGCTTCAAGAATAAAATAATTTTGTAAATTACTTATACTAGTACAGAATAAAAAAAAAACCTTCCGGGCGATGTAAAAACAAAATTTTTGAAACATATTGCCTGAGGAGTGGGAGTAAAAATTCATGTCAGCGAGTTTGTCCCTAAGTAAGTAAAATCATCAAATTATTAAAGGATTTAAAAAAAAAATTAAACAATTAGAAATGCAAACTTTAAATATGTATTAAAATAAAACAAACTATATTTAGATATATAATACCTGTCATGTATTTATTAAAACTTGTTTAAAAAAAACAATGAGGACTGTCTAATTTTGCATGTTCAAATTTTGAGTGTATTTATCGAATAAATACACTCAAAATTTGAACATGCCAAAATTCGTAGAATACATTTTATTCTATGTTATGATGATTTTGGGTAATGTGATGTAAGCAGTGACGTAATTTATGTTACAGTCGAAAACCGGAAGCGAATCTCCATTATTAATGGATTTACAGGAACCAATGAATATAAAACGAATTTTTTTAAATGTACAATTAATTTTGTCTTTTCCAGTTTTGCATTATTACCAAACCTTTTGTTCTAAAAATTAAGTATTATTTTCTTGGTGCTTATTAACGTCTAAAAACTTGACATCATGCGGGTTTAGATTCCTGAGAAATGGATTGAAATATTCGAAATTTATGTACGGCTAATTTCGAATTTACACACACACACACACACACACACACACACCCACACACACACACACACATATATATATATATATATATATATATATATATATATAATATATAGGGGGGAAAAATATGGAAATGAATGGGACAAATATATAGAAATAGAAAACATCAAAATAAATTCATTTTGTACCCCCTTCTCTCTCTCTCTCTCTCTCTCTCTCTCCCCTCACTCACTCACTCTCTAAGGAGGACTAACATTATATACGAGGAGGTAACAAGAGATACATAGAGGGGAATAAAGTGGTAGGCAGCAAATAAAGTAAGAGGGTCAGTTTTTGACTTATTGAAAATTACGACTTATTTGAACTAATTAAACGGATTTTTCTTTAAACATTAATTTATTCCTAAAAGTAAGGAATAATGTAATAATAATAATTTAATTTACCTTCTCTCTCTCTTTCTCTCTCTCTCTCTCTCTCTCTCTCTCTTCTCTCTCTCTTCGCTCTCTAGGAGAGACATAACACTATATAACGAGGAGGTAACCAAGAGATACATAGAGAGAATAAGTGGTAGGCAGCATATAAAGTAGAGATTTGGTCTGTTTTTGTCTTACTGAAAATTACGACTTATTCGAAACTAATTAAAACGGAATTTTCTTTAAACATAATTTTTAAATCTAGAAAAAGCTCAGTAACAACCTTTACTCAACTGAAATATTTTAAATTTAAATATTTTCTAATCTATAAAAAACAGTAAGTTTAATAATCCTGTTAAATTTTAAATTTAAGAATTTTCTTTAACATAATATATTCCTAAAAGTAAGGAATAATGTAGTATAATGTCGGGTCATTAAACTAAACAGTTAAAAAGAGCATTTAAGAAAAAAAATTATCCACTCAGCTATAGTATTAATAATAGATTATTACAGGTGCAATTATGACAGCGCAATCTAAGTTTAAAATTTACTTCGGGAATTCTGTCTTTGATACTATTTAAACCGTCATTTACCATTTACATTAACAGTGATCATACACTTTTGAAATCTACTCGTGAATTTTTCAGAATGGGATTTATCCATGAAATATGAAAAACCCAAAATCGTTGAAATCCGTTTTCGCCGTATCTAGTTCGTTCTTGTGTTTTTGGGCGGTGGTTTATAACCAACCAAAATAGGAAATCACCGGAGTTATTGCGGTTGACTTCGCTGAATCTATTTGAGGAAAATGGAAAAGCTATCTATAGACACAAAGTGTTTTTATCAGTCGTTTCAAATGAAAAGTGAACCCCACAAATATAAATCGTGTGTATGTGTTGTTCAGATTTTAGAATCCGTGACTAAAATCATTAAGCGACCGGTCAGTTGTTAGATGAAAAAGAGAACCAGAAACACATCTTCATGAATATTTTTATTCGGGCTTCAAATCTTTGACAGGCTTTGCGTGACGTAAACCAGTGTAAGATTAAGAGATGAAAATTTTTGTTATGTTGTTGCTATATCTTTTAATATCTGTTCGATGTGCGTGGTGTAATTGTTTAGAGTCTTTAGGGAAATGGACTCGTCGACCCGAGTTCAATTCCTGGACAGAGGCTGTTTTGCATTTCACATCAGCGCGCTCATACCATTGGAAATGAATGGATTCGATTAGTCTCCTCAGCTATGAGTTAATAGTAGGAAGTACTGGGCTCTTTAACTTTGGCTAGGTTAACCAGTCTATGAGAATGAAAACCTGAATTCAAACCTGTAATCTCCGCTAAGAAATTGACCTTGTATCACATCCTACACGTGCGGAGGAGTTGATATTATTATATATATATATATATATGTGTATGTGTTGTGGTTTTATCAGTTAAAATCCAGTTTTTAGGTGACGATGGCCGGAGGTGGTTAAGCAGCGCGCGACTGATGATGAAACGGACTAGAGGTTAGCTTGCAAATGTCTAGCTGCACTAAAGAGACGTGACATGTCGAAACACGGGATCTATGTGGGATGACACTATATATATATATTATATATTTAATATATATATATATTATATAAAGTATTAGCAATTAATGTCCACCTAGACTAACGGCCCGCTGATAGCCGCAAGAGTAAGGAACTTAGCAGACAAAAATTCTGTCGGTTCGATCCCAGCTAGATGTAGCTGTTAAAAAGTCGAGCCGCACTGATGAGAGTAAACTTCGAAACATGTGTCTGTGGATACTGATATATTATATTATATTATATATATATATATATATATATATATATATATATATATATATATATATATATGGAGGATATTGATAATAGGTTAGAACAGCAATTATACAGTTTATACTAAAATCGTACAGTATTTCTTGAACAATTTAATATAAGCGAACATCTGAGTGGTTTGGCCTCTCCAATGTGTATTTTAAAGTGTAACAATTCAACTCATACAAGTTGTCTTTTCGCGCCCATAAATAGAATATTTGAAATCAATAGGATTCCAAGAGCTTAAACTGAATTCTCGAGGTGTGTTTTATTTCCACAAAATATTTGGAGCAAAAATGATTTTAGTCTGTGCGTTGAATATCAAGGGAGAGAGAAGAGAGATGTGTGTGTGTTTATCGAGAGCGAGAGAGAGAGAGAGAGGGAGACAGAGACAGAGAGAGAGAGAGAGAGAGAGAGAGAGAGAGAGTGGGGCTGCGAGGGCGTCTCTGAAATATATTTGATACAATTCTTTTTTATCGGAAATTGCTTATGATGTGGCATGTTGATTTAGATAAATGTAATTATCATTTCAAATATTTTCTTGTTTTTTGGCGAATTGAAAATCGATAGAGTGATTTTGATTTCATTTTTGATGTCAATAGGCACCTACTGAGATTAAATCCATACAAATATAAGAAATAGGCTGAACAGATTAACTAGGAGGAATACACATTTCTTATGTGTAGAGGGCTAGACAGATAGACAGACAGGAAGAATAGATAGATAGATAGATAAATGTGAGAAGACCGAAAAGGGAAAATATTACGAGACTGACAAATAAACATATATACTAAACATTATAACTTACAACATATGTGTGCTACACTGAGATAGAGTAGATAGATATATAAGATAGCATGATTATAGCATACACATTATGTATGTATGTATATTGGTATGCCTTATGTATGTATTGTTTCAGTTTCACGTAATATTTACCCTTTTCGGTCTTCCACATCTTATATCTATCTTATTACAGAGAATTGACAAATCATACATACATTATACACATTACACAATATAATACTTACATAATGTGTTGCTATATACTGAGATAGATAGATAATGATTGATAGATATATTACTTGGCTGAAAGGGGTGATCTTACGAGACTAAAAATGCACATACATGAAATACCATACTTACATACATTACAGACGTTTTATTTGACTTAGATGGAATAAATATATAGATGTTAACAGATTTAGATAGATAGACATATGATATATAAGATAGAAGATGTGAGCAAAACCGAAAAGAATAAATGTTCGAGGCTTGGAAAACATTCATACATATATACATACCACATAACAAGATCATATGTGTTGCCTCACTTGATATATATTATATTTATATTATATAATATATTATATATATATATATATATATATATATAGAGAAGAGAGAGAGAGAGAGAGATTAGATAGAAGATAGATAGAATAGAATGATTAACAGACTTTATTAGATAAATAAATAGCTGGAATGAATAATTTAAAAGTTAGGCAGGCTGAAAAGATAAATGTTTCACGAGACTGAAGATCATTACATCTACAGTATACATACCATACATACATTAATTGTCTTAGCGGAGTTCAAACAGGTTTTGAATTCAGGTTTTCCTTCTCCTTGACGGTTGCCTTAACCAAGGTTAAAGAGGCCCAGTCTGCCTTTATATTTCTATAGCCGGAGGGAGAGTAGATTCATACCTTTCCCAAGGGGTATTGAGCTAAGTGAATGCAAATTACAGTCCAGGGATTCATACTACATATATGCATATGTGTTACTAGGCCGAGATATATTAATGGACGTTAAAAAAAACTTAAATAGAGATGTTAAAATATAGATAAAAATATGTGATATTGTTACTTCTGAAACAAAGATACCAAAAATACATTATTTCTAACTTACCTCATTTAACGAAAAGAGGGATACACACACACACACACACCACACACCACATATATATATATATATATAGATTTCCTATTCACCTTTTAAGCATCATATACTCTCTTAGAAGAGTGTGAATATAAATATAACTCGAAGCGATTATTATTATTAAAAGTTATAATAGATTATAAAATATCTAAATTTTATGGTGGAGGTCAGTTTTAGTTATATTGTATAATGGTATCATGGGAAATGGCTATGGGCTCAGAGAAGAGACCCAAATTTCTTCTGGTAGCAAGGCTTATTTAGCTATAGTTTTTAGTATTTAGTTTTCGCTTCTGTGATTACCTTTGTGGTGAGAAGAAGGCAAAGTTGGAAAAAATATAGCAACTATTGTCCCGCCCCTCCAGGGGTCAGATGTAAGTTGTGGATGGGATTTGTTCCAACTATGTCGCAAGAAAAGTATTTATTTTTTGTTAGTTCTTTCGGGCAGAGACAAGGGAACGCAGCCCGAATTGCAAAGTACTAAAAGCTCGGGAATCTACATGGTGGCCGTGGGTACTGTAGGAACCAATACGCAATTAGTTTCAAAAGACGAGATACGGGATCACTATCTTAAATTAGAATAGTTTAGTCAGAACTCAATTCTCGCAAACTTTAAATCTCATTTACCTTATTACTTTCCATTCTATTCATATTGACTAAAATTTTCTATTATTTCTATATTTAAGTGAAGTTCGCATACTTTAACTGTTCGTGTAGTGGTGGCTTCGTAGTTCAGATATTATACTCTTATACACCGCCCGTTATAAGAATGTTGAAGTCTGTTTGGCGGGCCGGCCTGCGGAAGCATAAATTGCCCGATAGTAGCTCGCTTTCTCTGAGAGGTCGGAGAATCGATTCCTATTTCAAAAATGTCGGAAGAACATAGGATCACTAGAGTAGATGACTGTATCCTCGCTTCTTTCTAATTATGCGCTATAGGAGACCACCCCAAGCGTGATTATATAGAGTTTACAGATTGTATGAATTTATTCAGATGGTATATTTTATAGCAGTTCTTCGATTTGGACTTGAAGCTTGCCACACCTCCCCTGCATATTTCAGACATGGTTAAAGAGCCCTAGTTACCTTGCTTTACCGGCACACGTATCCCATCTATTGTACCACTTAGTCTGACAATACGATCTTAGTTATGGAATAATAAGTTTGGGTCTATGTGCAGAACATGCGCAGGTGCTCACTGCTGTATCGACACTAGTGAACCTATATGCATGTATCACGTAGTAATAGTATCTATACAGAATATAGAAGTTTTCCTTGAATTTTTGAGATATCACTTCGCACAGTGGGACTTTTTATTACTCGTGAAATTACTAAATATATTTTTAAATTATCATGTTCACTATGTATTTCGCGCTTACTTTCCATAAAAAGATTTGTCGATTAGATCAATCTTACTCATATATTGGTTCACTAATCGTTTTGAGAGACGATTTCGGGTACAGTTCCCTCGGCTCGCTCGCTCGCTCCGGTCGATTCTAGTCATTAAGGAGTATTTGGGCTTCTGTTTCCCTTGGCACGATAGATCAGAGAGTGCTTCTAGGGGGACACATAGAATACTTGTCCGCTCTCAATGAAAGGCCCAGGACCTTCTCACAGTAAACTTTTGGTCAGTTTGGATAATCTATTTACTTTTGATTACTGATCACCCAAGCCCTTCGGACTTTGCCTGAATTTCTGTTAGTCCTATGGTTTATTCATTATTCCACGACGTGCAATCTACATTGCTTTATAGCTGGGATACATGTTATGGTGTTAGGCTGTGGTAATTTATTGAATTCGGTATGTTATTGCTGCCCGAGGATGCGTCATGCAATGCAGGGCCAGGAGAATTCTTGAAAATATTCCTTACCGCGAGCGATCTAT
>CM042155.1:14523568-14561068 GCA_023376005.1 Doryteuthis pealeii
GCCAAACCTAACGATTTAGTTTGTAAAATTACAATTGGTTGGATTTTAAATCCCCAATTCGAAACGAGGTCTCTTAATATTGCCTGAATTAACTGAATGAAATTGAAAAATCATTTATTTGTATGGAAAAGGTAATTGTTTTCCTATTTTACAATTCAAAAATGTTAAACTTCACTTTTTCCCCCTTTCATTACCATTGATAATTTGTGGAAGATTTCCCCTCAAGGATTATATATTTTTTGTGATACTCTTCAACATTCGAGATTCGACAAAATAAAAGAAAGGCAATATTCATGATTAATTCCCCAAGCAATGTTATTGAACGATGGAGAGACGAAAAGATAATAGAATTCATTGCTACAAAGCAATGTTTATAATTATTCATTGAGAAAAACATATTAACAATTCCGTAAAAACACGCATCAATGGAATCCACGAAAGTGTGGTTACAATTTAATACAACGAGTTGTATAAAGAAAGAAAACGGGCTTATTTATATGAACGATTGGTTTCTGGAAGTAGCAATAACTACTGTACAATTCCTATATTTTTCAAATAGAATCTTATGATTTTTATTCCATTCTTAACATAAATGAACCCCTCCAATTTTATAGCCTGACATACAGAACACAAACAATTCTAAGAATTATCTCTCACTTCAGGGCTTGTATGTACTTTTAAACAAAAATATGTTTGTTGCATGTAATTACAAAAAAAGAAAATATATACAACTACAAAATTCAATTTTAACCTACCGAACACTTAATATCATAATAATGAATACACCTTTTTAATCTTCCCGTATATACAGGTCATGTACACAATATCTTATCACATACAGGAGAGACTCATTTTCCTTGTGAATTTTGTGGGGAATCTTTTTTCTCAAGAAAGAAATCTGAAAAGATATATGAATTTATACACTGGAGAGACTCCATTTTCTTGTGATGCTTGTGGCAAATCGTTTCGAGAAATGGGAACCTTGAATATACACGCGAGAGTCCATACTGGTGAAACTCCATTTCATTGTGAAATTTGTGGAAAAGCTTGTACTGAAGGCGTAGCGTAAAGAAACCATGGTTACTCATACAGGAGAAAATCTATATAAATGTAAATTATGTGACAAGCATTTCCTTTCCAGACTGCTCTAAATACTGCGAGATGTGAAGTTGCTAGTCTCTTGCCATTAAACACACGTCAACTTTGAAACCATTTTGTAGAAGTTTGTTATTGGCTGGATTTTATTCAATGCCAACTCAGCCATTTTGTGCGTGTTGGAGTTTCTGTGTTATAAGGCGTGTGTCAAATGCCCAGTCTACTTATAGACTCGGCGATTAATCATGTGGCCACCTCTTGGCCAATCACTGGCAGTACTCTGCTGCTGATATTGTTATTTATATCGGCTGTTCTGATCGGAACATAGGATTATATCACTGGACCTTTGACACTACGTAGGATACGATAACGCAGGACTTATTCACTTACCAAAGGATTCTATAGCTCGGGACTTACTTACTTTAAGTCCTTTTTCAATTGTCCAAGGATGTCGGTCAGGAACTTAACAGTGCGAACCCTTCTTGTTGGGTATTCATTGTTAAAGACATTTTTTTAAAAACTTTTTTATCTATTCAACCTATAGATTGGACCATAAATACTACCCTTCGGGTCAGAGTAAATGAAATGGTACTCCATTCTCGTCCAGAGGTCAATAATTGGAACCTCACCACGAGCATCATACCCAAGACATTAAGATCACCAGCTACCGCCTTCTAACACACGGGTTTGACATAACTGAAATAGGGTAGGGACAATCTTAGAGAGGCTAGGGCTTGACGTTAACAGCCTATTTATCACCCGTCTTGTCCACCCAAGGGCTAAAGTGGTGTGTTGTATGTTATGGACTGCTCAGCCACCAGGATTCCGTTCTTAAACAACACGGATCGCCACTCACGGCCAACAGTTGACCCCATTGGGGGATTTTACCACTCTACAGAGGTGCTGTCAGTTTATTCTATAGACCCAGCTGACCGTTCGTTTCTGAATAATTAATATGGTAATTAATATGAATTTTGTCAAGACATCTGGCAAGTATTTTCGTCAGTTTATTCATCATCATCATCATGTGGCGCATGCAGCACGGGTATCCATGACAATCTTTCGCTAACCTTCCCTATCGTTCAATACACCTAGAAGCTCCTCTGCGTAACAGCCAGCATCTTCACATAACTGGTCAATGTAGGTCCTTGCTGGGCGCCCCACACTTGTATGTCCATGTGTTGGCTTCCACAGCCAATTACGTCTAATAAATACGTAGGATTCGGTATTATCGATCGTTTCTTAAGAATTACATATTTAACATAAAAACACTGTAATGCCATCGTTACCATATAAAGTAATATTATATAATATAATATATATAATATATTATATATATATTATATATATATATATATACCAACTCCTCCGCACAAGCAGGATGTGACACAAGGTTAAGCGGAGTTTAACAGGTTTGAATTCAGTTCTACTTCTCCTAGAATGGTTAGCTAGCCATGTTTAATGATCCTAGTATGCCTTGCTATTTACCCATAGCTGGAGGGAGAATTGGATTCATACCTTTACCAAGGGTATTAGCTGTATGTGAAATCCAAACTGCTTGCTTTTTGTGCAACAATAATAAAGATTTTATTCATATCTGGAAGCATATTTAAAAATTAGGATTTGAATATTAAAAAAAAGGAAAGCCATTGCGATCTTGATTTAAACATAAATTAATTAAAACATTCAATGGATCTGTGAGATTCACTTTTTTATATAATACCCTTTCTACCCAGGAAACGACGAGTAGTCGCTTCTAGTTTAAGTATAATGAAGAAACTTTATTTTTTCTTTTCTGAACCGACTGATCGGAACAAGAAGACATGTAATTTCAGTTGGCTGTCAGTCACGCACGAATAAGCGAGACGAACCCATCACGTAAAAGAATCATCAAAAACCAATTCCCTTTAACTGTTTAGCTATTTAACCAAAACTCATTTCCTTCCACAGCAACGTCCAATGCAGACATTTTGAAAGCAGGTTTTTTTTCAATCTAAGGAAGTCGTTTTTGTTTCGAAATATATATTTTACTATTTCTGATATGTCATAAAAATGCAACCCTACGATCACCTTACACAAAAACCTTATACTCAAACTCCGAATATATATATATATATATATATCAACGTCCCCTTACCTACTATGGTAGAGGCGTGTAAGTATCATTGACAAGGTTAATTTCGCAGGGATTGTTCGCTATGTACCGGCGGCCGAAGCGATATGGTCTCTAGCTATGCCTGCTGAGGTCCCGGTTTCGATTCCTGTCGGAGGGGAGTCGTTAGTATACATCGCTGATGAGACTTAATAAAGTCGAAACAGTCTGTACGGTGTTCTGCATAGCGAGCCATCCTTTGCCGGGATTCACTTGTCAAGATTATTTTCTATAATTATCGAATTTTATGCGATACATGCATTATAATTGCCTTCAAACAAAAATATAAATTATATATATATATACAAGTTTTGTTGAACTGTACAGACAATTCTTGTCGGACAAGTTTTTGGTTGATCCTTTCTAATTTTCGGGCCATCATTTTGGTGTCGGGGTGTAACTGGTGTAATAGAAAACATGACATAACAGACAAGATAATGGTTGAATATAAAAGGTACTAAATACATATGTAGATCTGGTTTAGAAAATCGAAAAGAAAAAATCAAAACAAAATACATCTACCCAGGTTTCGGTTGTTTGTTTGTTTATTGATTTTAACGGCATATCAACCTGTCTGGTGTTATGTCATGCCTTCGACTCATTCAGTCACTTCTTTTCTTTTTCTCGACAGTCAAAATTGTGATCCACTCAATCTTTTGTCACCCTTTTTTCAAAACACACACACACACACACACACACACACACACACACAAACTCATGAACACACATAGACACAAACATGTGTGCGTGTTTGTTTAAATTAAACAAAGACGTATGGTTGAATTCAAAGACCCTCGTTGTCTTTTTGTTCGAACTAATGATCAAATGAACGCTCCCTTATGTGTCTGGGCAAGTCAATATGTTTTGTAGTCTTTCAATACGTCCCAGGAGAGTCCTCTTTCTGAAATTTTGTTATTTTTCTGATGTCTCATTTCCGACTGAAATTTGTTTATTTGCTGGGTCTATCTCTATTCATTCTTTGCCATTCTGTTATCTCCTTTTTTCTCACAGTTTCAGAAACAACATACGAAAACATCAGAAAAATATTTTCCCGGATACATTTGTATCTTGATGAGCAGATTATTACTATTATGATTGAGTTTTTCACACCAGAGTTAGCTGAAGGTATTTCACTGGAGGCTGAGTGACAACAAGTCTCCATGGGTCTCCAGGAATCTTCTGAGTAGTCTAGCTGATTGCAACAGTGCGGTAGTCTGGATGGTCTCAATTCTCCCTCTGATTTCCAGATCCTCCTGTCTTTTACCAAGTTTATTGGGGCCGTTACAAGTGCACCAACTACAATTGGTATCACTTTCACTTATTATTATTATTATTATTATTATTATTATTATTATTATTATTATTATTAGTTTTCACATCAGCATTAGGTGATGGTCTTTCACTGGAGTCTGAGTGACAGCAAGTCTCCTCAGGTCTCCAGGACTCTTCTGAGTATTCTGGCAGATTGCAGCAGTGCAGTGTTCTGAATGGTTTCAATACTTCCTCTGATATCCAAACTTTCCAAACCCTTTTCTAATCGTTTTGGGACTGTTATTATTATTATAACTGTGAGATTTTCACACCAGCGTTAGCTAATGGTCTCTCGCTGGAGGCTATGGGATAACAAGTCTTCTCAGGTCTCCAGGACGCTTCTGATTATTCTAGCTGATTTCAACAATGCTGTTGTCTGGGTTGTCGCAATTCTTTCTCTGATTTCCACTTCCTCCAGTTTTTTTTCTAAGCTTTTTGGGATGATTCCAACTGCTCCAACTACTATTGGTATCACTTTCACCCTCATACACCCCAGCTTTTCAATTCTTTAGCAAGGTCTAGGTATTTGTCTATGTTTTCGTTTTCTTTCATCTTCATCCTGTGATCTGGTAGAACTGCAAAATCTACCAGTTGACGAGTTCCTTTTTTTTTGTTAATCAATGCTACGTCTGGTCTTCTATATTATTATTATTATTATTATTATTATTATTATTATTATTATTATTATTATTATTATTATTATCTCCTTTTGAGTTTTCACATCAGCATTAGCTGATGGTCTTTCACTGGAGTCTGAGTGACAGCAAGTCTCCTCAGTTCTCCAGGACTCTTCTGAGTATTCTGGCAGATTGCAGCAGTGTAGTGTTCTGAATGGTTTCAATCCTTCCTTTGATTTCCAAACTTTCCAAACCCTTTTCCAATATTTTTGGGACCGTTCCAAGTGCACCAACTACAATTGGTATAACTTTGACTTTCATATTCCACAACTTCTTTAGTTCTCTGGCAAGGTCCAGATATTTGTCCATTTTTTCATTTTCCTTTAGCTTCACGCTGTGATCTGCTAGAACTGCAAAATATTGCAATAACAATATCATCATGAAAGGCTACTACAACGGGAACCCAACATCAAGTTTTTAATAATTTATTAAATTCTGATTAGAGGGAAGCTTGAAGTTTTTCTACTTCAAATCGTTTATATAATTACATATAATAATTATTGAAGATGGCAATAGATCTAGCGTTGCTAGCTTAACGAACATACGTCAGCAAGTGGAAAAGTTTTTTTTTCAAGTTCTAATTGTTCACTTTATCTTAATTATCGGATTAATTATCGAAATGTTTTAGAATAGAATGCATATACGATGAGTAATATGTCCTTCCACGTGTTATGTCTAAAAGAAAATCGATTTAAACAAAAAAAAAGGAGCCACTTTAAACAAAAGAAGAAAAAAGTTGTACACACATGTTGGATATGATTGAAGCAGTTAATTAGAAATACTCAGCTAATTGCGTTTCTTTTAATTAAAATATAAAGCTGCTAATAATTAATTCTTAATGTTAAATTTTTTTTTTCATTATTCTAATTAGATGCTAGATTGCTCTTCGCTTAATAGGAGCAATTGCATGATATTTTATTATCATATCTTATCCTTTTGTGTCTTTGCTGATGACAGAGAAATATATTCAGATGTTAAATCTTGTCAACTGCCGTTGTTGTGTTTACAGACAGTGAACTTGTTGTCCTTCATACGATAGAATGGCAGTGACGAGAGAGCAACGCTGTGCGGGTTAAAGTAGCCAAAAAGTTCATTTGTAATTGGTACAGAGAAAATAAGTTGTGCTCACATTTTGCTCTCTCTGAATGATCCTGTTTCGGATAGAATTTTAAAATCATAGCACTGTTTGTGTGACAATTACTTATTAATCATTCTGATAATAAAAATATTTTACCAGAAAAAAAACAAAACATTTAAAGATCAAATGCACGGTATGCACCTGTCCATCTAGCTATGATTACGTTTTAAGAGAAACACAGTATATATATATATATATATATATATATATATATATATATATATATATATATATATATATATATATATATAAAAGGATGTGACACAAGATCAATTTCTTACACTGAGTTTACTTGGTTTAAATTTTTTCTTACAATCAAAGTAAAATTGTTGCAACAAAGACTAAAATGAATATTTTACTATTTTGCAGGTAATCGTGTTTATGGTTCACATAGGCCAAATTACTTCAGGAGATAAAAAAATAAAATGAACAGTGCATTGTTAGTTTATATTGGCAAAAAGCTACCAAATTTATGGATGCATGTTTTCCATAACTGTTATGACCTGTTTATGGGTCAATAAATAATTACTCAACACAGGTATAAAATGTAGGGAACAGATTTTATTCAGCAATATATATCAACGTACAATGGAAGGGTTTCATTGTTTCAGCTTACACGAAGAACTGTATCTGGTACTACTCGTTTGAATAGCTTTACTCTGTTAAATATATACCCTTTGGTTAAGTCAATGTTCGTGTCATAGGTGAATCACCTACATTACCCTGTTAAGTTGTTAAGTTGTAATGCTAAGTAATTCCCCTTCATAACATTTCTCATCAGCACAATAAGGGCAACTTGACAGTGCCCATCTCCTCTTCAAGTAACATGTCAGTTGAATTAGATTATATATGAGAGAATGTCAAAAATTATCCAAACTTTCACCATAACATATCTTTATCATTGTCACACTGCATTCTGTGCATGTGTCCTTATAGTTGGCACTGTTGTGGTCATATGATTGTGTTATACCGCTGTCTTATGACATATACAGTTTGTATTGTGGAGAGAGATCCCGTCTCTGGATATCTATTTTCGTATGAAGGCCACCCGTGGTTGTGTCTCTCATATTTAATCTTTCTTACTTGTGTATTATGAGAGATATCCATGGTTATATTTCCCATACCAAATCTTTTTTGTGTACTCACTTTTTCTGTTGTTTAGACTTCTTCTTACCGCAACTCTTCTGTTTCTTAGTTAAAGAACCCATTAAGAAAATCTAGAGAAAGAGAAAAGGAGACATTAAAGAAGAAAGAGAAGAAAGGATTTAGGGAGAGAAGAAGAAGAAGAAGAAGAAGAAGAAGAAGAAGAAGAAGAAGAAGAAGAAGAAGAAGAAGAAGAAGAAGAGAGAAAAAACGGGCAAATGAGAATAAGTTTGGAAGGACGAAGTAACATTAAAAAACGAGGGCTGATATCGAACCTGGAAGCTTGCAGTTCCTAGATGGATACTCTATCGACTGAGAATTTAGATGCGTGTGAAATGCGAGCAGCCCCGTCTAGAATTTGAACTCTTTTCGACGAGTCCATTTTCTATGAATCTAAACATTACACCACGCACCTCCAACATACATTATATATTTACTCAACTGCCCTGTACGAGGTGGATGTGACACTTATAAATAAATAGGCTGTAAAGGCTAATTCGGTATCGCATCTATTGACAAGAATGTGGATCAATGTCCACACTTAATTAGGATTTCACTCCGTCTCTTCAGCCTGCATCTGAGCTCTCTCTCTCTCTCTCTCTCTCTCTCTCTCTCTCTCTCTCTCTCCTCTCTCTCTCTCTCTCTCTCTCTCTCTCTCTCTCTCTCTATCTGGGTTCTATCTTGCTCTTTTATTATCGTGAAACAACACGGGGACTTTTTTGTGTGCACACAACAAATGATGTGTGCAGTTCAAGACACCATCTTTGTTCTATCGTTATTGGCTATACCAAGCTTTTTCAAATCCCCTTGTTATTTTTGTCTTCAAATTTTATTATAAGGTTTCTTCAGACATGACTTAGTTTAATAAATATCTGTTCTTTATTTTTTCCCAACATGATATTCAATTAAATATTTATTTTGGCTATGCAATATATTTCAAGAAACTAAAAGTCAATGCTCTACAAAATCCCTCTGCCGTGTTGCTGCTTACCTAACCCTAGATGATTTGATTGAAGTGATCATGCCTGGATTCGATCTAGGTGTGCTGACTATGGTGCGTGTTGCAGGATAATGGGTGCAGGACACCAGATCAGGAATTAAATGATCAGTGTCAGGAGTGAGATTATCAGAGACCTGCGTCTTCAAAACACGCCATCGAGAGCCACTAGTATAATTAGCGCTGTAACGCGTGACAATAGACCATTTAATTTGGGGAGAACGAACTTATATATCTTTCGTCTAAGAATACGCTTTTCACAAGGAATTACTATTTTCGGAAGACCCCATTAGCAAGATTCGTCCTTTGGGAATAACATCTGGTTTTTAAGCTATTTTGGCGGTGAACCAACATAAACTGATTCATCTTTACGGAAGTTCATTGAGATTTTGTAAACCAGGTTATCTGCAAATGAAATCTCATTAAAGGAGCATCATTCATCGCTACAATAGTTTGGACCTGGTTTGTTTATGTTAATATTTATTTTATGTTGACAGTACCGTATTTGACGGCATATAAGACGCACGGGCATATAAGACGCACTCCCATTTCAGCAGGTAAGATTCTGGAAAAAAGTGTTTTTGTGTATTTAAACATATATTATTGAAAACAGTATAGCTGTGCATTACATAAGAAGAAACATAGCTGTATAAAATCAATTTGGCAGTACCGGCAGGCAATTAGCATATACATGACATCTCAATAGCAGGAAATAATAATAATAATAATAATAATAATAATAATAATAATAATAATAATTTCACCTATGATGTATAAGCCGCAGGGCAATCTTTTAGCCACAATTTAGGAAAAAAGTGCGTCCTATATGCCGTCAAATATGGTAATTAACTTTTGCATATTTAATATACATGCATAAATCACATTAAAGGAGAATATGCTTTAAAGTGTTATATTCTGGACTCGACAAGGAACACGGAACACTTATATTTATAAAAATATAAAAATATATCTTTATTTCTCGGTTGTGTGTATACTGAGAATCGTAAGCAGGGTTTGCACATACAACGGAGCCTTCGGAAGTTCTCTGCAAGCGATATCGAATCTGATCTCGGTCTGCCTAACCCAGATTTCCTCGGGCTCTTTATTATTGTTGAACTCTAAGGATCACGCCTCTTTGCTCGTGACACATTCACAGTTTTTTTTATTCTGTAGACACACACCCTCGCCCACGTAGCCTATTTTCATTGCTTATGGGCTACGCTTACAGATTTTCTATGCCTACACAGTTTCAAATGTACACTTGAATTTTTAGGTGCCAATGGTCAGTTCAATGCTATATCCTGTTTTCGTTTCCAGGTCCATGCTTGACACCTACGCTCTTCCTGTGTTCAGCCCGGGCTCCAAGTGCAAAACGATTGACCAGGTAATATATTACAATAGGGCTTAACTGGTAGAAATGTTTATCAACCAATTTAAAGAAGGTGTCCACCATGTTAAATTTTATATTTGCAGCACAGGGCGGATTAAACCAAATGATACGTATGTTTATATTAAATTTTTCGTTTTTTTTATAAAGTAGTTACGGGTAATTTTGAAGGGATTTTTTTTTTATCTCGAAAAACAAAAATTCATGAAAAGTTCGAATTTCCAAGTACTTTTATTTCTATATAGAAACTTTGAAAAATGATTTTTATAATATGTATTATGTAATAATGTTATCATTGTTTGCATCAATTCATTACAAAAATGCAAAATAAAAATAAAAATTACGCTCGAACCGAAAGTCATCCGGATTGTGTACTGTTCAACAAAAGTTGTTTGATTGAAAAAAATGGCGGCCAGATACGCATATTTCAAATTACACTATACTGGATTTCTAAAGGATAATTCAACTATGAACTTTAGATTTAACTTATTTAAAAGACAAATTGAAAGATCTAAAATTATTTAAATCACTATAACTTGAAGAACTTCAAAACAAACTGAAAAGCTCTACCACTCTCGATCAATATAATAGGATTCACAAAAGACTTACATCATCAATAACTATTGATATTTACACATACTGACTCTAAAAAAACGCTTAATTCTCTCTAGAAAGGCTCTGTATTTCTTTCCAATGATAACGATAATGATGTTAACCTTTCCGACTTTAATCTCACCGAACATCAAAAGGAATTTCTCAAATTTTGACCTAACTGGCACCTTTACAATAAATACAACAAATTTGTAAAATAACAAAAACAACAAAAAACAAAACAGGAAAATATTGCACAACTTCAAAACCAAAACCAAATGGGGTTGAGGAATATCTTGCATTGTGCCATTTGAAGTTTTTAGTAATAACACAAGACCGCTTCTTTTTACTAATTAGTATTATATTTTCCCCAGAATACAACTGCCGATTTATGATAATAAAAATCAGAAAAAACCAAAGTATTTGTTGTACTTAATAAATCGGATTACTATTCAAAATTATAAACAATTCTTTTTGACGAAAGTAAATTATGATAGTTAAGTGAAAAATAGATTACCTACCCAAATACAACTAAACAAGATTATTACAGGAAAATATTGCACAACTTCAAACCCAAAATCAAAATGAAATTCACCTAGGAACTTAAGATATACTCAGAGTTGAAGCTATAAAAGAACAGATATGATAAAAACAAAACAAAAGAGAAATACTATTTTTGTAACAATATGCTCCTCTCTTCGTTGGAATGGAAAGATATGTTTAAACGTTTGTTTACTTTACCCTCTCCTTGTCGGAATGGCTGAGCTGATGATGTGTCAACTCTTCGTTACGCCTTGCACTCATTTCCGAATGAGAAAGATGATATGTTCACGTTGCTTAACGTTATGGATATTCTTTCTTATGGAATGAATACCGTGTGGATAAAGAAATATTTATTATATTTATCTTTGTACTGGTACAAGATATAAATATTACCTAAAGTACCTAAATATTAGTAATAAAATATTTTGTACCCAAATATTAGTAATAATTTTTTTGAGCCCAAACATTAGTAATAAAATTTTACTCCTACTCCAGGTATGGTTACCGGAATGAGAACAAGATACCCTCGTGGATTAAATAAAGGGGTAGGTTCAAAGTTCCGTGATGGCTCCCGATTATGACAAGAAGGTTCCCGAGTTCGAAAAGAAGGTTCCCAAGTCCGAGAAGGTTCCCGAGTCCGAGAAGGTTCCCGAGTCCGACAAGAAATACCTGAAGAAGCCCGGAGGGCATATCGGCCGAAACGTTGTACAAATAACAATGAAGATGGTGACAATAGTCGGAATAAAGCAGATAATACGTGGGAGGTATACGCAAACAATAGAGCGGCCTGACGCCTTAACGTTAAGCAGGGCAAGGAGAGGGATATAGACTGAGAGGAGAGTAGCCTCCACATCAATGAGAGCCAGAAATATGTAAAAAAGACAGCAGCCCTAGAAAGCATCAGAGTTTGTGTGCATTACTTGCACCAAAAACTGTCACTGAGGAATTGGCCTGCAGAGTCACTTGCACAGATGCAAATTATTATTTTATGACACTACACCATCTTCCTTAGTGGACCGAAAGGAGCCAACAAGAAAATCACGGTGATTCAAGAGGAGTGTTCGATGTAGATATTAAGATTAGAATAATGTCACTACAATTCAGAGGAATTTATCAGATTTCATTTTGCAAAATGTGACTTAGATAAGTAAATGTCAATGCGGCAGTGAAATGTATCTAATTTAATTGATAAAGTCGACATATTGTATTTTGGTGAATTATCTGTATAATTATTTACTGAGATAGAGGAATAGGAAAGACAGATAATAACCCCCCCCCCGCCATCCTAGATAATGAGATAATTACAAGCTAGTACACTCTGATCAGTAATCAATATTCGAGGCAAGCGAAGATACACAATAATAGTTGAAGGGTAACATTTTCTCATTTTTCGTGTATATATATATATGTGTATTTGTGTGTGTGTGTATAATATATATACATATATATATATATATATATATATATATATATAAGTAAGTAAGTAAAGTCAACGGGTCGGCCTAAAGTCGATATCAGCCAGTCAGCGAGGGAGTCTATCCCCTTTTCAATAGCGCTAGACCAAGGAGATTGTTTTAGCATCTGAGGTGGAGCGTCACACCTACCATCAGCTCCTTACTTTACCACACATATGCCTGTGCTACTCATACGCTGAGTTGGCGAGGACCGGTATCGAACTAGGAACCTTGTGGTTTCTAGCCGAACGCTCTACCGACTGAGCTAATCCGTCCCCTACTCCTAATTTCAGTTGAGCACTTTATTTAGGAGGGATTTAATTGGAAATTCACCGTATTCGGCGTTAAGTTAAATCTCACTTTGTTTACAAAGTTTGAGACCTCTTGGTGAATTCATTTTCGCTTAGAAATGTAGCAATTAGATAGCCTGCTATACTTGGCAGCTGATTGTGGCCGTATGGGTAAGAGGTTTTGCGAGCGTAAGTTCAGTCGGGTCTCGAACCCGGCCAGAGGTAGCTGCTAAAAATGGTATAACTGCACTGATGAGAGGTGATACCTCGAAACACGTGTCTGTAATTTACTCTCTCTATATATATATTTATATCTATATAGTAGGAAAAATGAGTTCCATTTCAAATATACTATTGAATACCATTTATGTCAGAAAAAATGTTTCTTCTTTAATACTTATATTTTTTATTTCATTTTGAAAATATCAGTATATATGTGTGTGAGTGTCTGTCTGTCTGTCTGTCTGTGTGCGCGCGCGCGTGTGTGTGTGTGTGCGCGCGCGGAGAAATTTGAATAAGGAATAGATATTTTTTAAAAGCGAACCAGATTAAATAAAATGGACTTATATTCATTAGGATTTTCTCGAGCGATATCTTTCAAAATATATCATCGGTACAAGAGATATCTCTTGAAAAGTATCCGTGGAAAAATCCTAAAATATCTTTCATATATATATATATTTACCAACTCCTCCGCACGAGCAGGATACGACACAAGGTCAATTTCTTAAGCGGAGTTCAACAGGTTTGAATTCAGAGTTTTCCTTCTCCTAGACTGGTTACCTAGCCATGGTTAAAGAACCCAGTCTGCCATGTTATTTTACCCATAGCTGGTGAGAGAGTAGGATTCATACCTTTGCCAAGGGTATTAGCGCTAAGTGAAATGCAATTACCACGTCCAGGATTGGAACTCGGGGCGACGAGTCCATTTCCAATGACTTTAACCATTACACCACGCGCTTCCTGTAAAAAATAAAATATATTTCATATATGAATGTGTTTTAGTAAATATATCGTGATTGATAGTATCTGAAAAATGTAATACATTAGGTAGACATATTACAACTAATGCGAGTTCACTTGCACAGATAAGGTGACAGTATGAAATGTAGGATGCATTTCTGTCACACCTTTTTTCATTGTCACGTTTTTTCATTGAAAATTGGCCAACATTTTGGTTCATATCACGTAAATGGGTCCTGACCTCCTGTCCCCCCCCCCAAAAAAAAAACGCAAAGCTGTGCCTGCTGAAAATCCGACCCGTGCTACCTATGAACTCCCTAACTGTTTGAAGGCGTCTTTCCCGAAAAGTTAATGCGATATGAAAGCGATATTTTGCACCCCCACGTCTTTTCTCAACAAGTAAATGTGAATATTTTACCCTCCCCATCTTAGAATATTTCTTTAACGATTAGAAGGCGTTTTTATCGACAAATAACATTTTAAGTGGTTTGTCTAGAGGGGCCAGGCAATATTTTCTAGACTGTAACAAAAAGAATTTCTCAAACAGAATTTTTTTTGAGAGAGTTTTGTAATTTGCCTGAAACATTGTGTATATATTGGTTAGGAGGTTGATTTAGAAGGCTATCACAATGCAGGTGTAAAGAAAAAAATAGAAATACGGTAACAATGATGTTCTGTTCTTTGTTTATTTTGTTACCTTCTTGGGGTTGTTTTGTAGACCTTTACTTTTGCATTGTGTATTAAGTCATAAGGATAATGTTTTTTAACGTACAAGTACAAAATAAAAAACGCACCGCGGGCGATGTAAAAATAGATTTTTGAAACATATTGCCTGAGAGGTGGGAGTAAAAAATGCAATGTCAGCGAGTTTGTATCCTAAGTAAGTAAAATCATCAAATTCATTAAAGGATTAAAAAATAAAACAATTTGAAATGTAAACTTTAAATATGTATTAAAATAAACCAAACTATATATAGATATATAATACCAGTGATGTATTTATTAAAACTTGTTTTAAAAAAACAATAAGGACTGTCTAATGTTGCATGTTTTGAGTGTATTTATTCTATGTTATGACGATTTTGGATAATGTGACGTAAGCAGTGACGTAAATTTTGTTACAGACAAAAACCGGAAGCGAATCTCCATTATTAATAGATATGTTGTCTTCATCTTTGTTTTAAAATATTCATACAGAATGTTTCGTCTATTCAAATAATGTTGCAATATGATTTACTGCTCTCCTTGTATAGACAAAGGGTTGACACTTGTAGCAGAGTGAGAGCAGTTGGCCCCATAGGGCTACGAGGAACACATGAAGAACGCCTGAAGTTATATCGACCTAAACGTTGTGTATGTTTATTTCCCAATGAAGATTAGTGTTACATAATTATTAGATTCCTAATACTTATGTACAGTAGTGTAGAAACCAAAATGGCTGTTATAAGTTCAGCCGGCGGCCTTGAAGGATTGAATGACAAGGCTTGACCTCAGTCCTGATCCTCCTTCCGGTGGATACCGTGCGAATCAGTGAGTCTTCCGGTTTAGAATAGAAAGAGAGTTTTAGTTAGTATAGGCCAAACCACGACGGTGGTAAGTCACGTTATGCGCACTGCCGTACTCAATCTGCGCAGGTAGTCTGGTGGGGATTTAGAAATAAAATATGATCTAAGTAAATCGAAGTCTTGTGTTATTATTAAAAACTACCAATGACACAGGGATTCTGATAAAGAGAAATCCCCAATGGAAGACCGGACACGAATTCCCCAAGACGAAGTCCAGACGCTAGAAGAAGAACGTAAGATACCAAAGATGAGCGGAAGAATAATAGAAGTAAAGAAAGAGAGTATACAACATTAGGACAACATTCCGAAAAATAGAAATAAAATCTACTAAAATTGTTTCTCAAAAAGTTCAAAATAAAATCTAGAAATAGCTTGTTGGTTGGTTGGTAGGATGTTTTTTTTACGGCATTGGGTTATTTTAAGCTGAAGAAGTTTTGTTTCATTCATTCTTGATGGGTACTATTTTTTTCTAAAACTCGATTATCTAAAAACATTTTTTGGATTCGTTTTGTTATATATAAATGGTACCTTAACAGGTACTACCACTCCGGGTCAGAGTGAACCCGGGAGTAATGGTAATGAAGGGGTACTCAACATTCCCGGAGTTCCAGAACTGAAGCTTTACTATCAAATTTTAACGTCATACCCCAGACACTAATCCACTCAGCACATGTATGATATGCGACCAACATAAATAAATCACTAAATGCTCATTATCTATATAAATCCTACACGAGCTTCTTTGCATTACACGTTACGCTAACGCTTTTGCATTAATCCATTTCTTCTCCCAACAGATATTGGTAAATAGTAGGGCAGACTGGGTTCTAGGTGAAGAAAAACTGAATTCAAATCAAATTTAATCTGCTTAAAAATGATATTGTGTCACATCCTGATTGTAATAAAGAGATTGGATAAATTCATATATATATAATTTAGATTAAGTAAAATATTAAAATAATTCAGACAATATTTGAACTATATAAATAATCATAAAAAAACAAGACACTATCTTAAGAAATACACTTCAGCGTCCATAGTCTTTTCGGTAATAACTGAAGAGGGTCTTTTTTTAATTTTTATTTATACTAGCAAATATATGCACCCTCCGGGTGCAAGTATTTAAGTTTTAATATAATAAAATATCATATTAAATTAGAAAGGTTAATGAAACTGAATAAGAATGCAAATAAAAAGATTTGGAACAGATTGAAAAATAGAGCAACTTTCAAATTAACTCTTCCATCATTTTCCATTACTCCCGTATTTCAACTATTTAGTTAAAATAGGAAGTAAAGAATAAAATTACAGTTATTTCTTCTTGCTAATGGATATCTTTAAGATTTATCCCCGAGATTTTTGCTCATATTCATTAAGATAAAACCAAACAATTAGAAATCAATAATACTAAGCATATATTTATTAAAATCAATTTTTTAAGATCAATATGCAAATTAGCCTTCCCATTCACACTGTAATCCGCTATTTTGTTGTATATATAAATATAATTGCATGTTATTAGCATGTATATATGGTCAACAGTCTTAATGATGTAAAACAATTTTATTAATAATTGAGGTTTAGATAAAAATAAAATCATGGAGAATGTGATGTAAACAACAAAGGGAATTGTGACTTGTATAGTAATATAGTTTCGGTTACAGACATACAAACCCACAATCTCCATCATAATAAGATATTTACATTTTTTTTTCTTTATGTATCTAATTATTTCTTTCTATTTTCTTTCTAATAATAGGTTATTGTAAGGTATAGCTACTCCCCCTTCTCGCCCCCTTTTTTATTTCTTTTTTTAACTGGTTTAAAGAAAAGAAGGGTTGTGATTGAGGGCAACCTCTTTAAGCATGAATTCTTTTCGCTTGCCAAATACAATGAACTTTTTCTGTCTAGTGTGTCTAGATTTATATTTTGTTATTTGTATATTAAATTATATTTGTATCATCTCTGGAACCATTCCCTAGTAAATTCCGAGGGTCGATTCTATTGTCGACTGGTTTTGTCATCTCTTGTTTTTATCAGAACCGTTTTGACTGATTAAACTGTAAATTCACAGATATGTACATTTCAAACACAATTTATCCGAATCATCTCCATTGGTATCAGCGTATTTTCGTACTTTTCAGCTAATCCTGTATAGTCTGATAAATGAATCGCACGTAAATCCTGGCTCGTAAACTTGTTTGTGTTCTATAAGAATTAAATTGTGCGCTTATATCATTAATCAAATCAGACATTTTCCTGTAGTAGTTGAAGTGAAAACTGCTTGAAGCTGTTCAACGATGATTGGTATCAGAAATGCCGTATATATCCCTGTATTAGTCGAATTCGTATTGATAGATCATTCGATTATCATTACCAAATCCGTAATCTATAAAACCGATTATTAAGGTAATAACTAGTCGTAGTCCTTTATTTCCTCTAGTTTATAAAAAAGGCAGGGTCAGTGTGTGGGACTGTTAGTGAGTTTCCGGTTGGAGCAAATATTTCGATCGTTGGGATTTCCTAACGTGTGTGATTACTGATAACAAGAAGCCAGAACAGGCGATATTTTTATAATGTTCTGTTGGGAGTTTGGGGCGGAAGGAGGCAGTTAACCAACAACTATGAAATAGGGTTCCTTTTCCTTAGCTAATGCGCTTCTTACTTCAGAGACTAAATCGTTACCATAGTTTCAGTAGCGATTACTTTCTACCATAGTTTTTTTTACCCATGTAGGAGTGGGTCGTTGTGTTACATAATCTATGCGGTTGCATAAGATTATTGTCAACTCCCTGTATTTCTGAAGAGATGGCCCCTTTTCATATCACGGGCGGGACTTTTCATGGAATAGTACAGAAAGCCCGCGAAATACGTGAAGTCACGTGGGACCTGGTTGGATCCTCAGTTTCAGTTTGGACGTCGGGCAGAGAAGATGTACTGCCTTACTGGAGCCCACTGCATACGCGCCTTATGTTAGTTACATGAAATGTTTAGTTAAGTAAATAAAAGCTTACGAAAATAACAGGGTTTTGTGGTTGATGAATGTCTTGGCAACAAGACTGATATAGAAGAAGAAATGCATTAAGTGCGACCGACCATTAAGACGAAGTACAGACGTTAGAAGAGACGTTAGAACAGACGCTAGCAGAATAACGTAAGATACTAAAGATGAACAGAAGAAAAATAGAAGTAAATAAAAAAAGAGTATACAACAGTTGAAGAGAATATTTCTTTAACCATCCCGAATCGTCAGTCAGCTCCACCCTGGGTCACCAGAGGCGGTATTTTTCCATTTCCTTACTTAATCCACTCTCGTTTCAGACACTAAAGCGTTACTGTAATTTCTGTAGCGCTTGTCTTCTACCATTTTTATCTGACACAAAGCAGCATTGGAGTGTTGAAGAAATTATTTCTGGTTAAATCGAATTTAACGGACGTAAATTCCACCATCGTATGTCACTCCGCCGAAATAAAAAAAATACCCAAATCGTGGAATTAACCGAATTTAATGACATTTTCAGTGTTAATACATTAATAAATAACAGATATAATGCACTAGCTATGTTATTTTTAAAACTTTTATATTTTTACAGCTCAGTAAACTTTGAACCACGTATCTTTGAGAATCTGTTACGCCTCAGAGATATGTGGTACAAGTTAGCTGAGCTGAAAAAATGTAAAGGTTTTCAAATGAAATAACTGGTGCATTATATATTTTAGTCATTAATATATCAACACTGTAAATTTCATGAAATTCGGTTAATTCCCTGATTTTCGTTTTTTTTTCTTTCGGTGGGGTGACATGCGATGGTGGAATTTATGTCCATTAAGTCCGATTTAACCGTATTTCTTTAGCAACCCCGTTTCGTCAGAGAGATTCATACTGGGTCACCAAATCGGCAATTTGTTTTCGACATTTTACTAAAAAGCACCCCATTCGTCAATCAGCTTCATAGTGGATCAAGAGAGTCGGCATTTTTCCTTCTTTTATAAATTATCCCTGACATATCAGTGAACGCAAATGTTTCCTTTATTTTCCAGAATGTTGACTGTTGTTAAATAGTCAGCTAAAAAAGATCGGAAAATACAAATGATGTTTTGTAATTATAACAAAATTAGATCCCAACTACCAGTTTACCATCACGTAATAAAAAAAAGTATTATTCTAGTATCTCTGCCTGTATTTTGTAAATATATATTTCTGGTTATCTATCTTTATCTTATTTCTCTGAATATTTGAGATGAGGCTTGAAGATTAGTATTATCTGTGTTATTCGGACCATTGTCCCCATCTTCATTGTTATTTGTACAACGTTTCGGCCGATATATCCTCCGGCCTTCTTCAGGTATTTCTTGTCGGACTCGGGAAACCTCCTCGGACTCGGGAACCTTCTCGGATTCGGTGCAATTGGACACATGGTAAGTCAGTTCTAAGTGACAGTTATCTCTGGTACCCGAGTTCAATCCTGAGTGAAAGCAGTTAGAAAAATAATTAATTAACACAACTCCTAACCCAGCTATGTTTAGCGGAATGAGAACAGGATACCCCCGTGGAATAAATAAAGGGTTAGGTTCAAAGTTCCGTGATAGCTCCCGAATACAAGAAAGTTCCCGAGTTCGAAAAGAAAGTTCCCGAGTTCGAGAAGGTTCCCAAGTCCGACAAGAAATACCTGAAGAAGGCCGGAGGGCATATCGGCCGTGATGGCTCCCGATTACGGCAAGAAGGTTCTCGAGTCTGAAAAGAAGTTTCCCGAGTTCCAGAAATTCCCGAGTCTGACAAGAAATACCTGAAGAATGCCGGAGGGCACATCGGCCGAAACGTTGTACAGATAACAATGAAGATGAGGACAATAGTCCGAATAATACAAATAATACTAACATGTTTATATCTTTGTTATTCTTTGTTTGTTTAGCACTAATAATCAGTTGCTGTCTGCGCTGAGATTAACCAATCATTTTTTGCAAAATTAATGAGCATTTCATTGAATGAAAAGTATTTATCAGTTTAATATTCAGACACATTCTAAATGAGAAATTTGTAAGTGCGTCATTTTCGACTGCAGCTTGCAATTGATTTTTTTGGTCATCGTTTTCATGCTTTAAATCTAAAGGAAGTTACAACAGGAGATTTTTAATCTGTATAGTTAATTGTTAATGACTTCATTAATTGCATTTCATTTATTAATTTTTCCATTGATAATTTCGTCTGTAAAGTAATATAGTACGGCTTATCGTTTTCTGATAATCAAAGCGACGGAAAACGTAATTCTCTTGGGAGGCACCTGGATAAAAAAGCAAAAACAAAATACAAAGAAAATAAAACAATCCCACCACACGAATAAACAAACAGGAAATTAAATTCGATATGAATTGAATTTGACAGTCGTCAAATTCAATTTTTAGCTGAATTTACGAAATCGTCATTGATACTAGAAATGAGCAACTACAATAAATAAAGGAAGTCACTTATTCCGTTTATTTTTTTAAAATCAAATATATATTTTTTGTATTATTTGGATTGTTGGATTATTGTGTTCATCTTTATTATTATCTCCACAACGGTTCAGCCGATGTGACCTGTGGCTTTCCTCGGGTATTTCTTGACAGACTCGCGGAACCTTCTCGAACTCGGGATATTTATTTTGGAACTCAGTAACCGTAGTCTGATAAGAAATACCTGAAGAAGGCCGGAGGGCACATCGACCGAAACCTTGTGTCCGAAACCTTTCCCCTGTTTTTAATTCAGATACAGGATAACCCCACCCCACCCACCCCAAACAAACAGGGAAAAAAACAGAACCTACCAACAAATTTTGTAATAAAACTGTTAATTTTAATTTTGATTATTTTCTTTTCTTTCAGAAGAAACAGTAAAGTTGGTGCTTAAAATATTGAAACATAATTTCCCCTAATATGTAATGGTTAACCAAAGAAACAACATTTTGCGTAGAGGCCTATTCACACAAAAAAATCGTACACTGTAGACTCTATCGGTTTGAAATATCGATAGAGATACTCTGGGAAATTTATTGTTCTCTACAAAACAGTTCGGCCGATGTGCCTTCCGGCTTTCTTCGTGTATTTCTTGCTGGACCCAAGAACCTTCACGAACTCCACAACCTTCCCTTCGAACTCTAGAACCTTCTTGTCGGGAGCATATGGCGCAATGAATATAGGTGCTGAGTTAATGCAGTTCTAAGTGACAATCATCTAAGAGCTGCAGATTCAATCCTGGCGAAGGGCGATAGGAGCATTGGCTAAGTAGCACAGCTCAACTCTTTTACCCGGTCTTGGATAACAAAATGAGAACAATCTACTCCGGAAGACTGGCTCGGTTCGAAGTTCCGTGAAGGCTCCTAATTACGGCATGAAGGCTCCTGCTTTCGACAAAACGTTTCCAGAGTTCGAAGTGATGGTTCCCGAGTTCGAGAAGATTTCCGAGTCCGACAAGAATAACCCGAAGAAGGCCGGAAGGCACATCTGTCAAAACTTTGTGTAGATAGCGATGAAGATGACACTAGTCCGAATAATCAAGATAATCCAAATTGTCAAGCTTCATCACAAAAATTCAGAGAAAAATAATATTTATTTCAATATTTTCTTTCATTCCGGTACATTTCATCTGTTTATCTTTGTTGTAGATTGTCTTTCACTGCAGATGTAGGTTTTCGAGCGAAATAGTTTAATACTTGAATGTTATTTCGTCCAAATATTAACACTGACTAAACACTCAAGAAATCAGAATGCGGTAATAAATAAATTCAGCTTATATATGTCAACGAAAGAATTCTCTGTTGAAGATATACTCGATGTACAAAGGCTGTTTTTATAAACAGTGAAGGAAATTGTTAGATGTAAATGCAATGTTTTAACAATGGGGGTGGATAAATATACAGTTGCATACAATAGAATGTCAGACACAAAAGAACTAAAAGGACCTGTGAATATACCACATTATTATAATTCAATTGCTACAACGTTTAATATGATTAGTTAAGAGCTATTGTATATACTTCAATATGTAAAAAAAAGTATAATAATTTTGATTTAAATCTCACTTTTTTTTTAATTGGACAAATCAAAGTGTAAAGACGTTGATTTTCGTGACTTTAACAAGGAAAATATTCTATCAACGAAATTAACGAAATCTATTTTGAATAATTCAAACTAGACCGACCGAACGAACGAGAATTTTCTTGCTAAAAATTGTTGACCAAAGCATTACAATTATTTTCTACGGCGACAAGTATACAGACCGAAAGATAGCCAAAAGAATGAAATAACAAGCCAAAATGTCAGTAAAAAGGAAGCCATGGGTAGCAGCGTGGTGGATGTGAGAAACGGCAGATGATCCCAAACTGGGACAATGGCGGGGCTCATATGATGCTGGGCGGAGGAACCCTAAACGAGTCAACGGCCGGGATCAAACAGTTCAGTTAGGAAACTACTGCTCCTCATCTCTAAGACTAGCGCCTATTGATGAGTCAACAGCCACCGATAGATATCCATGACATTCATGGATATCCGTGCTGAAAGCGCGACATGATGATGATGATGAAATCTCACTCACACATTTTTTTTCTTTCCTTTTTTTCATTATATTCTATTGAAATAGATTAGCACTATCACCACTCTCTCTATCTTTTCCCTACTTTCTTTCTTATCAATTTTTTTCTGTATCACATGTTCTTTCCTTCCCTTTCTTTCTTTCTGATAAAAACGGAATAGTCCACTATTTATGTGGGATGAAGACACCCATAAAAATAAGAACTCTGTGTAAAAACAACATCAAATACTCATGACTTACATTTTTGCATTTCATCCTGGGCGATTTAGACGGTCTCATTTTTAACCAGAGGGTGTTGCAAGATAATAACTGTTGGATTATTTTGATATAATAGGTGTGATGGAGGCCACAGCTCAAATTTATAGACTCTTCCTGGCCAGGTGGATTCAATCGGTCAATCAACACATTCGAATACGTGGTTGGTTAACTATTTATTGGTATTGGTGGAAAGGCGTTCAGTTGCTCGTGCTTCACAAGGACGAACGGACCAACAAACAAGGATTCTGCTTAACACTGAGGAACACAAGGATACTTGGATTCAATATACACGGACCAACAAACAAGGATTCTGCTTAACACTGAGGAACACAAGGATACTTGGATTCAATATACACGGACCAACAAACAAGGATTCTGACTGCAACACAAGGATACTTGGATTCAATATACACGGACCACAAACAAGGATCTCTTAACACTGAGGAACACAAGGATACTTGGATTAATATACACGGACCAACAAACAAGGATTCTGCTTAACACTGAGGAACACAAGATACTTGGATTCAATATACACGGACCAACAAACAAGGATCTGCTTAACACTGAGGAACACAAGGATACTTGGATTCAATATACACGGACCAACAAACAAGGATTCTGCTTAACACTGAGGAACACAAGGATACTTGGATTCAATATACACGGACAACAAACAAGGATTCTGAGGAACACAAGGATACTTGGATTCAATATACACGGACACAAACAAGGATTCTGCTTAACACTGAGGAACACAAGGATCTTGGATTCAATATACACGGACCAACAAACAAGGATTCTGCTTAACACTGAGGAACACAAGGATACTTGGATTCAATATACACGGACCAACAAACAAGGATTCTGCTTAACACTGAGGAACACAAGGATACTTGGATTCAATATACACGGACCAACAAACAAGGATTCTGCTTAACACTGAGGAACACAAGGATACTTGGATTCAATATACACGGACCAACAAACAAGGATTCTGCTTAACACTGAGGAACACAAGGATCTTGGATTCAATATACACGGACCAACAAACAAGGATTCTGCTTAACACTGAGGAACACAAGGATACTTGGATTCAATATACACGGACCAACAAACAAGGATTCTGCTTAACACTGAGGAACACAAGGATACTTGGATTCAATATACACGGACCAACAAACAAGGATTCTGCTTAACACTGAGGAACACAAGGATACTTGGATTCAATATACACGGACCAACAAACAAGGATTCTGCTTAACACTGAGAACACAAGGATACTTGGATTCAATATACACGGACCAACAAACAAGGATTCTGCTTAACACTGAGGAACACAAGGATACTTGGATTCAATATACACGGACCAACAAACAAGGATTCTGCTTAACACTGAGGAACACAAGGATACTTGGATTCAATATACACGGACCAACAAACAAGGATTCTGCTTAACACTGAGGAACACAAGGATACTTGGATTCAATATACACGGACCAACAAACAAGGATTCTGCTTAACACTGAGGAACACAAGGATACTTGGATTCAATATACACGGACCAACAAACAAGGATTCTGCTTAACACTGAGGAACACAAGGATACTTGGATTCAATATACACGGACCAACAAACAGGATTCTGCTTAACACTGAGGAACACAAGGATAATTCAATATACACGGACCAACAACAAGGATTCTGCTTAACACTGAGGAACACAAGGATACTTGGATTCAATATACACGGACCAACAAACAAGGATTCTGCTTAACACTGAGGAACACAAGGATACTTGGATTCAATATACACGGACCAACAAACAAGGATTATGCTTAACACTGAGGAACACAAGGATACTTGGATTCAATATACACGGACCAACAAACAAGGATTCTGCTTAACACTGAGGAAACAAGGATACTTGGATTCAATATACACGGACCAACAAACAAGGATTATGCTTAACACTGAGGAACACAAGGATACTTGGATTCAATATACACGGGCCAACAAACAAGGATTATGCTTAACACTGAGGAACACAAGGATACTTGGATTCAATATACACGGGCCAACAAACAAGGATTATGCTTAACACTGAGGAACACAAGGATACTTGGATTCAATATACACGGACCAACAAACAAGGATTCTGCTTAACACTGAGGAACACAAGGATACTTGGATTCAATATACACGGGCCAACAAACAAGGATTCTGCTTAACACTATACTGGACACACAAGGGATACTTGGATTCAATATACACGGACCAACAAACAAGGATTATGCTTAACACTGAGGACACAAGGATATTGGATTCAATATACACGGACCAACAAACAAGGATTATGCTTAACACTGAGGAACACAAGGATACTTGGATTCAATATACACGGACCAACAAACAAGGATTCTGCTTAACACTGAGGAACACAAGGATACTTGGATTCAATATACACGGACCAACAAACAAGGATTCTGCTTAACACTGAGGAACACAAGGATACTTGGATTCAATATACACGGACCAACAAACAAGGATTCTGCTTAACACTGAGGAACACAAGGATACTTGGATTCAATATACACGGACCAACAAACAAGGATTCTGCTTAACACTGAGGAACACAAGGATACTTGGATTCAATATACACGGACCAACAAACAAGGATTCTGCTTAACACTGAGGAACACAAGGATACTTGGATTCAATATACACGGACCAACAAACAAGGATTATGCTTAACACTGAGGAACACAAGGATACTGGATTCAATATACACGGCCAACAAACAAGGATTCTGCTTAACACTGAGGAACACAAGGATACTTGGATTCAATATACACGGACCAACAAACAAGGATTCTGCTTAACACTGAGGAACACAAGGATACTTGGATTCAATATACACGGACCACAAAACAAGGATTCTGCTTAACACTGAGGAACACAAGGATACTTGGATTCAATATACACGGACCAACAAACAAGGATTCTGCTTAACACTGAGGAACACAAGGATACTTGGATTCAATATACACGGACCAACAAACAAGGATTAACACTGAGGAACACAAGATTGAGGAACACAAGGATACTTGGATTCAATATACACGGACCAACAAACAAGGATTCTGCTTAACACTGAGGAACACAAGGATACTTGGATTCAATATACACGGACCAACAAACAAGGATTCTGCTTAACACTGAGGAACACAAGGATACTTGGATTCAATATACACGGACCAACAAACAAGGATTCTGCTTAACACTGAGGAACACAAGGATACTTGGATTCAATATACACGGACCAACAAACAAGGATTCTGCTTAACACTGAGGAACACAAGGATACTTGGATTCAATATACACGGACCAACAAACAAGGATTCTGCTTAACACTGAGGAACACAAGGATACTTGGATTCAATATACACGGACCAACAAACAAGGATTCTGCTTAACACTGAGGAACACAAGGATACTTGGATTCAATATACACGGACCAACAAACAAGGATTCTGCTTAACACTGAGGAACACAAGGATACTTGGATTCAATATACACGGACCAACAAACAAGGATTCTGCTTAACACTGAGGAACACAAGGATACTTGGATTCAATATACACGGACCAACAAACAAGGATTCTGCTTAACACTGAGGAACACAAGGATACTTGGATTCAATATACACGGACCAACAAACAAGGATTCTGCTTAACACTGAGGAACACAAGGATCATACTTGGATTCAATATACACGGACCAACAAACAAGGATTCTGCTTAACACTGAGGAACACAAGGATACTTGGATTCAATATACACGGACCAACAAACAAGGATTCTGCTTAACACTGAGGAACACAAGGATACTTGGATTCAATATACACGGACCAACAAACAAGGATTCTGCTTAACACTGAGGAACACAAGGATACTTGGATTCAATATACACGGACCAACAAACAAGGATTCTGCTTAACACTGAGGAACACAAGGATACTTGGATTCAATATACACGGACCAACAAACAAGGATTCTGCTTAACACTGAGGAACACAAGGATACTTGGATTCAATATACACGGACCAACAAACAAGGATTCTGCTTAACACTGAGGAACACAAGGATACTTGGATTCAATATACACGGACCAACAAACAAGGATTCTGCTTAACACTGAGGAACACAAGGATACTTGGATTCAATATACACGGACCAACAAACAAGGATTCTGCTTAACACTGAGGAACACAAGGATACTTGGATTCAATATACACGGACCAACAAACAAGGATTCTGCTTAACACTGAGGAACACAAGGATACTTGGATTCAATATACACGGACCAACAAACAGGATTCTGCTTAACACTGAGGAACACAAGGATACTTGGATTCAATATACACGGACCAACAAACAAGGATTCTGCTTAACACTGAGGAACACAAGGATACTTGGATTCAATATACACGGACCAACAAACAAGGATTCTGCTTAACACTGAGGAACACAAGGATACTTGGATTCAATATACACGGACCAACAAACAAGGATTCTGCTTAACACTGAACACAAGGATACTTGGATTCAATATACACGGACCAACAAACAAGGATTCTGCTTAACACTGAGGAACACAAGGATACTTGGATTCAATATACACGGACCAACAAACAAGGATTATGCTTAACACTGAGGAACACAAGGATACTTGGATTCAATATACACGGGCCAACAAACAAGGATTATGCTTAACACTGAGGAACACAAGGATACTTGGATTCAATATACACGGACCAACAAACAAGGATTATGCTTAACACTGAGGAACACAAGGATACTTGGATCAATATACACGGACCAACAAACAAGGATTCTGCTTAACACTGAGGAACACAAGGATACTTGGATTCAATATACACGGGCCAACAAACAAGGATTCTGCTTAACACTGAGGAACACAAGGATACTTGGATTCAATATACACGGGCCAACAAACAAGGATTATGCTTAACACTGAGGAACACAAGGATACTTGGATTCAATATACACGGACCAACAAACAAGGATTATGCTTAACACTGAGGAACACAAGGATACTTGGATTCAATATACACGGACCAACAAACAAGGATTCTGCTTAACACTGAGGAACACAAGGATACTTGGATTCAATATACACGGACCAACAAACAAGGATTATGCTTAACACCGAGGAACACAAGGATCATAGGATTCAATATACACGGACCAACAAACAAGGATTATGCTTAACACTGAGGAACACAAGGATACTTGGATTCAATATACACGGACCAACAAACAAGGATTATGCTTAACACTGAGGAACACAAGGATACTTGGATTCAATATACACGGACCAACAAACAAGGATTCTGCTTAACACTGAGGAACACAAGGATACTTGGATTCAATATACACGGACCAACAAACAAGGATTCTGCTTAACACTGAGGAACACAAGGATACTTGGATTCAATATACACGGACCAACAAACAAGGATTCTGCTTAACACTGAGGAACACAAGGATACTTGGATTCAATATACACGGACCAACGGAAAAACATTATTGGAAACTACACAAAACGAATCAAACTTTATGCCACAAGGGATCTCCACGGTAAAGTGCTCTCACCTAAAAATGACCACACGCATCTTAACAAGCGTATTAAAATATTAAAATAAAAAGAATTATGAAAGTGGTTCTTTAAATGATCCGCTCAAATTATGGTTCGTAATCAAATATTAGACAAATTAGATAGGTTGCATTCTCGAACCTATGAAATTTAATTGTGCATTCCCATTGAAAAATATTATTATTATTTTTATATTAATACTGGGGTTCCTTAGTCTTCCGACCATTATCCTCTTGCAAGGATAACGTTATCCTCAGGTTAAAAATGGAAGCGTTCAAATCATCCAAGATGAATGGAAAAAATGTAAATTCTGATTATCTGGAGTTGCTTATCCACCGACGTTTTATTTCTAATGAGTGTCGTCACCTCAGCTAAATAATTGACCATTCCTTTATTTATCATAAAAAAAGTAGAGGGAAGAAATAAAAAAGGTGACAGAAAATATATAATAAGAGAGAGAGAGAGAGAGAGAGAGAGAGAGAGAGAGAGAGAGAGAGAGAGAGAGAGAGAGAGAGAGAGAGCTGGGGAAAGATAGAGACAAATGGAGTGATAACGCTAATCTGCTTGAATCGAATCGAAAATGAAAAGATGAAAAGAAGGAAAAAAGAAAAAAGAGTGAGAAAGACTTAAATCAAGATTATCATACTTTTTACATATCGAACTATTTAAGCAATAGTACTTCAGTAAACATATCAAACATTGTGATAATTAAAATGGCCGGATTATCTCAGTCTGTAGTTATGTCTGGTAAGTAAGAAACTGATGGTATGGGTGGTGCTCCAACACGGACGCAAAACAATCTTCTTTGTCTAGCGCGTGTGAAAAGGGGATAGACTCCCTCGTTAATTGGCTAATACCAACTTTAGGCCACCCCCGCGACTTTTTATTGTGATATATCCACAGGTATTGCTATAATCTTTGAACGATATTTTCTGATAGGAAAATGCTCACATTTTATAATTCTCATCGTTTTTTTTATTTTCTCATATTCTATTAAATCTAATAACTTTTGTTATTTTGTAAAATACCTTTTTTACAAAGACTGATTCTAAAATTAAACCGCGTTATATTTCTTTCTTCAATGCGTGCAAGTTATTTAGCTGAGATGAAATCAGTTTTGTGTTATTCTTTTCTATCGACTTCTAGATTTTATTCTGTGTAATTGTTAACTACTACTAAAACCATCACGACTTTTTAAAAATATTCCATCTCCATTTTACGTCTACTTGGTTCATTGCTCGATGAATGATACAGAACCGATTTAGCCCAACTATTTCCGCTGAGGTGTGGAAAAGAGACAGACGCATGTCTTTCCTCCCGACGGGCATTAGCACGCAGTTAAAAGCTAACAACATCGCCCAAAATTTGAACTTTGCTCACCAAAATAATTTTCTATGGCGATAAACATTAATCAAACCGTGCATTCAACTGAAATAAGGCTGACAATTGGACACATAGCCTAGTGGATATATAAGTTTGATTTAGACAGTTCTAAGTGATAGTTATCTATAGACTGCAGGTTCAATCCTGGTCAGGGGCAACAGTAATATAGAATCATAATTAACACAGCTTAACACCTGTACCCCAGCTATGGTTAGCGAAATGACAACAGGATACCCCCGTGGACTGAATAAAGGGTTAGGTTCAAAGTTCCGTGATGGCTCCCGATTACGACAAGAAGATTCCCGATTACGACAAGAAGGTTCCCGAGTTCGAAAAGAATGTTCGCAAGTCTGAGAAGTTTCCCGATTCCCACAAGAAATACCTGAAGAAGGCCGGAAGGCACATCGACCGAAACGTGCAGATAACAAAATAATTTGATTTAGCATTAAATGACCCGAAAAGGGCTGATATGCCTTAAAATAGAAACAACCAAACAACCAAAACGTACATCCCTGTCTTTTCACAACCTATTATGTTACATCATGTGCTTATAATGTTAGCGTTGTTGATGGGTTGTTTGTGTGTCTGTAATTTTACTCGACTAAATTCCTGTTACGTAATGGTGGTGATGTGTCACCATGAGAGTAACATGATATTTAAATTAGCACGGAAAGTTTTTACCAGTAATTTTGAGTTAGATGATAATGGAAAAGTTTAAATGATGATTAAGCATACATACATGGCAGAGTTTAATTGGACGTGCGATTGAGACGTGGCGAAGGGAGAGAGAAGGAGTGAAAAGTCAGTGTGTGAATTGAGTCTGGGGGAAGGTGCGGAGTGAGCAAGACATGAATTTTCTTGTTGGATTATTTGGTGGATATAAGCCATGCTATCATACACCACTTAAATTTATGGGCTAGGCGAAGTCACGTGGTTTAAACCTCAGCCAATCAATAGCCCTAATACGTGGCTGGTTGCCTATTTAATCACTGATACTGAGAGACGTCCGTTTTCAATCATTGACAAAGGACTTGCAATACTGAGAAGCACTAAGGATCAACCAAACGATTTTTTACCAAGGATTTCCGCTGGACAAGCACTCTTACTTGAAGCATAGAGGATGGTTCATAAAATCATAGAACTCGGCAGTTGTTATTTTGGGGGGAAATAAAATACTCATCAGTAAAAAGAAGTCACCTAGTGTTATTACTAAAAATCTAAATGACCCAAGGCAAGATATCCCTCATCCCTTCAAGCTGGTTCACAGACTGCAAACATCGTAGAATTGCCAGTCAACTGAACAGCAGCCCAGCAACCAGGATTCCAGCCTCTCCAAATGTAGTACCAATACAGAGATAAGTATAGTAAATATTTCTACGATTAACCCGCCCTGTCGGTGGGGCGTTAGAATGCACCGACTGCACCTCTGTACAGGGGTAAGACTCCCCCAATGGGGCCACCTGTTGGCCGTGGGTGGCGACCCGTGATGCTTAAGGATAGAGCCCAGGTGGATGAGCAATTCACGACATACAATACTCCACTTTGGCCCTATCTTGGGCTAGACGGGCGGTCGGAGAGGCCCCCTCTGATCAATCGGCTGGTCACGTCAAGCCCTAGCACCTATATGATTTTCCCAACCCTATTGGCCTTATGGCAAGCCCCAGTCCCTTTTTATCATATGGGTGCTAGAAGACGGTGGCTGCGGGTCTACATGTCCTGGGAATGACGTTAAACTCTATCTGATGGTGAGGTTCCAGTTTTGGAGGTTTGGGGAATGTGGAGCACCCCTTCATCACCATTGCTCCCTGGTCCACTCTGACCCGGTGTGGTAGTACCTGTCAGGGTCCCATCTATGGGTTAAATAGAAAAATGTATTTATAAAAAAATTGTATTATCCATTAAGAATTGATTTATTTCAAAACTTTCTCGGCATTAAATGACCCACTGAGGTTGATATGCCGTAAAACAAAACAAACAATCTACTATTAACACACCACACCATTCGAAGAAAGAGCCATGAAGTAAAAAAAAAAGTTTTAACACGTGATCTCGCCATTCAGAAATGAGTGCCAGGCCTAACGAGAGGTGACACGTCATCATCTCCATTCTGACAGGGAGAGAATACTGTTACATTCATCCGTGCACCTACAGTTCCATCTGAATCCTTATCGTCATTTCCGATGGATAAGCAAGTGGATTTTTTTTTATAGATGGATAGTCTTTTGTTAACTAAAATGTTTTTTCTAGCTTTCGAGTTATAAAAACGAAAAAAAAAAGCTAATACTTAAATAAATTAAACCAAAATTTTTCGCAGCTGTCCTAGTTAGTTTTACGTTAATGATTTTATCTTAGTTTCAAAATCAACGATTATTATAATCTTGCCATCTGCACAATTCTCCAAGTTGACGACAAATAGAAAGAATAATGACGGAGCATTTTTTGGACTAAAAAATTAATTTTTTCACTTATCTTTTCAACATCTCACTTGGCTAAGCCACAACAGACGCACCTGCCTTCAAATTTATCTTTTTTTAATCAATACAGTGAGCGCTTTAGTCAAAAGAGTTTTAACTTCATTGACTTTACAGTATTTAGTACACATGGTAGTATATATTTTAATAAGCAGAAAATAGTTTGTTGTATACTTATTAACCCTTTTATGTCCTGAATTATAAATTACTAAGTTTAATCAATACCAAAAAATTGAACCATCATTAAATCTATCATATTTTTAACCAATAGAGTGAGCGCTTTAGTCAAAATAGTTTTAACTTCATTAACTTTACAGTATTCAATACACATAGCAGTATGTGAAGTGATGGAAGTGAATTCGACGGTATGTACTATAGTAAGAGATTTGAAAAAAAACACAGGTTTAAATAAAATGAGCGGTAAGTTTAATTGCCGACGCTGCAGTGTTTCGATCTGTTAAAAGTAGATCTTCTTCAGCATTTGGAAAAAAAATATCACAGAAATACGAGAAAAACTGCGATAGTCATTCATTATCAATCTGTTCAAAATTTGAAGTTTGAAGAAGGAACGCTGGAAAGGGAGACGGTTTGAAATATGATGTCAAATATTCTTCTATTATGTGTGTATGTGTGTGTGTGTGTGTGTGTGTGTGCGTGTGTGCGTGTGTGTGTGTGTGTGTGTGTGTCGAAAAATGACATTGAGCATTTTTTAGGTGTTTTAGTAGTATTGGTATTATCTGCGTTCCCGAGTTCGAAAGAAATACCTGAAGAAGGCCGGAGGGCACTTCGGCTGAAACATTGTACAAATAACAATGAAGATGGGGACAATAGTCCGAATAACGCAGAAAATATTAATCATCAAGCCTCATCTAAAACATTCCGAGAAATTTTAATAAGTAGAAACTACGAGTGTGAGTTAAAGATTATGTCATTTTGTTAAGGACAGGTATAATTACCAAAATAGGAACACGCATCATACATTAAAATGAAGCTGATCCTCTATGGATCACATACCTTATCCATATAGTCACCATTTCTCTCAATAGCAATGCTCCAACTTTGAATGAGGGCATGTATCTCTGTTACATCTCTACCGTCTTCACTTCCTCGTCACTGGAATAATGTTTGTCTCCCAAAACGTCTTTCATGGGGCCGAAGAGTTGAGAGTCTGAAGGAAGCATTATTCCAGCGATGAGGAAGGGAAATCTGTTGTGCAGAAGTGGCTACAAGAACAGTCAACATAATCTTACGGGGCGGGGATACATGCTCTCATTCGAAAGTGGAAAATTGTTATTGGGAGAAACGGTGACTATGCAGAGAAGTAGGGGTGTGGTCCACAGAGGACCAACTTCATTGTGATGTATAATACATGTTTCTGTGTTGGTAATTATATATATATATATATAAATATATATATAACAAAATGGCATTATCTTTTGACCCACCCTCGTAGTTGTAAAATTGTTAACCTATCTGTGTCCTGAATTATAAATAAGATGGATGAAATACAAGTGTTGTTTGCTTCCGTCAAGAAATGGTTAAATATTTCTTTGTGGATAGGCTGAAGGTGTCTTTAAACGATCCATTTTCGATAAGCTTTTTTTCAACAGTACATTCTTTCATGAGGAATATGAAAGATGAAACGAGATTACAAAAAAGATACTTACTATTTAAGTAAGTAAAGTAAAGTCATCTAGGCGGTCTAATGTTGGTATACCTTCGTCACTTGTATATTATACCCCCGCAAATGTATAATACATCCATTACCCAGATTATATGCCAGTCAGAAATAAAGTTTGGCGGGGCGGCCTAATGTCGGTATCAGCCAGACAACGAGGGAGTCTATCCCCTTTTCACTAGCGCTAGACCAAGGAGATTATTTTAGCGTCTGAGGTGGAACGCCACACCTCCCACCAGCTCCTCACTTTACCGCACAGATCGCCGTGCTACTCATGCGCTATTTACCAAGCCACATCACATAACTACATTTAAGTATATGTAAAATATCAGTACGTAACAGATCAATGAATAATTAAATGATTTCCAAAATGTTGACTTTCTCTTCAAATTTTTGTTCAACTTATGCAAGTTCACTTATATAAATTTCACTATTTTTAGCGTTTAATAATGTTTTAAATAGATTCTATCAATATTTCTGGGAATTTTTTTTAGGTGAGGCTTGATAATTAGTATTATTTGGATTATTCGGACTGGTCCTTTCTCATCTACACCAGATAGATAATTCACAGTGGATCATTGTCCAGAAGAGAAACGTGGGGAAATTTACAGAAATGGGATACATAGCCTAGTGGATAAAGGAGTTAGTTAAGACAGTTCTAAGTGATAGGTATCTCTAGACTGCAGGTTCAATCTTGGTCAGGGGCAGCAGTAACATAGAATAATAATAAATACAGCTTAACACCTGTACCCCAGCTATGGCTAGCGGATAAGAACAGGATATCCCCGTAGGCTGCATAAAGTGTTAGTTTCAAAGTTCCGTAATAGCTCCCGATTACGACAAGAAGGTTCCCGAGTTCGGAAAGAAGGTTGCCGAGTCCGTAAAGAATGTTCCCGATTCCGAGAATGTTCCCGAGTCTAACCAGAAATACCCGAAGGGCAAGTCGGCCGAAAGGTTGTACAGATAATAATGAAGATGAGACCAGTAGTCCGAATAATCAAAATAATAATAGGTTCTACCAACGTAGATAATTTAATTTTCTTGTTTATACTTTCATTTAATATATATATATATATTTCTTTTTTTATATAAACTTTAAATATCTGTTCAATTAACAGTTTAATCTAAATTTTCAAACCTATTTACTTTTGAATTTTCACTTCTGCGTTCATGGAATGATCATATCAGGAGAACAGAATGCAACTGTTGTATTCTGTGGACTTTTACATTTGATATTCTTGGTCAGATAAGGTGGTTAGGTAGGTGAAAGCATTCTTTACTACATTTTAGAATTTAAGTTTTTAGAGTAAGTCACTTATTCTATTTATTTTTTCTATATCTAATCACAACTGTGTCATAAGTCTGCTGACATTTATGCTGCTTGGAGCACCATTGAATAAGAAGTAAAGATTAAGCTCCGAAACTACGTTTGCATTCATGGGTAATCGTCTGAAGATGACTTATTTTAGGGTAATTAAAATAATAAATAAAAAGACACCTAAAACAGAGCTCCGAATTTACAGTGTTGATACACAATAAAGATGAGGATAACAGTCCGAAATATCATAATTAATCATAGTAAGTCTCAGCACTTGAAAATAGATTTTACTAGTTTAACATAATAAGCCTTAGACGTATACAGGACTTCACGTGGAGGGACAAGATCACAAACACAGCAGTTCTAGAGAGAGCTCAACTCTCCAGTTTGTTTTCTCTATTAAGACAACGTCGTCTCCGATGGCTGGGTCATGTCCACCGAATGGACGAATATCAAAGTATACCCTTTATTCAGAGTTTTCGTCTGGTAAGACACAGATTGGTCGCTTCCAGCTGCGTTTCAAGGATGTCTGCAAGAAAGATCTCAAGTGCTTTGGCATTGCCCGTTCCAGCTGGGACGGTAGCGTCAGGCTGTCTGTAGAGGACTGTTCATGTCTGAAGTCACCCTGGCGCAACACCATGAACTTAGAAGGTCCAGAAGGAAGCAGTGGCAACAAAGTGCCGGCACATCAATATCTTCAGAGACAGCCTCCACATGCGACATCTGTGGTCGAGAATGTTTTTCTATCATTGGACTTTACAGTTACAGGAGCCTCTGAAGTTATAGCAACTTCAGGGACACAACAACTATATTATAGTCATCCGAGACTGAAATGCCAATAATATAATAATAACATAATTAGAATATGGGTCTATTTCCGAGATGCTGAAATATAAATGTTGCTTTCGTCAAGCCGAGAGAAACTGTTAAATCTTTGTAAATAACCTGATGACGTCTTCAAACGATCTATTTTCAATATTTTTTCACTATGACATTCCTTAATTGCACATAATTGAACTTAATTAAACCGCCACTCAAAAAAGCAGTATGTATGTGTAGACATTTAACTTAAATTTTGATATACTCCTCAGGGTGTTCCATCGTTGTTTAATGGGTAATAAGCGACTTTAGCAGAACCATTACTGAATAATAGCGAGTTCAGTGTCAATTATCTGTACTTCGTTCATGAATTATTTATAGATATATGTGTTAGGAAAAAACAAAGTTTCGATAAAATCAGACGAAATGTAAAAAAAGAAAAAAAAGAAAAAAAAGAGCTTTCGTCTGGTAAGAGACAGATTTGGCATTGCCTCTTCCAGCTGGGAAAATTTGCCTCAGGACCGCCCTCGGTGGCGGCAGACTCTCTATAGAGGACTGTTGATGTATGAAGTCACATTGGTGCAGCACCATGAAGCTATGGTAACAAAGCCCGGCACACCAACATCTTCAGGGACAGCCTTCACAAGCGACATGAGTGTTTGAGAATGTTTTTCTAACATTGGTCTTTACATTCACAATAGGCGCTGTAACTTCACGGGCAGAAAACTATATTATAGTCTTCCGAGACTGGAATGCCAATGAACAACCAAATTAATTCTAGGGTAGTAAGATATTTCGGCATTATTAGACGAGACCTCATCTGAATTCATCAGCAAACGACAGATCTAAAAAAATTAAAATGGTGAAAGATAGAAAATGGGGTGGAGAATAGAAAGAAATTGAAGTTGGTTGGTTGGTTGGTTGGTTGGTTGGTTTAATACTCCATATTCCCCGAGCTTCATAACTGGAACTTCATCATCAGATAGAGTTTGAAGTCATACGCATGAAAATAACACCCTCAA
>CM042155.1:14568568-14581651 GCA_023376005.1 Doryteuthis pealeii
ACTACGTAGGATTCCAAAACTTAGGACTTATTCACTTACCAAATGATTCTATAGTTCAGGACTTACCAAAGGATTCTATAACCCAGGACTTACTTACTTATTTACTTTAAGTTCTTTACAACTGGCCAGATACTTAACATACTTATTGGTTGGTTGGGTGATTGGGTTTTACGGCACGATATCTCATTGGGTCACTTTATGCCGAATATGTTGTGAAACTATAAGGTTCACACACCCCATGTGATCACCATTAGGTCCTGGCACGGTAGCCAGTGTGAACGTATGAGGAATGTGACCCTATATGTTTCGCATACGTACTCCACTGATACTATGTTGTCCATTGTACGAAATGGGATACGTGTCACATGCGCACTGGTGAGAATGAGTATTCTTTGGTAAAAACTTTCTTTGGGGAGAGGGAGACATTTTGTGAAAGATATTAGAGTGAGATTACTTACTTGGAGACTTTCTGCCATGTCCGCCGGCTTCTTCTGATTGTGCTTCTGGCTAAGGCTGATTTCGTCAAAATAAAAGGAATTATAAAAGATAAAACATCCATTTTGCGACTTGATCAAGTAATTATTTATTTAACTTCATCTATGTTCACTGCACGGGGAAGAGCATGGCCGTAGCCCGTCTTCACCCGCAAACGATCAGACTAAAAAAAAAACTAAATTTCTAACTATCACCTCTCACTCCTCCTTTCTCCCCTTCGCCACGTCAACATTCCAATTATCCAATGAAATCTATCCACGCGTATTTGCTGAATCAGCATTTAAACTTTTCCGCTGGTCATAAATTTTTCAAAAAAAATCATCAACACTATGGTTAAGTGTGAAACTATAAGGTTCACAGACCCCATTTAATCACTATTAGGTCCTGGTACGGCACCCACAGTGAACGTATGAGGAATGTGACCCTAAATGCTTCGCATACGTATGTTGTCCATAGTACCAAATGTGATACGTGTCACATACGCACTCTTTAGGGAGAAAGAGACTTATTATGAAAAATATTAGAGAGTGATTAGACTTACTTGCAGAGCTTCTACCATGTCCACTGGCTTCTTCTGATTGTGCTTCTAGCTAAGGCTGATTTAGTCAAAATAAAAGGAATTACAAAAGACAAGACATCCATTTTGCGATTTAATCAAGTAATTATTTATTTTGATTTCATCCATGATCACTGCACAGGGAAGATCAGAGCCTTAGCCTGTCTTCACCCGTCGCGGACCAGGCTGACGCTTCCGTCTTCACCCGTCGACGACCAGACTCAAACTCTTTACTAACTTCTAACTATCACCTCTCACTCCTCCTTTCTCCCCATTCGCCACGTCAACAATCCAATCATCCAATCAAATCTATCCACGCGTATTTGCTGAATCAGCATTCAAACTTTTCCGCTGGTCATAAATTTTTCCGAACAAATCATCAATCCAACACAATGGTAATACGTCATAACTATTAGTGTTACAATGTTCTGTTTTACTCTTTCTTGGTGTGTACTCATTTTTTTCTCTTTTTAAAACTCATTTTTAAACACATTTTCTTTAAACAATTTTTTTTCTATTTAACCCATTGATGGGACCCTTCCAGGTACTACCACTCCCCCTTGGAAAGTAAACTTGTCAATATATATATATATATATATATATATATATATATATATATATTATTATTATTATTATTATTATTATTATTATTACACCCCACTTCTAATTACTTGCTACTACTCGCTCTCGTTAAAAACGTTTTGAAAACTTTGGGGGACTGTTATACCAGTTACACCCGGACACCAGAAAGATGGCCCGAAAATTGGAACGGATCAATGAAAAACTTGTCCGACAGGAATTGTCTGTACAGTTCAACAAAACTTTTGCTCACGTCTGATGATGCTACATCGATGTAGTTGAAATAAATTATTACAATGAAACAAGTGTTTTCCTTCATTTATTACACACACACACACACACACACACACACACATATATATATATATATATGTGTGTGTGTGTGTGTGTGTGTGTGTGTGTGGAAATACGGTGAGGAAATTAATCCGACAATATGACAAGAAAATATCTTAAAAATATAACAAACACAGGATGTTATGATCTGGAAATAATTTTTAGTGTCAATACTTAAGCATTTCGGTATATTGTACCACCTTCAGGACACTGTTAAGTAATGTTTATGTGAGGGACAAAATGAAAGATGTTAAGTGTATAGTGATTGTGTGATTCGCACAATCACTATACACTTGTGTGATTCACACAATCACTATACACTTAACATCTTTCATTTTTGTCCCTCACATAAACATTACTTAACAGTGTCCTGAAGATGGTACAATATACCGAAATGCTTAAGTATTGACACATAGAATTGTTTCCCCTGATCATAACAACCTGTGTTTGTTATATTTTTAAAATATTTTCTTCTCATATATATATATATATATATATATATATATATATATATATATATATATATATGAGAAATTAATGGAGATTGTCCGTTAACATTTACATTTTAGTTGTTTCTTTAGTGTTTTTCAAATACTTATATAGTATAAAGTATTCCTTTCTAAAACAAATAATTTGCCCATAGTTGTGTCTTCATAAGTTTTCCTATCGAATACATAATTGTGTAACGTTGATTGTACGAATTTAAGGAGATATATGTTCATTAGTATACTTATATATATAATCATATAAATTTATATAGTCTCTCAGAAAATGAAAATACATACATTGGATTCACCTCAACCATTTGTCACGTCGTCTAACCCTCCATTTAACACCTAAAATTACACCCATGCCCCCACTCTAATTACCGAAATATTCTAACGGAAAATACACACATTCTGCACAAAGAATAAAATAAACAAAACTCCAAAGACAAGAAGCTCTATACATAAAACAACATAAACCATCCTTAAACAAAATTATTTTCCAATGCAGTACACATATTTTAAAATGCCTATAACACCTTTCTCATCAATTCTTCTCCTTCTAGCCACCACATTAATATGATTTTCAAAAATGGAACACATCACCCCTGATGATGGCACTTCGAAGTGCCGAAAGTACTCGGTACCTGAACTTTGGTGGATTTATCCACGAAACCACCCAAATATTAAAAAGTTGGCCAAAAAACTCGAAAAGATCAAAAATAAAATCGCTAAAATATGTGTCTTTTGTTTAATTCTACATGTATAAATGAAAGAATACTGCTCAAATACACACACACACACACACACACACACACATATATATATATATATGTTTCTGTGTGTGTGTGTGTGTGTGTGTGTGTGCAGTATATTCTAAGTAAACAGTGTTTAGTATAGTTAATAGAATATGTATATTTAATTTGGGGTCGCGTGGACATGAAATCAACAGCGCTTGATTACTGACACTTTTTCCCGTATGCAATTTTAAATACAAGTTTGATTTGAAAATTACATGAGTGGAAAACTATCTGTTGCCAAGCGACGATAATTTTATATAAACTACACCACCACACTTGGTGCTTTCTGAACAAATCCTGGAAGCGACACCTTCAAAAACAGAAGCTGTATGGCTACTTCAAGTCCATTTAAAAACCTATCCAAATGCAGAGAACTATTGGGGAACCAGGTGACAAGTTACAAGAAATATTCTCCTTTGAAATCATTCACATGGAATCAACAGTTTTGGCGACAAGACACGCAGGACACTGCAGGAGAAGCAAGGACGAAATCATAAGTGACGTCCTCACGTGGAAGCCAGCACATGGGCATGCCAGTGTGGGCTGACCAGCAAAGACGTACACTAAACACCTATGTGTGGATATTGGGTGCTGCGTGGAGGACCTCCCGAGAATAATGAGTGATAGGGACGGCTGGAAAGAGATTGTCACGGATATCCGTGCTAATAGCCCGACAAGATGATAACTTTGAGATTAGAATCACCAATCTTAAAGAAACAGTTTTAATATTAAAGTGTATCTTTACAAAAAGTATTCTGCTGTGTAAAGGGTAATGTTTTTTTTGTTATCGGCGATGGGGTATCAGTAAATTTCAAAATATGATAAAAGATAAATACGTTCTATCTTTTTTTTTCCAATTAGAACAAGATATCACAAATCCTTTATTTCTTCTTCTTCTTCTTCTTCTTCTTCTTCTTCTTCTTCTTCTTCTTCTTCTTCTTCTTCTTCTACTGGGAATTTATAATTATTTTTTAACACCTTCCATAGCCGGTGCTTCACTGGAGCCTGAGTGACAGCAATTCTCCTCAGGTCTCTCGGACTCTTCTGAGTATTCCAGTCGATCTCAACAATGCTGTAGTCTGGATGGTTTCGATTCTTCCTCTGATTGCCAATTCATCTAGACTCTTTTCCAGCCCCCTGGGTATCGTTCCAAATTATTATTATTATTATTATTATTATTATTATTATTATTATTATTATTATTATTATTTACTCCTTTTGAGTTTTCATATCAGCGTTAACTGATGGTCTTTCACTGGAGTCTGAGTGACAGCAAGTCTCCTCAGGTCTCCAGGACTCTTCTAAATATTCTGGCAGATTGCAGCAGTGCAGTGTTCTGAATGGTTTCAATCCTTCCTCTGATTTCCAAACTTTCCAAACCCTTTTCTAATCCTTTTGGGACTGTTCCGAGTGCACCAACTACAATTGGTATCACTTTCATTTTCATGTTCCATAATTTTTTTCAGTTCTCTGGCAAGATCCAGATATTTGTCCATTTTTTCATTTTCCTTTAGCTTCACCCTGTGATCTGCTGGAACTGCGAAATCCACCAGTTGACAAGTTCTTTCTTTTTTGTTTATCAACACTAGGTATGGTCTTCTTGCTGGGATAAGGTAATACGTTTTTATTTCAAAGTCCCAGATAATTTTATGTGTTTCGTTCTCAAGAACATATTCTGGTTTATGCATATACAATATTTTGTATAGTCAAAATTATTTTTTTTGCATAATTCCCAGAGGATCAACTTCCCAACCCAGTCGTGTCTGGTTTTGTACTCCCGTTGTGCTAGTTTGCTTCATTCGCATAGTACATGGTTTACAGTCTCATCTCTATTACAACATAATCTACATTTACTATTTTGTTGGATCTTATCAATTTTTATTATTATTATTATTATTATTATTATTATTATTATTGATACCTGCGCTAGCTGAATGTCTATCACTGGAGTCTGAGTCAAAGCAAGTCTTTTCCGGTCTTCAAGATTCCTCTGCAGTAGATGCTTGGCTGATAACAAATAGTAAGACATTAGTTGCATGGAGCTATCATTACCACTTGCCTAAGTTCAATTGCACTGAGCAATTGACATTTTGAAATGTAGAAGGTATTTCTGTCACATCCTAAATATCCTCTACAGAATCACCTAAGTGCATTCTATCAATATTTTGTTCTAAAAAAAGTTATCTTCTTCTAAACCAAAAAAAGCCAGGATGTATTTATTTCTAGAGTAATTTTATCAGCAGATACTTTTACAAAAAAAACAGCAACGTTGGAATTTTTGTAACCAAAAATATGAATACGCTGCTGAACAAAAATAAATATACCCTTGGGAAAATGATATTTTAAATCAATATCTGCTTTGACCATCTTTATTTTATTTTATTTTTCTAACTTCTTGGTGACTTGATCTGAGCGTCCCACCATTTTGTAAATGTTAGCAAACTCGTCACACAAAACCATTAATATGGAATACCGAACTCAATCCTCGCTAAACATCCCCCCTTTCTTTATACTTCTTCATCTTGTTCGTTTTTATTCTTATTATCAAAGAACACAGAACATAGAGTGCCTTGGGTATGACGTAAACTACATATAATGGGGAAGTTCAAAATCTGTAGCTCTGGGGAGGGTGGAGTACCCCTTCATCACCATTACTCACAGGTCCACACTGACCCGGAGTGGTAGTACCGGTTAGGGTTCCATCTATGGGTTAAAATAGAAGAAAATGAGTTAATATAAACGTTTCAAACGTTATAGAATATCCATTTTGTAATTTTGGATAACTTCTGACTCGAAACATATTCAATTCTAATTAATGACGGCACCCTGGGTATATATGCTAATTTGTATAAATGTGTGCAAGTAATTCCATATACAATGTATTCATAATCATTTACAGAGTTGTAAAATTCTTAGAAGAATGTTTCAAAACATATACATTTCTGTATAAAAAATAAAAAAATAAGTGTTTTGTGTATGGTTCTAAATTGTATTCGGTTGTAAATGTCCAGTTTTGGAAATCGAACGCAGTGTCTTCCTTCTTTGTCATTACACTCGACTTCTATTATATTATTAATATTTTAAAACAAGCCTAGTTATGCTGCTGTTGACACCAGTATAACCATACTTTTTTTCCTAATATAAAGATGAAAACAACTGCACTCTGGTGACTAGATTGTCTTAAAGAAGAATCAATGTGCAAGAAAACTACCTTGCTTTCAGTATGGGTTTAGGGGCTAATCCCCGTAGTGGAGTGTTAGGAAGACCTAAAAAGAGTTGCTTCCCTTTGATCAGTCAGAGGCGTTTGTTTACATTTGGAACGTGAACGTTAAGTTCTCTGGTTAAGTTCTCTTGAGAGTAGAAGCAGTTTCTACTTTGTGTTTAAATAAAACCTTTTTTTAATTTTATAACAACCTGGTCTTGCATTATCATTCCTACCCTCCATATAATTTATCTGTATGTTAAAAACATAACATGGAGTGACTAACATATTAATGATTAATCCAATCATGAGTAATTTTTTTTCGGGAATAGGGTTTAGGGTTTACATGAGATATGACTAGAAATTAGATTTTAGCTCAGTCGGTAGAGCGTCCGCCTTGGAACCACAAGGTTGCGGGTTCAATACCGGCCCCACCATCTCAGCGTATGAGAAATACAATGATCTCTGCGGTAAAGTGAGAAGCTGATGGTAGGTGTGGCGCTCCACCTCAGACGCAAAAACAATCTCTTTGGTCTAGTGCAAGAGAAAAGGGAATAGACTCCCTCGCTGTCTGGTTGATATCGACTTTAGGGCACGCTTGCTGTCTGGTTGATACCGGCTTTAGGCCAGCCCTCCGCATTAGTACAATCAGACACTAGTACAATTATACACTTTTAGTGAGCAGTGATAACCCCTGATTTTAACATGCAAAACTGGATCCTAGTACAAAGATAACAATGCAGTTTTGCTGTATGGTATTGCACTTAGTGCTGCACGGCAAAGAATCTAAATTTATGTTCGTTTTTTTTTTCCTCCGAAAATAATTGGTTTTTTCTCCTTGTCCATTTATGCGAAGAGCTACACTAACGACTTTTTTTTGTTTGGCATAATTTGATGTAAATACATTCTCTATCGGCGAGGCAGACTCCAGATCAAAAAACATCGCACAATTCGATATTTATAAATTACATATATTATATACATTTTTTCTCATTCTCTGTATAATATATGCGAATGTAAAAATCGGCTGACTGCGCTTCCGTTCGAACCGGTGGCTGATTCGCCATGATCATTTTTACATTTTATTGTTCGCCTCAGTTCTTCAAAGGAAGAATCAAATATTAATTTTTGTTCGCTCGAGAAAGTCTGCCGTCCTTATATTCTAACTGGCCCGGCCCATAAATACGCATGAAAGATTGAAATCTGAATAGATCTGTCCATTTCTTTCCGCACAACAAAGTCAATGGTCAATCATCTTTACTGCAGAACTAATGTAACAGTGTTTCCGTCTAGTAAGTTTGTCTCATATTTACTGATTTTTCTCCCTTTGTTGAAAAATATTGACTTTACTCTGAGTGTAGCTAGTTGATCAAAAAACGAAATAAAATTTATTGTTTTGTATATACATATAAGATTATAAATTTCATATATATATATATATATATATATATATATATATATATAGAAAAAAACCTAGCAAATTGTTTGATTGAAAAATATACTACTAAATTCACCTGGAGAAAAATGGAAAGAAACAAACCAAAATGGTCTTAACAAGCAGAAATAATCGGTTAATACAATAACACTTGGCCAAACGATATATATATATATATATATATATATATATATATATATATATATATATATATATATATATATATATATATATAAACCGCTAAGATCATCTAAAGCTAAGTGTTTATGGACAGCATAAAGGTTGCGTACGCAATTTTATCCAATCATACACATCCCATGTCTATTGAATTTTCTGAAATTTTTTGGATTTTTTTCGATTTTCCTTGCATTTGAAACATCTTCACCTAATGATTGCATCGCATGAAACCAATATGGTCGTGAATGTTCCTTTGTCACCTAATAAATAGATATGTAAAACCTTTATATATTTTTTTTATTATATTATATTATATTATATTATATTATATATACTAGCCAATATATGCACCCTCCGGGTGCAAGTATTTAAGTTTTAATGTAATGAAATATCGTATTAAATTAGAAAGTCTAATAAGAAGGCATATAAAAAGATATGTAACAGAGTGGGGGTATAATAGCAACATAGAAATGAAACTTACTCTTCCATCACTCCCGTCTTTCGTTGCTGAGTTTTACTTATTTAACTATTTAGTTAAATTAGGAAATAAAGAATAAAATGACAGTTATTTTTTCTTGTTAATGGATTTCATTTAAGATTCATTGGAGAGATTTTTGCTTATATTCATTAAAATAAAACCAAACAATTAGAAATCAATAATACTAAGCACATATTTAATAAAATCACATTTTTAATATCAATATGCAAATTAGCCTTCCCATTCACACTGTAAACCGCTATTTTTTGTATATATAAATACAATTGCATGTTATTTATATGTAGATATGGACAACACTAATAAAAAGGTGAAGCAATTTTATTAATAATTGAGGTTTAAATATGAATAAAATCATGGAGAATGTGATGTAAATAACGAAGGGAATTGTGACTTGAGTAGTAATATAGTTTCGCTTACAGAGAGAAAAACACACAATCTCCATTATAATAAGATATATATATATATATATATATATATATATATAAATCAAAATCATATAAAGAATTTTAAAAAGTATATAATTATAAAATCAGCAAGGGAAAAAACAGACGTCATATGAATAAAAGAACCCTAAAATATGTGATATTTTAATTTGATAAGAACATTAATCACCCGGTCTTAACACCAATCACAAATTTCTATATGAACATATGAAGAATGAAAGATGATAAATATAACGTAACAAATTATTGCTTTATATATGAATATAGAGGTGCGGTTGGTGTAATCGTCATCGTCGTAATAAATGGACACGAGTTCAAATCCTGGACTTGGAATAACCTTAGTAAACCTATGCATCTTAAGAACCCCCTTTAGCCATGCGTAAGGAGTAGGCTATCGTAGATTTGGTTTGCTCGATGCCATCGATACCTTTCGGTGGCTGTTTTATTAACTAATCAATAAACGCCAGACTTAGAGATACGGAGCTGTAGTTTCCTGGCTGAACTGTTTGATCTTAGCCGTTGGCTCGCTTTTGGGCTCATCCGCCCAGCATGTTGTGATGTACACCGTTAGCCCATGTTGGGTGCGTCCGCCGTGCCTCACATCCACCAAGCTGCTACCCATGGTTTCAGGTGTTAAGCGACCGTATGGCCTGTAGGTTACTCTGCCATAACCTGTTGTCCAAGAAGAGATGAAAAAAAAACTTCGAAGTACTTCGACATTTAAGATTTAACTTAGTAAAAGGCTGCTTGTCCCCTCCCATTTTAGCACAAATAAAACCACCCCTCAGTCTAGGAGAGGAGGGTGACGAGATATTATCGGATATCCGTGCTAATTGCGCGAGATGATGATGATGATGATTATGATGATGAGGATGATGAAATAGTAGGACAGAGTTCCTCTTTAACTTTCACATAGAACTTAACTTAGAAAATAAGAACTGTGTAAAACTGTTCAAGAGTTAAAGTGGAGTGTTGATTGCAATGGACAGCCCAGCCAACAGCATTCCGTCCTTAGACATCACAGTCACACACACCCCACAACCAACAGGTGAACCCATTGGTGGGAGAGATGTTACTCATCTGCAAAGGGGCTGTCACTATATTCTAGATCCCCCACCGACAAGTCGTGTAATATTGAATGAACTTCTTTCAGCACAGACATTATCAGCTTAAATCTTTTGGCATTTGTCTAACAAGAGGTTATTGTACAAGCGCTCTACTAATCCATCAGAATTTCTTTGATTTTGTCTTTCGGCAAAACAGGTGAAATGTTAAAAATGTCAATATACGAGATAGACTAGTGTCTATGTCTATTTGACATATTGACTAAACATATTAGCTAAACATTAAGACTGTCAATTATGGACCAGCTTAGCTCGGTCGGTCGAGCACCCGGCTGGGAACCACAAGATTCCGGGTTCAAAACCGGCCCTCACCAAATCAGCATATGAGTAGCAAAGGGATCCGAGCAGTAACGTGGGAAGCTGATGGTATATGTGTTGCTCCACGTATGAGGCAAAAATAATATAAGAACCGCCTAAAAATTCTTGAGGCGATCTGTATAAAACACAATAATATTAAGATTAACAACATATCATTTAATATAGGTAACAATATACTAAACATCTTCAATAACTAATACGCTAATCTAAATAATAAATAAATGATTGACTCTCCTAATTTGAAAATGCAATAAAAGAACCAGAAAAAAAATTAATACACAACGACATAAAATACCCCGATGACGACCGACGAGATGGTTGAAAGCGCAAGGGTAAAGAATATGGGACAGTTCCTATACCAGCTGGATCCCAAACTACGAAAAATAACTTAGACGACTAGAAAAACATCCGATAAAAATCATGACAAAAAAGTATTCCGTGGTTTTTAACAATACTTGACTAGATAATAACTTGCAGCCAAAATAGACTACATTCAATATATATATATATATATATATATATATATATATATATATCGGGCTAGCTCAATCGGTAGAGCTTTCGGCTAGAAACCACAAGGTTCCTAGTCCGAAACCGGTCCTCGCCAACTCTGCGTATGAGTAGCACAGAGATATGTGCGGTACAGTAAGGAGCCGAGGTAGGTGTGGCGCTCCACCTCAGACGCAAAAAACAATCTCCTTGATCTAGCGCTAGTGAAAAGGGATAGACTCCCTCGCTGATTGGCTGATACGACTTTAGGCCAGCCCGACGATTTTACTTTTTTACAATATATATATATATATATATATATATATATATATATATATATATATTATATATCATCACAGCCTTCATGCATTCCCACGCGCACGCGCATGACATCACATACATACGCACAAACAAAAATACGCACACGTACAAACAAAAAGACCATTCGACCTCACATAAACGTGCAAACGTGCAAACATGCAACACGAGAATACAGTTAAAAAAACGCACACATCTGACCATTTACACCATTTCTGTCATTTAAAAAAATATATATTTCGTTTACCTGATGAATGCTTTTAGCAGGAAACCATTGGTAGTAATATCGTTCCCAAATAAATGAATAAAAGCTAAAAGTTTTTTTTCACTTCATTCAAATATATATATTATATATATATATATATATATATATATATATATATATAATATGCGTATGCGTATGTGTGTGCGCGTGTGTGTGTGTGTTAGTGTGTTAGTGAGTATTTTAGAGGAACTTATATCGCATTGTGATAATTTTCTTGGTGTCAGTGATAAATCGTATAAGATATAATCTTCTTTGATATCATTGAGAAGGCCGTCTTTAACGAGAATAGAAGACACCGTCTAAAAATACATGTTTCTGGGATTTTGTCTTTCTTGTGTCTAATGCTACCTTTTCAATAGTTTCCCAACATTCTTACTTTAAACAGAGAGCTCATCAATCATTTCATATGACGACAAAATATGACAGTACTAATTTAAATTGATGGGATGAATAAGCTAAAAATGGATATTTATTGAGTGCACCGCCAAGCACATGCGAGACGTTGAGATAATATTTCCTGCTTGAGGCAAAAAATAACTTCTTATTCGTAGAAGCTACATTCGAAGCACAGAATGAAACAATCGGCTTGAATCCCAGACAGTTTGACGTATAGCTTGAACTGAGAGTTCATCTCAACGGACTGCGTGTCTCGGAGTTGAATGAAATAGAAAAATAAATAAAGCCAGAGAGAGAGAGAGAAAGAGAGAGAAGAGAGAGAGAGAGAGAGAGAGAGAGAGAGAGAGAGAGAGAGAGAGAGAGAGAGAAATGAACAAAAAAGAAAAAAAATAGAGGGATTAAATAGACGTGTTATTTAAAACATCTTACACAGACACTCAGTGTCGCACGCGCATTCTTATTACACGCGCAGGCACAGACTGGTACACGTGCAAGGGCAGATGCGGGCACAAACGCACGAACTCAGACACAGACACACACACAGACACACAGACACATTGAAACACACACACACACGCGCGTGAATAGAACCGTATATTGTAAAGGCAGCATTGAACTGATACAAGCATCAATTAATTTTCAACATAATCTCTATCCTCTTCAATAAATTTAACCCAGAATGTCTTGACACATCTTAGAGTATGAAATTTATTCATTTAGATATCTCAGCTGAATATTTAGTTACAAAGTGAGTTATACTATGGTTCATTCAGTCATTTATCTAATATATTTTAAAAGAAAGGAAATGTATCCAACGGTATGAGTATATATAAAAATATATGAAAACACCATAACAGCATTTTGTGGTGTTTTCATATCTTTTTATATATACTTATCTAATATATATATATATTAAGCCAAATATTCTTTTTCTTCTTTTTTCATATATATATATTTATATATATATATATATATATATATATATATATATATAAAGGAAAAAAGAAGAAAAAGAATATTTTACATTGTCACTGAAGTCCTAAAGGAGATACGCTAGCGGTATAATCTATTAATAATGGAGATTCGCTTCCAGTTTTTGTCTGTAACAAAAACTACATTCCTACTTACGTCACTATACCCCGAAATCGTGCATAACAATAGATAAATAC
>CM042155.1:14581751-14636751 GCA_023376005.1 Doryteuthis pealeii
CTAAACATATATATAACCGAGGAGGTAACCAAGAGATACATAGAGGGGAATAAAGTGGTAGCAGCAAATAAGTAAGAGATTGGTCAGTTTTTGACTTAATGAAAAATTACGACTTTTTTGAACTAATTAAAAACGGAATTTTCTTTTAAACATAATTTATTCCTAAAAGTAAGGAATAATGTAATAATAATAAATTAATTTTACCCTCTCTCTCTCTTCTCTCTCTCTCTCTCTCTCTCTCTCTCTTTCTCTCTCTCTCTCTCTCTAAGAGAGACTAACACTATATAACGAGGAGGTAACCAAGAGATACATAGAGAGGAATAAGTGGTAGGCAGCATATAAAGTAAGAGATTGGTCTGTTTTTGTCTTACTTGAAAATTACGACTTATTCGAACTAATTAAAACGGAATTTTCTTTAAACATAATTTTTAAATATCTAGAAAAGCTCAGTAACAACCTTTACTCAACATGAAATATTTTAAAATTAAAATTTATCTAATCTATAAAAAACAGTAAGTTTAATAATCCTGTTAAATATTTTAAAATTTAAGAATTTTCTTTAAACATAATATATTCCTAAAAGTAAGGAATAATGTAGTATAATGTCCGGGTCATTAAACTAACAGTAAAAGGAGCATTTAAGAAAAAAATTTATTCCACTCAGCTATAGTATAATAAATAGATTATTACAGTGCAATTATGACAGCGCAATCTAAGTTTAAAATTACTTTCGGCAATTCTGTCTTTTGATACTATTAAACCGTTTTACCATTTACATTAACAGTGATCATACACTTTTGAATCTACTCGTGAATTTTTCAGAATGGATTTATCCATGAATATGAAAACCAAAATCGTTGAAATCCGTCTTCGCCGTATTCTAGTTCGTTTCTTGTGTTTTGGGGGTTTTGGTTATAACCAACCAAAAAATAGGGAAATCACCGGAGTTATTTGCGGTTGACTTCGCTGAATCTATTTGAGGAAAATGGAAAGCGATCTATAGAAAACACAAAGTGTTTTTATCAGTCGTTTCAAATTGAAAAGTGAACCCCACAAATATAAATCGTGTGTATGTGTTGTTCAGATTTAGAATTCCGTGACTAAATCATTAACGACGGTCAGTTGTTTAGATGAAAAAGAGCAACAGAAACACAATCTTCATGAATATTTTTTTCGGGCTTCAAATCTTACAGGCATTTGCGTGACGTAAACCAGTGTAAGATTAAGAGAGAAAATTTTTTTATGGTTGTTGCTTATTCTTTTAATATCTGTTCGATGTGCGGGTGTAATTGTTAGAGTCTTAGGGAAATGGACTCGTCGACCCGAGTTCAATTCCTGGACGAGGCTGTTTGCATTTCACATAGCGCTCATACCATTGGGAAATGAATGGATTCGATTAGTCTCCTCCAGCTATGAGTTAATAGTGGAAAGTACTGGGCTCTTTAACTTTGGCTAGGTAACCAGTCTATGAGAATGGAAAACCTGAATTTCAAACTGTTAATCTCCGCTTTAAGAATTGACCTTGTCACATCCTACACGTGCAGGAGGAGTTGAATATTATATATATTATATATATGTGTGTATGTGTGTGTGTGTATTTATCAGTTTAAAAATCCCAGTTTTTAGGTGACGATGGCCGAGTGGTTAAGCAGCCGGACTGATGATGAAACGACTAGAGGTAGCTGCAAATGTCTAGCTGCACTAAAGGAGACGTGACATGTCGAAACACGGTCTATGTGGATGACTATATATATATATATTATATTATATATTTATATATATATATATATAAAGTATGTAGCAATTAATTGTCCACCCTAGACTAACGGCCCGCTGATAGCCGCAAGAGTAAGGAACTTAGGCAGACAAAAATTCTGTCGGTTTCGATCCAGCTAGATGTAGCTGTTAAAAGTCCGAGCCGCACTGATGAGAAGTAAACTTCGAAACATGTGGTCTGTGGATAACTGATATATATATATTATATTATAATATATATATATATATATATATATATATAATATATATATAGAATATGGGATATTGATAATAGGTTAGAACAGCATTTATACAGTTTATACTAAAATCGGACAAGTATTTTCTGAACAATTTAATATAAGCGAACATCTGAGTGGTTGCCTCTCCAATGTGTATTTAAAGTGTAACATTCAACTCATACAAGTGCTCTTTTTCGCCGCCCATAAAATAGAATATTTGAAATCAATAGGATTCCAAAGAGCTTATGAATCTCGAGGTGTTTTTTTCCACAAAATATTTGGAGCAAAAATGATTTAGTCTGTGCGTGAGATATGCAAGGGAGAGAGAAGGAGAGTGTGTGTGTGTATCGAGAGCGGAGAGGAGAGAGAGAGCAGAGACAGAGAGAGAGAGAGAGAGAGAGAGAGAGAGAGTGGGGGGCTGCGAGGCGTCTCTGAAATATATTGATACAATTCTTTTTTATCGGAAATTTGCTTGATGTTGCATGTTGATTTTTAGATAAATGTATATCATTTCAAATATTTTTCTTGTTTTGTGGCGAATGTGAAATGATAGAGTGATTTTGATTTCATTTTATGAGCAATGGCACATACTGAAGATTGAATCCATACAAATATAAGAAATAGGCTGAAACAGATTAACATAAGGAGAATACACATTTTGCTTATGTGTAGAGGGCTAGACAGATAGACAGACAGACAGACATATAGATAGATAGATAGATAAATGTGAGAAGACCGAAAAGGGAAAATATTACGAGACTGACAAACATACATACATATATACATAAACATATACATACATACATATGTGTTGCTACACTGAGATAGATAGATAGATAGATAGATAGATGTATAGCAACACATATGTATGTATGTATATGTGTATGCATATATGTATGTAATGTTTGTCAGTCACGTAAATTTACCCTTTTCGGTCTTCTCACATTTATCTATCTTATTCGAGAATGACAAACATACATACATATACACATACACATATACATACATACATATGTGTTGCTATACTGAGATAGATAGATAATGATTGATAGATATATTATCTTGGCTGAAAGGGGTGAATCTTACGAGACTAAAAATGCACATACATAAATACATACTTACATACATACAGACGTTTTATTTGACTTAGATGGATAAATATATAGATGTTAACAGATTTAGATAGATAGACATATATATATAGAGATAGATAGATGTGAGCAAACCGAAAAGAATAAATGTTACGAGGCTGACAAACATTCATACATATATACATACACATATACATAGATACATATGTGTTGCCTCACTGATATATATATATATATATATATATATATATATATATATATATATATATATATATATATATATATAGAGAGAGAGAGAGAGAGAGAGAGATAGATAGATAGATAGATAGATAGATGTTAACAGACTTTATTAGATAAATAAATAGCTGGATGAATAATTAAAAGTTAGCAGGCTGAAAAGGATAAATGTTACGAGACTGACAATCATACATACATACATATATACATACATACATACATAATTTCTTAAGCGGAGTTCAACAGGTTTTGAATTCAGAGTTTTCCTTCTCCTTGACCGGTTGCCTAACCAAGGTTAAAGAGCCCAGTCTGCCTTACTATTCATCTATAGCCGGAGGGAGAGTAGGATTCATACCTTTCCCAAGGGTATTAGAGCTAAGTGAAATGCAATTACCAAGTCCAGGATTGCATACATACATATATGCATATGTGTTACTAGACCGAGATATATAGATGGACGTTAAAAAAAACTTAAATAGATAGATGGGTAAATAATAGATTAAAAATATGTATATTGTTCTTCTAAATCAAAGATACCAAAAATACATTATTTCTAACTTACCATCATTTAACGAAAAAGAGAATACACACACACACACACACACACAACACATATATATATATATATATATATATATATATATATATATATATATATATATATATATTATATATATATATATATGTATGTATGTATAGTTGTTTTTTTTGGTATTGGGCAATTGAAAATAAGGTGCTCGGTCATGGATGTAAGATCTATATTTATTTGTTATATCCTCAAGACAACGCGCCCGGTAAGTGGCTAACAGGCTGCTTTGAAACCAATAGTAATAATCTCACCTTAAATGTATTGTATCCTATATATATATATATATATATATATATAATATATATATATAAGTAAAAGTAAAGTCGTCGGGGCGGCCTAGAGTCGGTATCAACCAGTCAGCGAGGGAGTCTATCCCCTTTTCAATAGCGCTAGACCAAGTATATTGTATTTAGCATCTGAGGTGGAGCGCCACACCTGCCATCAGCTCCTTACTTTACCGCACAGATCCCTGTGCTACTCATACGCTGAGTTGGCGAGGACTGGTATCGAACTAGGAACCTTGATAGATAGACAAAGTATTTCCTTGAATTTTGAGATGAGGCTTGATAATTATTATTATCTGTATTATTCGGACTATTGTCTCATCTTCATTGTTATATGTACAGCGTTTCGGTCGACGTGCTCTCCGGCCTTCTTCAGGTATTTCTTGTCGGACTCGGGAACCTTCTTGTCGTAATCGGGAGCCATCACAGAACTTTGTACCTAACCCTTTACTCAGTCCACGGAGGTATCCTTTTATCTTTCCGCTAACCATAGCTGGGATACAGATGTTTAGCTTGTGTTAATTATTATTCTATGTTATTGCTGCCCCCGGCCAGGATTGAACTTACAGTCTAGAGATAACTGTCACTTAGAACTCCTTTATACACTCCGCTATGTTCACCAAAAATATTAATTAATTTTGATGTTGATGTTTTCTTTTATGTTAAACCTTCCGCAGGACAATATGATAGAAACGAAAAAGAATTATAAACTGTGCTTTCCATAGTTCACCTTATTTATTGAATGGCCCTCGCATTTCTTAGTTTATTCTATTTGTTTGTCATGGAAAGTTTACCAAATGAATCCCAAACTTAATTTTAAATATTTCTCTGACGTCACACCTGTCTCTAATGGTATTAAACCTAATCATTTCAGACTGTTCTCATAACTCATGCAATTGCAAATTAAGTACTAACTTAATAGCTCGTTTCCGACCTTTTCCTAAGCGACAACTTGAGAGATAGACAGAAAGTTGCCTAATAGGGCAAACATTCTACAGGATACGGAAGAGGATTAATTAAATAAGCATTATATAATCCTGGGAAGTGTTGGAATATTTGGTTATAAGGTGTGTGCCAGATGTTCACTTCTAATTATAGACTCGCCGATAACCATGTGACCAACCTATTGACCAACCACTGGCAGTATTCTGCTGCTGATATTATTATTTATACTGGCTGTTCTGGTCATACCTGCACATATTGCTTTGAGCCTTCGTGGACGACGGATCTTAGGATTATATCACTGGACCTTTGACACTACGTAGGATTCCAAAACTTAAGACTTATTCACTTACCAAATGATTCTATAGTTCAGGACTTACCAAAGGATTCTATAACCCAGGACTTACTTACTTATTTACTTTAAGTTCTTTACAACTGGCCAGATACTTAACATACTTATTGGTTGGTTGGGTGATTGGGTTTTACGGCACGATATCTCATTGGGTCACTTTATGCTGAATATGTTGTGAAACTATAAGGTTCACACACCCCATGTGATCACCATTAGGTCCTGGCACGGTAGCCAGTGTGAACGTATGAGGAATGTGACCCTATATGTTTCACATACGGACCCCACTGATACTATGTTGTCCATAGTACCAAATGGGATACGTGTCACGTACGCACTGGTGAGAATGAGTATTCTTTGGTAAAAAAAATCTTTGGGGAGAGGGAGACATTTTGTGAAAGATATTAGAGAGAGATTACTTACTTGGAGACTTTCTGCCATGTCCGCCGGCTTCTTCTGATTGTGCTTCTAGCTAAGGCTGATTTCGTCAAAATAAAAGGAATTATAAAAGACAAGACATCCATTTTTCGACTTGATCAAGTAATTATTTATTTTAACTTCATCTATGTTCACTGCGCGGGGAAGAGCCGGGCCGTAGCCCGTCTTCACCCGCAACGATCAGACTAAAAAAACTCAAACTAAATTTCTAACTATCACCTCTCACTCCTCCTTTCTCCCCTTCGCCACGTCATCATTCCAATCATCCAATCAAATCTATCCACACGTATTCGCTGAATCAGCATTTAAACTTTTCCGCTGGTCATAAATTTTTCCAAAAAAATCATCAACACTATGGTTAAGTGTGAAACTATAAGGTTCACAGACCCCATGTGATCACTATTAGGTCCTGGTACGGCACCCACAGTGAACGTATGAGGAATGTGACCCTAAATGCTTCGCATACGTATGTTGTCCATAGTACCAAATGTGATACCTGTCACATACGCACTCTTTAGGGAGAAAGAGACTTATTATGAAAAATATTAGAGAGTGATTAGACTTACTTGCAGAGCTTCTACCATGTCCACTGGCTTCTTCTGATTGTGCTTCTAGCTAAGGCTGATTTAGTCAAATAAAAGGAATTACAAAAGACAAGACATCCATTTTGCGATTTAATCAAGTAATTATTTATTTTGATTTCATCCATGATCACTGCACAGGGAAGATCAGAGCCTTAGCCTGTCTTCACCCGTCGCGGACCAGGCTGAAGCTTCCGTCTTCACCCGTTGACGACCAGACTCAAACTCTTTACTAACTTCTAACTATCACCTCTCACTCTTCCTTTCTCCCCTTCGCCACGTCAACATTCCAATCATCCAATGAAATCTATCCACGCGTATTTGCTGAATCAGCATTTAAACTTTTCCGCTGGTCATAAATTTTTCCTAACAAATCATCAATCCAACACAATGGTTATACGTCATAACTATTAGTGTTACAATGTTCTGTTTTATTCTTTCTTGGTGTGTACTCATTTTTTTGTCTTTTTAAAACTCATTCTTAAACACATTTTCTTTAAACAATTTTTTTTCTATTTAACCCGTTGATGAGACCCTTCCAGGTACTACCACTCCCCCTTGGAAAGTAAACTTGTCAATATATATATATATATATATATATATATATATATATATATATATATTATATATTAAAAACCCCTGCAAATTGTTGGATTGTAAAAATATACTACCAAATTCACCTGTAGAAAAAAACGAAAAAGTTATTCAGAAACCAATGGTAGGACCGACTTTAAAATTGTATTAATAATCATAAATAAATAAATAAATAAATAAATAAAGCTCTTACATAAGTAATTGAGCACTCTATAATCAATTCTCCAACAATAATAATAATTTAACACACACACACACCACACACACACACACACCACACACACACACACATATATATATATATATATATATATATATATATATATATATATATATAAAATGTTGTTCTGGTTCCAACGTGAGAAAATTTAATATTTTATAAAAAAGAAGGTCTGCAAAATGTATTATGTTCTCAGAAATACATTTTTTATTCTTTTTATCTTACATACGCGACACGTGTTTCTGATCTGTTGTCTTCTTCTGGCATTGAGTTATTATTTTGGCAGAATATGTCCGATATTTTATAGGTTATGTGTGTTTCACACTGGGTGCCGTGCCAGGATCACATGGGGTATATGAAATTTTTTCTCAATTTTTGCGCGCAGGTCGAACGCAGGTCACGCGCAAATCGCACGCAAGGATTGAAAAAAAAAAGAAAGTAGCGTTCAACCGTTATTACACAGCCATTGTAATAGAAAAGTTGCAGAAACACACACAACCTATCAAATATCGGACATATTCTGCCAAAATAATAACTCAATGCCTGAAGAAGACAACAGATCAGAAACACGTGTCGCGTATGAAAGAATAAAAAATGTTTTTCTGAGAACATAATACATTTTGCGGACCTTCTTCTTTTTATAATATATATATATATATATATATATATATATATATATATATATTATATGAGAAAATAATGGACATTGTCCGTTAACATTTACATTTTAGTTGTTTCTTTAGTGTTTTTCACATACTTATATGGTATAAAGTATTCCTTTCTGAAAACAAATAATTTGCCCATAGTTGTATGTTCATAAGTTTTCCTATCTAATACATAATTGTGTAACGTCGATTGTACAAATTTAAGGAGATATATGTTCATTAGTATACTTATATATATATATATATAATATTATAAATGTAAATAATCTCCCAGAAAATGAAAATACATGTATTGGATTCACCTCAACCACATTGTCACGTCGTCTAACCCTCCATTTAACAGATAATAGCTCCATTTCACAACACCTAAAATTACATTCATGCTCCCACTCTAATTACCGACATATTATAACGGAAAATACACACTTTCTGCACAAGCGAAAAATAAACAAAAACTCCAAATACTAGAAGCTCTATACATAAAACAATACAAACCATCCTTAAACAAAATTAATTTCCAATGCAGTACACATTTCAAAATGACTATAACACCTTTCTCATCAATTCTTCTCCTCCCAGCCTCCACATTAATATAATTTAAAAAAAAGAGGAACACATCACCCCTGATGATGGCACTTCGAAGTGACGAAAGTACTCGGGACCTGAACTTTTGTGGTCTTATCCACGAATTCCACCCAAATATTAAAAAGTTGGCCAGAAAACTCAAAAAGATCAAAAATAAAATTGTTAAACAGGAGATGTGTCTTTTGTTTAATTCTACATGTATAAATGAAAGAATGCTGCCCAAATACACACACACACACACACACACACACACATATATATATATATATATATATATATATGTTTCTGTGTGTGTGTGTGTGTGTGTGTAGTATATTCTAAGTAAACAGTTCATTATAGTTAATAGAATATGTATATTTAAGTTAGGGTCGCGTGGACATGAAATCTACAGCGCTTGATTACTGACACTTTCTCCCGTATGCGATTTTAAATAAAAGTTTGATTCGAAAATTACATAAGTGGAAAACTGTCTGTTGCCAAGCGACGTTAATTTTATATAAACTACACCACCACACTTGGTGCTTTCTGAGCAAATCCTGGAAGCGACACCTTCAAAAACAGAAGCTGTATGGCTATTAAGGTCCATTTAAAAACCTATCTAAACAGGACGAACAAGACATGCTGAGAACTATTGGGGAACCAGGTGCCAAGTTACAAGCAATATTCTCCTTTGAAATCCTTCACATGGAATCAACAGTTTTGGCGACAAGACACGCAGGACACTGCTGGAGAAGCAAGGACAAATTCATAAGTGACGTCCTCACGTGGAAGCCAGCACATGGGCATTCCAGTGTGGGCTGACCAGCAAAGACGTACACTAGCCAGCTCTGTGCGGATATTGGGTTCTGCCTAGAGGACCTCCCGAGAACAATGAGGGATAGGGACGGCTGGAGAGAGATTGTCATGGATAGCGCGACATGATGATGATAATTTTGCGATTAGAATCACCAGTCTTAAAGAAACGGTTTTAATATAAAAGTGTATCTTCACAAAAATATACTGTTGTGTAAAGGGTAATGTCGTTGTTTTTTTTTTTATCGGGGGTGGGTATCAGTAAATTTCAAAATATGATAAAAGATAAATACGTTCTATCTGATTTTTTTCCAATTAGAAAAAAATATCACAAATCCTTTATTTCTTCTTCTTCTTCTTCTTCTTCTTCTTCTTCTTCTTCTTCTTCTTCTTCTTCTTCTTCTTCTTTGTCTGGGAATTTATAATTCTTTTTTCACACCTGCCATAGCCGGTGGTTCACTGGAGCCTGAGGGACAGCAAGTCTCCTCAGGTCTCTTCTGAGTATTCCAACCGATCTCAACAATGCTGTAGTCTGCCAGATTGCAGCAGTGCAGTGTTCTGAATGGTTTCAATCCTTCCTCTGATTTCCAAACTTTCCAAACCCTTTTCTAATCCTTTTGGGACCCTTCCAAGTGCACCAACTACAATTGGTATCAGTTTCATTTTCATATTCCATAACTTTTTCAGTTCTCTGGCAAGATCCAGATATTTGTCCATATTTTCATTTTCCTTTAGCTTCACCCTGTGATCTGCTGGCATTGCAAAATCCACCAGTTGACAAGTTCTTTCTTTCTTGTTTATCAACACTAGGTCTGGTCTTCTTGCTGTGATAAAGTGATCCGTTTTTATTTCAAAGTCCCAGAGAATTTTATATGTTTCGTTCTTCAGAACAGATTCTGGTTTATGCATATACAATTTTGTTGTATAGTCAAAATTAAATTTTTTGCATAATTCCCAGTGGATCACCTTCCTAACCCAGTCTAGTTTTGTATTCTCGTTGTGCTAGTTTGCTACATTCGCAGAGTAAATGGTTTACAGTCTCAGCTGTATTCCCGCAAAGTCTATATTTACTATTTGGTTGGGTCCTATCAATTTTCGCTTTGATTATTATTATTATTATTATTATTATTATTATTATTATTATTATTATTATTATTATTATTCATACCTGCGTTAGCTGAACGCTTATCACTGGAGTCTGAGTCAAAGCAAGTCTTTTCCGGTCTTCAAGATTCTTCTGCAGTAGATGCTTGGCTGATAATATATAGTAAGACATTAGTCGCATGGAGCTATCATTACCACTTGCCTAAGTTCAATTGCACTGAGCAATTGACATTTTGAAATGTAGAAGGTATTTCTGTCACATCCTAAATATCCTCTACAGAATCACCTAAGTGCATTCTATCAATATTTTGTTCTAAAAAAAGTTATCTTCTTCTAAACCAAAAAAAGTCAGGATGTATTTATTTCTAGAGTAATTTTATCAGCAGATACTTTTACAAAAAAAAACAGCAACGTTGGAATTTTTGTAACCAAAAATATGAATACGCTGCTGAACAAAAATAAATATACCCTTGGGAAAATGATATTTTAAATCAATATCTGCTTTGACCATCTTTATTTTATTTTATTTTTCTAACTTCTTGGTGACTTGATCTGAGCGTCCCACCATTTTGTAAATGTTAGCAAACTAGTCACACAAAACCATTAATATGGAATACCGAACTCAATCCTCGCTACCCCCCCCCCCACTTTCTTTAGACTTCTTCATCTTTTTGTTCGCTTTTATTCTTATTATCAAAGAACACAGAACATAGAGTGCCTTGGGTATGACGTAAACTACATATAATGGGGAAGTTCAAAATCTGTAGCTCTGGGGAGGATGGAGTACCCCTTCATCACCATTACTCCCAGGTTCACACTGACCCGGAGTGGTAGTACCGGTTAGGGTTCCATCTATGGGTTAAAATGGAGGAAAATGAGTTAATATAAACGTTTCAAACGTTATAGTATTTCCATTTTGTAATTTTGGATACCTTCTGACTCGAAACATATTCAATTCTAATTAATGACGGCACCCTGGGTATATATGCTAATTTGTATAAATGCATGCAAGTAATTCCATATACAATATATTCATAATTATTTACAGAGGTGTACAGTTCATAGAAGAATGTGTCAAAAAATATACATTTCTGTATAAAAAAATAAACAAAATAAGTGTTTTGTGTATGGTTCTAAATTGTATTCGGTTGTAAATGTCCAGTTTTGGAAATCGAATGCAGTGTCTTCCTTCTTTGTCATTACACTCGACTTCTATTATATTATTAATATTTTAAAACAAGGCTAGTTATGCTGCTGTTGACACAAGTATAACCAGACTTTATTTTCCTAATATAAAGATGAAAACAACTGCACTCTAGTGACTAGAAGAATCAATGTGCAACAAAACTACCTTGCTTTCAGGATGGGTTTAGGGGCCCCGTGGTGGAGTGTTAGTAATACCTAAATAGAGTTGCTTCCCTTTGATCAGTCAAAGGCGTTTGTTTACATTTGGAACGTGAGCGTTAAGATCCTGGTTAAGTTCGCTTGAGAGTAGAAGCAGTTTCTACTCTGTGTTTAAATAAAACCTTTTTTTAATTTTATAACAACCTGGTGTTGCATTATCATTCCTATCCTCCATATAATTTATCTGTATGTTAAAAACAAAACATGGAGTGACTAACATATTAATGATTAATCCAAACATGGGTAATTTTTTTCGGGGAGAGGGTTACATGAGATATCACTAGGTATTAACCGGGTTTAGATTTTAGCTCAGTCGGTAGAGCGTCCCCCTTGGAACCACAAGGTTGCGGGTTCGATACCGGCCCAACCATCTCAGCGTATGAGAAGTACAATGATCTGTGCGGTAAAGTGAAAAGCTGATGGTAGGTGTGGCGCTCCACCTCAGACGCAAAAAATAATCTCCTTGGTCTAGTGCAAGTGAAAAGGGAATAGACTCCCTCGCTGTCTGGTTGATATCGACTTTAGGGCACCCTTGCTGTCTGGTTCATACCGGCTTTAGGCCAGCCCTCCGCATTAGTACAATCAGACACTAGTACAATTATACACTTTTAGTGAGCAGTGATAACCCCTGATTTTAACATGCAAAACTGTATCCTAGTACAAAGATAACAATGCAGTTTTGCTGTATGGTATTGCACTTAGTGCTGCACGGCAAATAATCTAAATTTATGTTCGTTTTTTTTTTCCTCCGAAAATAATTCGTTTTTTCTCCTTGTCCATTTATGCGAAGAGCTACACTAACGACTTTTTTGTTTGGCATAATTTGATGTAAATACATTCTCTATCGGCGAGGCAGACTCCAGATCAAAAAACATCGCACAATTCGATATTTATAAATTACATATATTATATACATTTTTTCTCATTCTCTGTATAATATATGCGAATGTAAAAATCGGCTGACTGCGCTTCCGTTCGAACCGGTGGCTGATTCGCCATGATCATTTTTACATTTTATTGTTCGCCTCAGTTCTTCAAAGGAAGAATCAAATATTAATTTTTGTTCGCTCGAGAAAGTCTGCCGTCCTTATATTCTAACTGGCCCGGCCCATAAATACGCATGAAAGATTGAAATCTGAATAGATCTGTCCATTTCTTTCCGCACAACAAAGTCAATGGTCAATCATCTTTACTGCAGAACTAATGTAACAGTGTTTCCGTCTAGTAAGTTTGTCTCATATTTACTGATTTTCTCCCTTTGTTGAAAAATATTGACTTTACTCTGAGTGTAGCAAGTTGATCAAAAAACGAAATAAAATTTATTGTTTTATATACACATATAAGATTATAAATTTCATATATATATATATATATATATATATATATATATATAAGAAAAAACCTAGCAAATTGTTTGATTGTAAAAATATACTACTAAATTCACCTGGAGAAAAAATGGAAAGAAACAAACCAAAATGGTCTTAACAAGCAGAAATAATCGGTTAATACAATAACACGTGGCCAAACGAATATATATATATATATATATATATATATATATATATATATATAGAAATTGATATTTTGAAAAAACAAAAGATGTTTACAAAGCATGGGGTCATCAGGAGAGAATGTGCAACCGTTTCGGGGCCTTCCTCTCAACGGTTTTGCGCATTCTTTCTTTTAACGGTCATTTCATCCCGTCTTATTTTTTGTTGAAGACCGATCCACATGCGGTCAATACAGATATTCCGAGGGACCTCACATCAGTGAGGGGGGAGGGGCCGATGTTGCTTTTTAAAACCGTTGAGAGGAAGGCCCCGAAAAAAACCCAAAATGGTCTTAACAAGCAGAAATAATCGGTTAATACAATAACACTTGGCCAAACGAATATATATATATATAATATATATATATATATATATATATATATATATATATATATATATATATATATAAACCGCTAGGATCATCTAAAGCTAAGTGTTTATGGACAGCATAAAAGTTGCGTACGCAATTTTATCCAATCATACACATCCCATGTCTATTGAATTTTCTGAAATTTTTTGAAATTTTTTCGATTTTCCTTGCATTCGAAACATCTTCACCTGATGATTGCATCGCATGAAACCAATATGGTCGTGAATGTTCCTTTGTCACCTAATAAATAGATATGTAAAACCTTTATATATTTATTATATTATATTATATTATATTATACTATATTATATATATATATATATATATATATATATATATATATATATATATATAAATCAAAATCATATAAAGAATTTTAAAAAGTATATAATTATAAAATCAGCAAGGGAAAAAACAGACGTCATATGAATAAAAGAACCCTAAAATATGTGCTATTTTAATTTGATACGAACATTAATCACCCGGTCTTAACACCAATCACAAATTTCTATATGGACATATGAAGAATGAAAGATGATAAATATAACGTAACAAATTATTGCTTTATATATGAATATAGAGGTGCGGTCGGTGTAATCGTCATCGTCGTAATAAATGGACACGAGTTCAAATCCTGGACTTGGAATAACCTTAGGAAACCTATGCATCTTAAGAACCCCCTTTAGCCTTGCGTAAGGAGTAGGCTATCGTAGATTTGGTTTGCTCGATGCCATCGATACCTTTTGGTGGCTGTTTTATTAACTTATCAATAAAAGCCCGAGATGAGGAGCAGAACTGTTTGATCTGGCTGAACTGTTTGATCTTAGCCGTGGGCTTGCTTTTGGGCTCATCCACCCAGAATGTTGTGAGGTACACCGTTAGCCCATGTTGGGTGCGTCCGCCGTGCCTCACATCCACCAAGCTGCTACCCATGGTTTCAGGTGTTAAGCGACCGTATGGCCTGTAGGTTACTCTGCCATAACCTGTTGTCCAAGAAGAGATGAAAAAAAAACTTCGAAGTACTTCGACATTTAAGATTTAACTTATTAAAAGGCCGCTTATCCCCTCCCATTTTAGCACAAAGAAAACCACCCGTCAGTCTAGGAGAGAAGGGTGGCGAGATATTATCAAGGATATGTCAACATTTCTTAGAGAATAAGAACTGTGTAAAACTGTTCAAGGGATAAAGTGGAGTGTTGATTGTAATGGACAGCTCAGCCAACAGCATTCAGTCCTTAGACATCACAGTCACACACACCCCACAACCAACAGGTGAACCCATTGGTGGGAGAGATGTTACTCATCTGCAAAGGGGCTGTCAGTATATTCTAGATCCCCAACCGACAAGTTGTGTAATATTGAATGCACTTCTTTCAGCACAGACATTATCAGCTTAAATCTTTTGGCATTTGTCTAACAAGAGGTTATCTTACAAGCGCTCTACTAATCCATCAGAATTTCTTTGATTTTGTCTTTCGGCAAAACAGGTGAAATGTTAAAAATGTCAATATACGAGATAGACTGATGTCTATATCTATTTGACATATTGACTAAACATATTAGCTAAACATTAAGACTGTCAATTAGGGACCAGCTTAGCTCGGTCGGTAGAGCATCCGGCTGGGAACCACAAGATTCCGGGTTCAAAACCGACCCTCACCAAATTAGCATATAAGTAGCAAAGGGATCCGAGCGGTAAAGTGGGAAGCTGATGGTATATGTGTTGCTCCACGTATGAGGCAAAAATAATATAAGAGCCGCCTGAAAATTATTGAAGCGATCTGTATAAAACACAATAATATTAAGATTAACAAAACATAATTTAATATAGGTAACAATATACTAAACATCTTCAATAACTTATACGCTAATCTAAATAATAAATAAATAATTGACTCTCCTAATTTGGAAATGCAATAAAAGAACCAGAAAAAAATTAATACACAATGTCATAAAATAACCCGATGACGACCGACGAGATGGTTGAAAGCGCAAGGGTAAAGAATATGGGACAGTTCCTATACCAGCTGGATCCCAAACTAAGAAAAATAACTTAGACGACTAGAAAAACATCTGATAAAAATCATGACAAAAAAGTATTCCGTGGTTTTTAACAATACTTGACTAGATAATAACTAGCAGCCAAAATACACAGCATTCAATATATATATATATATATATATATCGGGCTAACTCAGTCGGTAGAGCTTTCGGCTAGAAACCACAAGGTTCCTAGTCCGAAACCGGTCCTCGCCAACTCAGCGTATGAGTAGCACAGAGATATGTGCGGTACAGTAAGGAGCCGAGGGTAGGTGTGGCGCTCCACCTCAGACGCAAAAAACAATCTCCTTGATCTAGCGCTAGTGAAAAGGGGATAGACTCCCTCGCTGATTGGCTGATACCGACTTTAGTCCAGCCCGACGATTTTACTTTTTTACTTACTATATATATATATATATATATATCATCACAGCCTTCATGCATTCCCACGCGCACGCGCATGACATCACATACATACGCACAAACAAAAATACGCACACGTACAAACAAAAAGAGCATTTGACATCACATAAACATGCAAAAATGCAACACGAGACTACTGTTAAAAAATGCACACATTTGACCATTTACACCATTTCTGTCATTTAAAAAAAAATATTTCGTTTACCTGATGAATGCTTTTAGCAGGAAACCATTGGTAGTAATATCGTTCCCAAATAAATGAATAAAAGCTAAAACTTTTATTTGTCACTTCATTCAACTATATATATATATATATATATATATATATATATATATATATATATGCGTATGCGTATGTGTGTGCGTGTGTGTGTGTTAGTGAGTATTTTGAGAGGAACTTATATCGCATTGTGATAATTTTCTTGGGTGTCAGTGATAAATTGTATAAGATATAATCTTCTTTGATATCATTGAGAAGGCCGTCTTTAACGAGAATAGAAGACACCGTCTAAAAATACATGTTTCTGGGATTTTGTCTTTCTTTTGTCTAATGCTACCTTTTCAATAGTTTCCCAACATTCTTACTTTTAAAACAGAGAGCTCATCAATCATTTCATATGACGACAAAATATGACAGTACTAATTTAAATTGATGGGATGAATAAGCTAAAAATGGATATTTATTGAGTGCGCCGGCAAGCACATGCGAGACGTTGAGATAATATTTCCTGCTTGAGGCAAAAAATAACTTCTTATTCGTAGAAGCTACATTCGAAGCACAAAATGAAACAATCGGCTTGAATCCCAGACAGTTTGACGTATAGCTTGAACTGAGAGTTCATCTCAACGGACTGCGTGTCTCGGAGTTGAATGAAATAGAAAAAAAATAAAGCCAGAGAGAGAGAGAGAGAGAGAGAGAGAGAGAGAGAGAGAGAGAGAGAGAGAGAGAGAGAGAGAGAATGAACAAAAAAAGAAAAGAAAATAGAGGGATTAAATAGACGTGTTATTTAAAACATCTTACACAGACACTCGGTGTCGCACGCGCATTCTTATTACACGCGCAGGCACAGACTGGTACACGTGCAAGGGCAGATGCGGGCACAAACGCACGAACTCAGACACAGACACACACACAGACACACAGACACATTGAAACACACACACACACACACACACACACACACACGTGAATAGAACCGTATATTGTAAAGGCAGCATTGAACTGATACAAGCATCAATTAATTTTCAACATAATCTCTATCCTCTTCAATAAATTTAACCCAGAATGTCTTGACACATCTTAGAGTATGAAATTAATTCATTTAGATATCTCAGATGAATATTTAGTTACAAAGTGAGTTATACTATGGTTCATTCAGTTATATATATATATATATATATATATATATATATATATATATATATATATATATATATATATAAATAAAGGAAAAAAGAAGAAAAAGAATATTTTACATTGTCACTGAAGTCCTAAAAGGAGATACGCTAGCGGTATATATCTATTAATAATGGAGATTCGCTTCCGGTTTTTGTCTGTAACAAAAACTACATCCCTACTTACGTCACTATACCCGAAATCGTCATAACATAGAATAAATACACTCAAAATTTGAGCATGCAACATTAGACAGTCCTCATTGTTTTCTAAAACAAGTTTTAATTGATACATCCCCAGTATCATATATTTATATATAGTTTGTTTTATTTTAATAGATATTCAAAGTTAATAAAACTTAGTTTCGATTTCAAATTGTTTTATTTTTTTTACTCCTTCAATAAATTTGATGATTTAATGATTTATGGTTCAAAGTCTCCGACATTTAATTTTTAACTTTCACCTCCTCAATAAATCTCTTTCAAAAATGTATTTTTACATCGCCCGGAGGGTGTTTTTTATTTTGCTAGTATTTATAATATGCCTAGATTACGTACCTCGAACATCATTAGATCCCATAAAAGAAAAAGACCTCCCACTTTAAAAAAAGAAAAAGGCCAGAAGCAGGCGATATCTCGCACAGACTGTTACGGATGCGGAGTACACAGATGTTCTTGCACTTCTCGCAAATACACCTACATGAACCGAATCCTTGCTACGCTATTGAAAAGGGGATAGACTCCTTCGCTGACTGACTGATACCGACTTTAGGCCGCCCCGTCGACTTTTCTTACTTTTACTTTATATATATATATATATATATATATATATATATATATATATTTTAATGTTTTTTTTAAGTTGGGCGTTATTACGAAGCATCTAAAAATAAATGAATGAACTCGATGTTATGGAGTATTGGATTCACTTATTTTTTTATTATTTGTTATAAATTTTCGGGTTCGTTAGATACCCTTTTTCAAATGAATGTTGCTCGTTCAACGGATCTTCTGTCTTTGTTGTTATTGACAGCGGTAGCGTCTGTAAACTATTTATAATAACGGAGTATTCCGATGTCAGCGTTCAGTCTCCTGACGTGAATTTGTAATTTTAGAATCCATTTCGTTTCTGCTTGTTTTCGAGATTGCGTTGTTGGAAATGCGTGTTCTATTAAAATACATTTGAGGTCTGTAAGGTTGTGTGGTAGGGTGTTAAAGTGAAGTGCTATTGTACTATGTGGTGATTTGAGTTTTATTGTGGATTTGTGGTTATTTAATCTTAGTCTAAAAAAATGTTGATATTTCTCCCACATATCCGCTATTTGTGCATTAAGTGCAGTATATGTAATATATGATATTAGCGCTATCGCTATATATATATATATATATATATATATATATATATACTTTGGTGCGGTACCAAGTTTCTTGGTACAAGGTGATTCTAGGTGGGTCCTAATTCTCTACCAGTGGTTTGTTGTAGAGTTCAGGTTCCGCATGAGAACTCAATGTTTAATTATTGTAAACAGAGCAAAGTTATTTGGGAATAAAAGGCCTTAAATACCATGGGTATCGTGGTTATGGACCATTTCCACTCGCGAGTATGCCCACGAGCTTCTTCAGACCACTGATATATATATTTATATATATATATACATATCTATATATTATCTGGTTTACTATATTTATAAGACTGCTCAATATCGGTGATAGACTATATATATATATATATATATATATATATATATATATATATATATATATATATATATATATATATATATATATAAGTATCTGGTTTCGTGTTATGATATTCATCTTTAACTATTTGATATAATCATGTATGAAATGTTATCCTCTTCAATAACTAGATGATATATACAATCACTATATCTAAGATAGATATCTCAACTGACAGCATGAATAGCCAAATATCTGTGAATTAAATCACTGATCAAATATGGTGATTTTCTAATGCAGCTTATATCTTATTTGGTACGTGATATAATTCATTTGGTATTATTTTGCTTTTATTCTTTTTACTAATTAAATCGATTCAAAGAAGAACTATTAATGCTTATATTATACGTTATTCTATACATATGTGTTGAATATGAAACTAAAACCGTTAGGGTTTCCTCTGGAATGCAACGATTTTCACATTTTCTTTGATGCATTTTTCTGCTTCACTAATTCTTAGATTCGTGGCTGTATTACAGTCTCATACTTTTAGGCTTCACTTGACACGCACTGATGAATCGGATAATTACTTTCTCAGATTTAGTGATTCAACATAATGTAGAATTGTATAAAAAATAAATTCTACACTTTGTCAAAATCACAACGATAAGTTAGAATAGCTTTTCGTCTGAACAAAAAATCATTTCTTTTATACAAGGTATGTTTAAAAATGTATAAAGTGTAAATATATTTTCACCAAGGCAGAAATAAATCACTAATTCTTTTGAAATTATTCCCATTGGCATTTAACGGTTATATTCCACGGAGTTTTCCATTGCTCGAAGCATCATTAAAACTCCTCTTTTAATGTGGTGTGAAGTTACGCCATACGGTTTCTTTTTACTATAATCTACATTTTCAACTTTAATTTCCGATTTAGGAAATAAGAAAAATTTGCACCATGTTAGGACTGTCAAGTACAGAGAGGTTGCTGCATTTTCACTTCAAAACTTATCGAGTGGGTCCTCTATTTCTTCCAACGACTTAGGAAATCTAGATGTATCTATAACATCTAGGACTATTTCTAAGAACATTTTTATCGTTATTCTGTGATAAAAAAATTCTTATTACCTTCCATATACCAACAAATGCCCTGAAGATGATCTAATTAATAGATCGAAACACTGCAGCGTCGGACAATAAACTCACCATTTAACTCATTTAAACCTGTGTTTTTTCAATCTTTCTTAATATACTACATATATAAATATATATACATATATATATTATACATATACATATACATATGTGTGTGTATCTGTGTGTGTCTGTGTGTGTTGTGTATGTGTGCGTGCGTGCGTCTGTGTGTGTGTGTGTGTTTTGTATGTGTGTGTGAATAGGATAATTGGCCGTACATATGCTTATCTGTGAGTGCTGTGTCCAGAATTTCTTTCAGACAGAATGCATCATTCTTGTCCAACTCCCATCCAGCTTATTGTCGGCTATTCGTTAAAATCCAAGTGATTCTACTACCGATACAACTATGACTTGGGAGAATTGTTGCTTTAACTTATAAGTGAGTGCACACTTCTATATGATTGGTAGTTTGTATTTGCTACATGCGTATCAACATCGCATTTTGTGGATGGTTAATTTTTTGATTCTCCGTCGTATATAATTTTTTAAAAATATATTAGAATTCAATAAGATTTTTTCATATACTGCTAGATCTCATTTAAATACAGTATCACAAGAAAAACTTTGTGTCAGTCTATGTCATTATTATTATTATTTGCTCCTTTTGAGTTTTCACATCAGCATTAGCTGATGGTCTTTCACTGGAGTCTGAGTGACAGCAAGTCTCCTCAGGTCTCCAGGACTCTTCAGAGTATTCTGGCAGATTGTAGCAGTGCAGTGTTCTGAATGGCTTCAATCCTTCCTCTGATTTCCAAACTTTCCAGACCATTTTCCAATACTTTTGAGACTGTTCCAAGTGCACAAACTACAATTGGTATCACTTTCATGATATTTGTCCATTTTTTTTTTATTTTCCATTAGCTTCACCCTGTGATCTGCTGGCACTGCAAAATCCACCAGTTGACAAGTTCTTTCTTTTTTGTTTATCAACACTAGGTCTGGTCTTCTTGCTGGGATGAGGTGATCTGTTTTTATTTCAGAGTCCCAGAGAATTTTATGCGTTTTCTTCTCAAGAACATATTCTGGTTTATGCATATACCATTTTGTTGTATGGTCATTATTATTATTATTATTATTATTATTATTATTGTTATTATTATTATTATTATTATTATTATTATTATCATTTCCCTCCTTTTGATTTTGTCACACCAGCGTTAGCTGATGGTCTTTTACTGGATTCTGAGTGTCAACTCGTCACCTAATATCTCCAGGACTTTTCTGGGTATTCTAACCGATTTTCACAATGCTATAGTCTGGGTGTTCTCAATTCTCCTCTGGTTTTCAGTTCCTCCCGTGACTTATCTAAGATTTTGGGGACCGTTCAAAGTGCATCAACTACAATTGATATAGCTTTCACCCCCCCCCCAATTCCACAGTTTTTTTCAATTCTTTAGCAAGGTCCAGATATTGGTCTATCTTTTTGTTTTCTTTCATCTTCACCCTCCGATCTTCTGGAACTGCAAAATCTACCCGTTAACAAGGTTTCCTATAGGTCTTTTCATATGCTGTCATCCCATTTGAAGTGTCAATATAGTTGTTTTTCTTTCTATTCTTTTTTTGTGTTTTGTTTTGTTGTGTAGGGACCATGTGTGTTTAGTTGAAGAGTTGAAGAAGATCCGAGTTATGGGTCCCCACAATTTATGTGTATAAGTCTACGGAAATGTAGTTTCCATAGGTAACAAAAGAAGAATACAGAATTGATAAAGGAAACAAACTTTATATATATTAATTTACAATTGGTATATTCAGTTGTTCTTTCAGTGGTGTTGCAGACTGTATGTGTCTGTATGTAGTTGTGTGTGAGAAGTGTGACATGTATTGTTTATATTTGTAGCAGTTTTGTCCGTGATTAAAACTTGTGATTGAAATTTGTGTTTTGTTCTGACTGTCGATTGTGCAGTTGATTGAAACTTGTGATTGAAATTTGAGTGAGATAGAGAAAATTGGAAACGAAAATACGAGACCAACCTGACATATCATTTTGTGTCTTCTCCCCATTGTGTCGATGTTGGGGGAGAACTTTCGCCCCTACTGTCGAGTTAGGAGCATCAGCTATAACTCTGTCGAGTCGGGAAGAGCGTAAGCTCCCACTGTCTCTCTCTCAGTTGTTTTTCATCTCTATGGGCCCTTTTATATTTTTCTTTTTGTAATTGTCTATTGTGATCATTAGCTAAAATATTCATCAAATATCAGGTGATTTGCAATGATGCAATATCGAATGATTTTGGTATCTGTGGAATTCTGCTGACATAAATTATGGGATGAATTTAAACCATTGTTTCTATTGTTGTTAAAATATTTCTAAACTAATATTATTTCGATTATCTTTTGTTTACCTAATTCTAAACTTCATGACATACCATTGTAAAACTAGTTATTTAAGAAATTAATTATTCTAATTTGGTCAATTCCACATGCCGTAAAAATATAGGGGCCAATGTAGCTTCTGTTATTAGCTGCTGTAATTAATTTTTCCTTACCTTTTTGTGTATTATTATTATTATTATTATTATTATTATTATTATTTTATTTTTGTGTGTGTGTGTGTGTGTGTGTGCACTGAGAATTTAAAATACCTGGTTGATTTCCACAGTGCTAAAAATGTTCTCAGTTGATTAACAGTAATTTACGTGATTATATGCCTGACACCATTCAAAGACCTCAGCTGAATGTTTGCCAGGCCTGTACTTGGCATAGCCCTCGTCGCGAGAAAAAAAAAAATAGGCTACTTATTTTTTTGTGTGAATCTTTTAAATATAGCCAGAAACATTTGCGCAAATAGAGTCTGATTCACAGTGTTCATGAAAATAGATTGTATAAGTCACGTTTCGCTATTTTAGTAATAATGCTGTTTGTAGTATTTTAGTTTGCATAAACGAGAAGAAAAAATACTATTCTAAAAGTAATAAGATCAGCAAGACAATTTGCAGTGATTAGATAAGCGTGATTCAAACATTGTGTCGCCTAATTAAATCTAAATTAATTAAGTTATTTAGACGTTTGTATAAAGCTTATTGTTTCGCTTAAAGATTCTGTCTCGTACAATTGTTCCCATTGTAACGTAGCGGTATATGGTCACAGTACCAAAACCATATACGTAACGTGGCGGTAGTGATGTATTCACGGTATTAAAAAAGGCGTTCTGCACGTGGCGGTGATCTTGTTGATAAAAAAAAGTACAAGCGCGAGAAAATATATCGTCACAAGCTTAGCTTTTATTTCCAGGGCTCGTCTCGTGCGTCTCGTGGGCTGTATCGGAGAGGAGGAAAGGCAGAGAGAGAGAGAGAGAGAGACACTGTTAAATTACGCTGATCCCACACAAGGGACCCAGATGTCTGATCCGTACCCTACGACGTCGGAAAGCAAAAAGAGGCTGGTATTTTTCTTCATCATTCCACGTCACTACGTGATTTCCGGTTCCGGTCAACACCCGAAATTTCCGGTTGACACTCAATTCTCCATCCGGGGGTGACGCCCCGGTAAAATTGTTTTGCGTCCATTACTCTTTTTAAAGCCTTTACTCTGTCACTTATTTCTTTCTTCCTCCCCCTTCCATTAGTAGTCCTTGCCAAATTCAATCTTGCTACACCATTAGTTTTCTGAATTGTATTTCTCTTTATTCGATGAGTATTGTAGAAATATATACTTATAATAATTCACTTATACGCAGCAATGTCTTATAAAGAGTTTACTGTAAGATAGACTTTTGTAAAATGATTTTAAAAATTACAGTTTCACTTTGAGATTCTAGTCTCATACAATATTTCATAAAGATGTGAATTTACCGTAGAATATGTAAACTGCTTGTAAAATATAATAAAGTGGTTCCCTATGATTCTTACGATGTTGGAAATGAATTCTTCAGTCATTTACGAATTGGGAATTCTAGATTATTATTTTATAGTTAATATCTGCTCATACTGATATCAATGCTTCTATTTGGGAAGGAATGTAGGATTCTAAAATGCATTTCTAGTTAACACTAGTACATGATGATACTAGCACTCCTATTTAGAAAGAAGTGATTCCTTCTAATAATAATTTCATTGTTAAGAGCTGTCCTCGAAGATATTGATGCTTCTATTTAAAAATGAGAGAAGGATTCTAATCAGTATATTACAGTTAACAGCTGTCCATGATGATATTGATGCTTCTATTTAAAAATGAGAGAAGGGTTCTAATCAGTATCTTCAGTTAACAGCTGTCCATGATGATATTGATGCTTCTATTTAAAATGAGAGAAGGATTCTAATCAGTATATTACAGTTAACAGCTGTCCATGATGATATTGATGCTTCTATTTAAAAATGAGAGAAGGGTTCTAATCAGTATCTTTCAGTTAACAGCTGTCCATGATGATATTGCTTCTATTTAAAAATGAGAGAAGGGTTCTAATCAGTATCTTTCAGTTAACAGCTGTCCATGATGATATTGATGCTTCTATTTAAAATGAGAGAAGGATTATAATTAGTATTTCGTAGTTAACAGCTGTCCATGATGATATTGATGCTTCTATTTAGAAATGAGAGAAATATTCTTAGGATTAGGGTTTAGGGTTAGTTTAATAGGAAAATAAATAAATAATTTGGGTTCTGTTTTTTTCTGGGTCACCCTAAGTTCAGCCATTTAGTTATGATGAAAAAACTTATTTTCAATAAGTTTGTCATTTCTGATTTGAAGTCCTCAACTGACATGAAGTAAATATATAAATCCAACCCTACCCCCACTATACCTAGGTACATATGCAAGGGGTATAACTCCCAAGGAATTTCAAATAAGTTTATTAAGACAAATAACTCTTGCATTTTTGTTTATATTTGAGTAATATACAAGCTGTGTCATAAAAAGATTGAAGCTATATTTACTAAGATAGAAATGAACAATGAATGGAACATTATTTTTTTTCAGAATACAAGGTGTTTCATAAAAGTGCTGTGTTTGCCACCGAGATAAAAATGAACAATGAATGGAATGTTAATTTTTTCAGAATACATGGTGTGTCAAAAAGTACAAAAATCTTGATACTTTTTGACACACCTTGTATATAGTGTATAGAGTACAGGATGTCTCACAGAATGCTGCTCTTATATACGAAGGAGTGAAGTATTCTAATCATTATTTTAGTTAAGAGCCGTCCATGATGGTATTGATACTCATAATAATAATTTGGAAGGAGTGATGATAGGAATTAGAATTTCATGGTTAATGATTTCAATAGTTGTTGAAAACTTTTTATATAAATAACAAATGATAATGATTGATATACAAAAGAATCGATACAAATTAGTATTACCCGTTCACAAGTTCGATCACTATTAGGCAGCTTGTGTAAAAAAGGCAAAATATCAATTATAGAATACGAATTAAAATGCTAATAAAAGATTAAGATATTTCTACTGTAAATAATTAGCGTTTCCAGGGTGTGTTTATCCTTCAAAGAAATAATTTCGGACAAAAAGAAATTCAAAGAATTAATAAAATCAGTGGAACTGTAATCAATTGGAATATTTTTTATTGAAACATTCAACATTTTGTTATGTCCGAAAATCAAAATTAATAATTTTTATGTGCTTCACTTTGTTATATACGTCTAGCTGTATGGTATAGCTATACTATGTATAATTATTTTCTGGGACCCCACCAGGCCAGTTGGACATAAGGACCATTAATGTGGGGGGCTACGCTGATAAAGAGTCTCATGCGTGGCCAGTGAAAAGATTTCGTGGATCCTTTCGGCATTTCTCATTTGAGGCGCTCAGATATTGGACAATAAACCCATCGCTGCGCCTTTACATCAAAGGTGGAATTGTTTCATTGAGGAATGGCCCCCTTGAGATGAGGCCTCATTATATGGACTATGGGGGATTACGCAGAAACAGAGTTTCATTCGTGGCCAGGGAAAATATTTAATGGATACTTTCGGCATTCCTCATTTGAGGCGCCTCAGACATTCAACAATAAAACCATCTCAGCCCCTTTAAATAAAGGTGACAAGTGTTGCATGGAGAGATTGCCCCCCTTGGATCTCGCTATTGTTAATCTCTGACCGGTACAATGGAATGCTATACTTGTACTCATGCCTTTAATAAGATATGTTTTAATAAAAAATAATGTTTCAACATTTATTTTAAATAGTTGATTAATTCAGCTTTACTTTCTACTGTAATGTTAAAGGGATAAACAGGTGTCCCTAGCATCTGAGGTGAATATGATAATGAGAAAAAATTTGATTGTGAGAGATAATTAATTTCCCATTACTGGCTAGAAACAACAAACAAAACGAGATCCTATGTTTTCTTTTATAAACAATTTCGCCAAAATATCGGACTTAATGGCGACTGAATGGAATTAGTCTATTTTGATCTTAGAAACCAGATGGCGTAAGAGTGACCAATAAAAATTAAATAAGATAAACACGTGCGGAAATTTCGGGGATGTTCCAGAATGTTCTGAAAAAAAAGAAGCATAAAGGCAGAAGTTATTTGGGGCCAGGCATTTGACTCAAACGAGTCAGATGCATAGTTTTGGGCTTGAAGCGGCTGGTACTTGGATCGGACGAATTAAGTTAATGAGAGCTAAACATTTTTAGATCGGTTAAGTCGGGATTAACGAAGACTACAAAGATTTGTTCTCTCTCTCTCTCTCTCTCTCTCTCTCTCTCTCTCTCTCTCTCTCTCTCTCTCTCTCTCTCTCTGTATGAGACAACAAATTTTATAAAGAAAATACATTTCTGTATCTACACACTTCGTCACTCAACAAAGATTTGTGAATGAACCGAACGGGAAGGTCCATCTGTAAACAAATAATAAACAGACACAGCTGAAGCTGAAACTAATTTATGTCAACAGTTTAATACCAGCAGCTGGACCTTCACGTTCTGTTCAGTTAATTGACCAAGACGACACACGTCCTTTAACCCCCCTTCCACCCCGAGAATAAAAGCAAGCTGCTAGAGATTCTCTGACCATCGCGGGAGACAGTAGTCCTTAGCAGTAGCCGTCCCACACCTAATAGAGGAATAATTTATTTGGGTGAACAACCGACAGGAGATCGGGGCTAGAAGTTTGTTTTCGTACACAAACAACAACCGACACGTCACGTATAGAAAGTCGACATCGTCGCAAACGTCTTCTTAGTACAGTGGTCAGTGCACCACGTTACAGATACCAGCGTGTTTCGTCCGCATATTGTATACGCTTTTCATAGTGCACACGCATCGAGTGCATTTGTAGGCCTCCAGCAGGTTAAACTACCTCATTATTTTAGGGCAAACTTTAATCTTAGTATGGCAACCAATCTAGAAGGAAAAATCTGAAGTCAAATTCGTGAAACTCCACTTAAAAATTGACCTAGTGTCGCATCCTGCTAGTACAGAGGGGTTAAGTAGATACATCTAATATTATAATAAAAGTCTAGGGTTGGATTAGCTCAGTCGGTAGAGCATTCGGCTAGAAACCACAAGGTTCCTAGTTTGATACCAGCCCTCGCCAATTCAGCGTATGAGTAGCACAAGGATTTGTTCAGTAAAGTAAGGAGCTGATGGTAGATATGACTCTCCATCTCAGACGCAAAAACTATCTCCTTAGTCTAGCGCTAGTGAAAATGGGATAGACTCCCTCGCTGATTGACTGATACCGACTTTAGGCCACCGGGACGACTTTACTTACTTTATAATATAACATAATATTATAATATATTATATTTATATAATATATGATATAATGTAATTTTTTTGGTGGGGGTGGGGGGAAAACGTGCTAAATGGAAGTCATACCTAATTTGAAAATCAATTAGCTGATAATTAATGAATTAGGCGAGCATATATGTTCAAATGTAAGGCGTAAACAAATCGAGAAAAAAGTCGTTCTCTGTATGTACATTTCGGCAGATCGACTTTTTCTCGATTTTTTTACACCTTAAATTTGAACAGATATGCTCGACTAATTCATTAATTATCAACTAATTAATTTTCAAATTAGGTATGACTTCAATTAAGCACATATTCTCCCAAAAATTGTCGGCTATCGCCATCTCAAACTGACTGTTTGTTTACTTACGAAATGAATATATCAGTAATTACAAGGCACAGAACGCTCTCGATCAGTACCGGAAATTTTTTTTTTAAATTTTAAAAATACATATTTGTTGTTAAAAATAAAATAAATTTTATTTTTAAATGTTTAAGCATTTTTATCATAAAAAGCTAAAAAAAAGAGCTCATTTGTAACCGGAACATTTTCCTGAACTTTTTTGATATCATATACATTTTTACTACAAACTCTTTTGAGCTTTTTATGATAAAAATGCTTAAACATTTTAAAAATAAAATTTATTTTATTTTTAACAACAAATATGTATTTTAAATTTTTTAAAAAAATTCCAAGAATGGACAACTGAAAGAGACACAAGAAGATTAAAAGACCAGAATAAAAGAATCAGACCAGAAAGCAGTATAAAATGGCTAGATAAATAAAATGATAGAAGTTAAAGGTAAGTAAAGGGTGATAAAAAATAGCCTTTTTTAAAAGCCAGGCCTGTGTTTGGGAGGTCACCCTATATATATATATATATATATATATATATATATATATATATATATATATATATATATATATATATATGTACAAATGGGATAACTCTGAACTCAAAATTCCCTCCGGCTATGGGTTAAAAAGTAGGGCAAACTGGGCCCTTCAACCTTGGGTTGGTTACCAGTCTAGGAGAAGGATAACTCTGAATTCAAAATTCCTGAGGTCGGTCGTTGAATTGGGTTTGTGGCAACCCTTGATGCACTAATTCTTTCCTATCGACTGTGCCAAAAATTGTGGATGGTCCAACACAAGCCTTCACCACTATAAACAAATCACTGTGTGGGTGTTCATTGTATGTATGAACCCTCATGCGTCGAAATCAACGAGAGAGTCCATAATAATAATAATAATAATAATAATAATAATATATATATATATATATATATATATATATATATATATAAGTTAAAAGAAAGGAAATGAATCCGACAGTATGAGTATGAAAAGGTGGAATGAAAACATCTCAAAATCCGCTACAATGGAGAGTTTACCGACACAAAAGGTATACATATCGACATACAGACCGACAAAATATGGCGCGAATGCCCACATTGGTGAATAATGTAACAACTTTCGTTATTTTTTGCAGAATTAAGGTTTTTTGTTTGAGTGAACTGATTTGACATTTTTCTCCGACCCAAACACCACGGGGTGAATGAGCTCTGGTGATGAATTTTGTAAATTTGTAAAATTAAAATATTGATCAGTATCAGCTATAATTATATTATAAATTGTTTTCTTTTAACAGCATATATATAAATATATATATATATATATATAATATATATATATATATATATATATATATATACAGGGTGACCCCCATAAACCCCAAAAGGCCTGACTTTCAAAGAAAAAGTATGTTTTTTGGGAACACTCTATATAAGAAGAGATAAGAAACTTTTCCAACACCTAAATATTTCAATTCATATATGATCGCCATTTTATGCTTAATTCAAAAATACCATTCATGGTGTTTAGTCAGATGTGGTTTTTAAGATGTGCTTTAAAAAGTTGTACGTAATAATAACACTTATTCAAAAGCTTCTGGTCTCTAATTGTTACCGCTATATCAAGGAATATAAGCAATTATAAGCCTGTTCAGTACTTAGATGGTGGCCATTTAATTAACATCTGCTACTGTAAGAGGATGAATATCAAATAACTTGATTCGACTTTAACTGACCCGAAAAGGGTTGATATGCCGTAAAACCAAATAACCAACAAACCAATCTACTTGTCACATTTATAATACAGTTCTATACATTTCAAGTAAGAGCTTGTATATTAAAAATTTGATCTGATTAGAAAAAAATGAGTATAATTTGTGCATTCAACGTAAAAAAAAAACTGCCTTAAAATCAGCTATTGGTTTTTCATTGTGTTTAGTCAGGTCTCATTTTTAAGATGGGCTTGAATAAATTGTACATAATAATAACACTAATTCAAAAGCTTGTGTACTCTACTTGTCACAGCTATAATACTGTTCTATACATTTCAAGTAAGAACTTGTATATTAAAAATTTGATCTGTTTTTAAAAAAAAGAGTATGGTTTTTGGATTCAGCGTAAAAAAAACAGCTTTAAAATCAGCTATTGGATATTCGACCTTGAGAACAGACGAGTTCTATGATTACATATTAAAGTATAACACTCGTATTTTATTTTGCTTCATCCAGTGATATTTACAGATGTTTATGACTGCTGCTAATGTTCTGAGTAGTTGCCGGGAAAGTCTTCGTGGCTCTTCGTAAAAATATCAAGAAAATTGAAAATTGAACAGGCTTATGTCAGTTAGACATATTTTATGACTGCACGCGGCTGTTATCTTGCTTCAGGGTGTACTCTAAATTCGAAAATGATCTGCTTTCGAGATATATATCCAGAAGTCTTAAACCATTGTAGTTGATCACAAGCAACATCTTCAATGATGCTTTAAGCTTGAATTTGGGTAATTTATCATCGACGCTGCTGCAAACTGCCCGATTGATTTCGAGGGGGTGCAGATCTAATCTATCCCCACACGATTTTAGCCATACAACTGTGACTTTAAGCTACTAGTTGACAAAAATATTGGGCAACCTATTTATAAAAGATCAAATACAGTTCATATAAGAGTAACCCCGTTATGAAATAAATATATTGATGCTATTTTATGAATATTAAATTGAATCTATTTCTCTGAATGTTTGAGATGAGGCTTGATGATTAGTATTATCTTTGTTATTCGGACTATTGTTCCCATTTTCATTGTTATTTGTACAACGTTTCGGCCGATATGCCCTCCGGCCTTTTTCAGGTATTTCTTGTCGGATTCAGCAACCTTTTCGAACTCGGGAACTTTCTTGTCGTAATCGGGAGCCATCACGGAACTTTGAACCTGACCCTTCATTTAATCCATGGGGGTATCCTGTTCTCATTCCGCTAACCATAGCTGTGCTAGGAGCTGCGTTAATTATTTTTCTATGTTACTGCCCCAACTCAGAATTGAACCGAAATCCAGAGATAACTGTCACTTACAACTGTTTTAATCTAACTACCTTATCCACTAGGCCATGTGTCCAATTGTTCCGGGTTCGATCCCAACTGAACGCATCATTCTAGTGTATTTCTCATTTTGCGCTTCTCTAAGCGTTTCAATTCGTTCAGCGATCATCATCATCATCATCATCATCATCATGTGGCGCAATCAGCACGGATATCCATGACAATCTCTCGCCACCTTCTCTATTATTCATTGCCCCAAAGAGGTCCTCTACACATCATCCAGCATCCTCGAATAGTTGGTCAATATAGGTCCTTGCTGGGCGGTGCACACTAGCATGTCCATGTGTTGGCTTCCACAGGAGAACGTCGCTTATAAGTTCGTCCTTGCTTCTCCAGCAGTGTCCAGCAAGCCTTTCCGTCTCACTCTGATGGTTTGTGAGTGGGGAAGAAGGCCATACAGTTGCTTCCTCGTGGAGTGCTGTTTCTACGACTTGTTTAAGACCACCGGCAACATTCTTGTGCAGCTCCCATCTAGCTTATTCTCAATGCGCCTCGTCAGCGTCCAAGTGGTGCAGCCATACAGCAATACTGACACAACCACAGCCTGGAAGAATTGTCGCTTTATGCTATATATTCAGATTTCAATTCCGGATGTAGGTAGCTTACAAAATATCTAGCCACACTGAAGAGACTTGATAAGTCGAAACACGTGTCTGTGGATGACCATATATATATATATATATATATATATATATATATATTATAAGAGATAATGATTACAACTTGCCAGCGTTTTTTTTTTTTATTGTGCTCTATATCAGTAGTATATAGACATGTCATTAAAAGATAAAACAAACTTTTGAAAACGTTTAAGAACACAACATACAAGTTTTCATTTGCATAAAATGTTGATCCTATATTAAAAGAATTTATTGATTTGGAAATATGATGGTATTCATACTTCCCGGGAAACAAAGATATTTTTTTATATATCTATCCTGGTATAGGCATGCGCAGTTTTTAATGTTTTACATTATATTACTGAGTGTTTTTTCTCCCTCTAGATCCCATATCATACGGCTCTTTCTAAATCTGTATCGCACCTCAAAATCTAATAATTCCGTTATCGTTCTTCGGGCGTTTTTATTTTTATTTTTAATTTCATAAACACATAAATCAGAATGTTGAGAGTGAAAAACTTATTTTTTCTTTGTATGTTTACTAAACCTCGCAGGATAGGTCTTCTATTTCATAGAGATTTAAATACTTGCCTCCACCTTATAAAAGAAAAGAAAACAAAACAGACGAATATTACTTATATATTTTAAAGCCCCGTGGAGATTTATCTCATAAAAAAACTCTAATGGGAATTTAGCTTCATAAAATTGTCCCGTTCATTGGGAGAGATTCTCCAATAGTTATTTATACCAAAAGCACTTATAATAATAATAATTTTTAGAATGTCATCATATTCAAAGACTATGTAAAACCAATAGAAATATGTTAATATTTGGCATAGGTTAGATGTGTATTACCTTAATTTGCTTGTTGCTTGTTGTTGTTCTATACATATCACATATAATCCCAATAGCAGGTATTTTAAGTAGAGATTATCTACATAAATTTGAAATCACATATAGAGCTTGGGGGGTTGTAATTAGGATAGTTCTCCATATTCCTTTGGGAATCATGAATCTTTTTTTCTATAAATATATCTATTTTTATTTTTCAATAATTTCTTATTCTTACGCAATCTATGCGGTTGCATAAGATTATTGTCAATCCCCTGTAATTCTGAGGGGATGACCCTTTTCATACCATGGCCGGGTCCTTCCATGGAAAATTACGTCACGTGGGACCTGTTCGGTCGCCAGTTTTCAGTTAGACGTCAGGCAGAGAAGTCGGCCATTTTAGATCCTGCCTAAACTGGAACTCACGCGCGCTATGTTAGTTAGAGGATTATGTATAGTTAAGGAAATAATCCCCAAGTCAACACCAGACGCAAGATCTTAGAAGATGCCAGACCAAGTCAAGAAAGATGATAGAAATACCAAAGACGATCAGAATACTAAAGACGGCCAAGAAATAGAATTAAAGAAAGAGGTATGCAACATTATAATTATTTAGTGCCTGTTTATAGTGCAACATTATATCAGATGACCATGCAAACTGATGAACACTCATCTACTGATTACATCAATGCAAATTATATTACTGCAATTGTATGATTGTTTATTAACCTCTATTGTTTCTCTCGAAATCTGACAAAGTTCAAAGTCAGCAAAGATTTTTATAATTTACTGGAAGAAGAAAATACGTCACGTGATCAGCTTAGACAGTATTGGTTGGTATTCTTCTGCATGTCAAGCCTTGTTGGGTTATTTTATGCTGAAGACGTTTTCTTTAATTCATTCTTGATGGATATTAAAAAAAAATTAACTCAATTTTTTAAACGCGTTTTGTAGAACTCAATCTGTTGTATTTAACCCATAGATGTAAATCTAACAGCTACTACCACTTCGGTTCAGAGAGGACCTGGGAGTAATGGAGTGAAGGGATACTCAATATTCCTCCAGAGCTCCAGAACTGGAACCTCACCATCTGATAGAGACTAACATCATTCCCAGGACATGAACATATGATAAAAAGGGTTGGGGTTTGCCATAAAGAGAATAGAGTTGGGGCAACCATATAAGTGCTAGGGCTTGACATGACCAACCGATTGATCGGAGGGGGCATCACCGAACGCCCGTCTAGCCTAAGTAAGTGGATTGTTGCATGTCATGGACTGCTCATCCATCAGGATTCTGTCTTTAAGCATCACGGATCGCAACCCCCTGGCCAACAGATGGCCCAATTGGGGGAGGGGGCTGCAGAGATGCAGTTGGTGTATTCTATTATTGTATGAGGGGGTTCGTATTTTTGCTAGGAATATTAATCTCAAAGTGAACGTGAGAGCGAGACCGAATTTCGAACTCACGTTCTACATTATTGTATATTACAAATACGTAAACTCACACACACACACACACACACACACACACACACACACACACGAACTCACACGAACTCACACACACATACATATATATATATATTTATATATATATTTATTTCATGTATAAGTTTATATTTTATATATTATGTTTAGTTTATATTCATGTATGCTACTTTTATCAACATTTCTGCTAATGTAATCTGATTTAAAAACTGAAATAAAACCGTACTTTAATATTTGTATTGACTGTTTTAAGGCAACGTTCCTAAAATACGACATCTTTGGGAAAATATTTATTTGTCAGAAATAACTTTAAAAACTGATTTCCAGCTTGGCTAACATTGTAAGAATAAACTCAAAAATCAATAATCTATTTTATTTTCAAAATAAAAGATATTATTTCTACATATACAATCAATAGAACAGTAAAAAAAATCAAATTGACTGATTTAGTCTGACAAGCAGTCAGCTTGATATATTGAAACAAGTAAATTTCATTTGTTTTCTTTTGGAAACTGAATATAATTGCAAACAAGCGACTCAAACATCTCATATTTTTTTTTTTGAATTCTGAACAAAACCTTTAATGGTTAATATAGAGTCTATATACTTTACTGCTGAGACATCCCTTTGGTCTCATTAAAAAGACAAGAAAATACACACGCATATGATGTAGACATGTGATTTGAAAACAAAAGCATCGTAAATCCTCAACTAAAAGATCTGACAAGTCTAAATCAAATTAAAGAAATGAAGTATGTAGTGTTTTTAGCACACACACACACACACACACACACACACACACACACACACACATATATATATATATATATATATATATATATGTATATATTATATATAGTGTGAGATGGTCACTGTTTCGGCTTTTGCTGGAATGGTGTACCAAAGGCAGTATTATTGCTAGAGTGCTCAATATAAAATACAGCTGTTATATAATATAATAAGATAAATATATAAAGGTTTTTACATATCTATTTATTAGGTGACAAAGGAACATTCACAACCATATTGGTTTCATGCGATCCAATCATCAGGTGAAGATGTTTAAAATGTAAGGAAAATCGAAAAAATTTCAAAAAAATTCAATAGACATGGGATGCGTATGATTGGATAAAATGATGTGTGTATGTATGTGAAGGTGAATTGAATGTATGAGAGTGTTTATGGGCAGTATAAAGGTTGCGTACGCGTAGTAACTGCTCACACACATAATACGTTGTTCAGTGAGTGTGTGGTATTTTAACAGTGCTTACGTGCGAGCGTTTGTGTTTGTGCATGTATGTGTGTGTGTATGTTTTTTTCCTATCCGGATGTGTAGGTTATGTATATTGTATATAGTCGGGTCGTGTTAATTGAGGAGTGTGTTTGAATAATATTAACTTTAAGGTTGCAAATGTTGTATATTATGGGTGGGTGGGGGTTATGGAAGGGCGGTGCTGGCTAATACGCGCGGTGTTGCGGTGTCAACCGGACTTGTAAAACCTTTATATATTTATCTTATTATATATATATATATATATATATATATATATATATATATATATATAACAAAAGTTAAATAAATATAATTTTCAACACATATTGCATTGTAAATTGCCTTCAAAAATCTTTATATCACACATACACACATTGCTTCAAATATACTATAAAAAACAACAACTTTATTTCACTATGCCGAGCAAGGCTATATTTATAGTAAAAATCAAAAGAATTTCGAACAATTTCCACGTGCACAGGAGCAGCCGAGCCGAATTAACATCACGGAAATAGCCGATTTAACATCACAGAAGTAACCGAAAAAGAAAAAAAAAATCAAATATACGGCGTTCCTCAACTTCTTAAAAAAACAGATGATTACAATATCGCCGTGGGATAAGTACTATAAAAAACACCTAGTACTTTAAATAACTCTGAGGATAGAATTTTACTTCCGAAAATATTTAGTTTTGAAAAAAAACAAAAGTTAAATAAATATAATTTTCAACACATATTGCATTGTAAATTGCCTTCAAAAACCTTTATATTACACATACACACAATGCTTCAAAGATACTATAAAAAAAACTTTATATATATATATATATATATATATATATATATATATATATATATATATATATGGGAGCTGCACGAGAATGCTGCGGGCGGTCCTGAATAAGTCGTGGAAGCAGCACCCCACAAAAAAGCAACTGTATGGCCACCTGTCCCCCATCTCACAAACCATACGAGTAAACGGACTAGAAATGCAGGACACTGCTGGAGAAGCAAGGACGAGCTCGTAAGCGACATACTACTGTGAAAGCCAGCACATGGGCACGCTAATGTGGGCCGCCCAGCCAGTACCTACATTGACCAACTATGTAGGGATCCTGGCTGCTGCGCGGAGGAGCTCCCAGAGTCGATGAATGATAGGGAATATGATATGGATATCCGTGCAAATTGCGTGACATGATGACACACACACACACACACACACACACACACACACACACACACACTATATATATATATATATATATATATATATATATATATATATATATATATATTAGCGTGGTTTGTAATGGAGCTGTATTTTATACTCGCGCAAGCTGTATTTTATACTCACGCATGCTGTTGGTAAATAGTTAATCGGCCAATATTTTAGGGATACATCATATCATAAGTGTTTACCAAACGTTTCGTATAACGAGGACATTAATTTCCATTTTCTTTCGCCTTATATTCGTTTTACGTCCCCTTTATTTATTGATGGGTATTTTCTTGGGCATTTTTTTTTTTTACTATTCCAAGCGCCATTGTAGTTGATATGAATCTTGATCAGCTGATGGCGATTCGTACAATCCTGCATGAACAGTGAATAAAAAAAAACGCATCGACTTCAGATAAAAAAAAATTGTCCATTTTGCAGCGGGAAGTTTAAAGCTGGACGCAGAAACTGATGGAGCGATAAAAAAAAGCTAGAGTCATTTTCTTTCGTTCTGATTCGTCTGTGTGATCATAAACTAGACGATCTTTATTGTGTGTATTTATTCTTTTGTCCCTTGCGAATTTTTCACACTAGTCCTAACTGGTGGTTTCCACAAGAGACTAAGTGACAGCAAGTATCCTTACATCTCCAGAAATACTCTAAGTATGTTAACTAGTTTCAATAATGACATGGTCTCGGTTCTTTCTCTTTACTCCAATTCACCATGGCCGACTGGAGCTTTAGAATACACCGAAAGAGAGTGATAAGGCTCCTCCAATGGGTCCGCCTGTTGGCCATGGGTGTCGACCAGGAGTACCTGTTAGGATTCAATCCATGGTTTGAATAGGAAATGAATACATTTGAAAAAAATTGATTTTGTTTGTTTGTTTTGTTTTGTTTTACGGCATATCAACCTCAATGGGTCATTTAATGCCGATAAAGTTTTGAAATAAATCAATTCTTAATGAATAATACAATTTTTTTATAAATACATTTTTCGATTTAACCCATAGATGGGACCCTAACAGGTACTACCACTCCGGGTCAGAGTGAACCAGGGAGCAATGGTGATGAAGGGGTGCCCCACATTCCCCAAACCTCCAAAACTGGAACCTCACCATCAGATAGAGTTTAACGTCATTCCCAGGACATGTAGACCCGCAGCCACCGCCTTCTAGCACCCATATGATAAAAAGGGGTTGGGGCTTGCCATAAGGGCAATAGGGTTGGTAAAATCATATAGGTGCTAGGGCTTGACGTGACCAGCCGATTGATCGGAGGAAAAAAATATTGAATACCCTTCAAAAATGAATAAAACAAAAACGTCTTTGGCATGAAATTAACCAATGGTTTGACGTGCCGTAAAATCCAACCGACCACTTCACCAACCGATCCACCATGTCTTTTCCCAGGTGTTTGGTCTTTTGTGGTGTTGTCTATTTTCAAGTCAATAGGATTTTGTGGCATGTCAACACTTCGCTTATTCCACGCTGAAGACATTTTTTGTTTTATTCATTTGTCGGGGTATTCAAATATTTTTAAACATATATTTTATCTACTTAAGCCACAGATGGGACCCTAATAGATATTACCGCTCTGGGGTAGAGTGGACCAGGGAGTAATGGTGATGAAGAAATAATTCACACTCCCCAGATGTTCATAATTAGTACCTCATCATTAGATGCAGTTTAGCGGAATACACAGGACTCTAAAATTATCAGCCATCGCCTTCTAACAAATATATGATAAAAAAGTCTTAGGTTTACCATAAGACCTACTGAAGAATACGGGCGGGTCAATCATATAGGGGCAAGGGCTTGACGTAAACAACCGATTGATCGATGTTTGGGACTTTCCGACCGCCCTTCTAGCCCAAATGAAGGCGAAAGACCGCTACACAGTATGGACTGCTCAGCCATCAGGATTCCATTCTTAAGCATCACAGGTTGCCATCTTCGGCCAACGTATTGTGATGGTTTTATTCCTCTGTAGAGGTACAATCTATACTACAGCTACAGGAAGCCCGGGTGTAATGGTTAAAATCATGGGAAATGGACTCGTCACCCCGAGTTCAAATCCTGGAGTGCTAATACCATTGAGAAAGGTATGAATCCTACTCTCCCTCCTGCTATGAGTAAATAGCAGGACAGACTGGGTTCTTTAACCATGGCTAGGTAACCAGTCTAGGAGAAGGAAAATTCTGAATTCAAACCTGTTGAACCCGCTTAAAAAAACTGACTTTGTGTCGTATCCTGCTTGTGCGGAGGAGTTGGTAAATATATATACTACAGCTACAGCCGACAGGGCGGTCAATGTTATTGAGGACTGTGTAAAAATCCATAATTACAATAGGTCACCATCATGTTCCACAGATCTCTTTTTTTTCCTTCCTTTCAATCCGACTTTATCTTTCTCTCGAACGACAAGCCCATGAGATGACAAGTATTTTTCTTTTTGTTTGAATAAATTTAGGTATGGCTTTCTGGTAGAATTAATGATTTTTACTCATAGAATTGTATGCGTTTCACTTTCTAGGACATATCATGATTTGCACATATACCATTTTCAAAATCTGGCTCTTGCACAATACCAAATGGATTCCTTTCCTGACCAGTCATGTCTGCTATTGTTTTCCTTTTCCGCTTATTGTGCCATTAACTGATTCATCTCTTTCGCCATAAACTATACACCTGCTTTTCTTCTGTGTATCAAGAATATTGCTTTTGCATAAATAGTTTTTATAACATTACATAAGCACCAACACATGCGAGGCTTGTGTAGAAGACCGAGCGACCTGGCGCCTCCTCCTCAAACAAGGGACGAAAAGGAGAAAATCCCCAACAGAAAAGAGAACCAGAAGGAAGGAGAGACAACAGCAACTCCAGGAAGCATCACACTTTGTTTGCAGATATTGCACCGGAGATTGCCATTCAAAAATTGTCTGTTCAGCCACTCACGGAGGTAAAAAAATGTGGACAGTACGCCATCGTCTTTAGCAGATGAAAGGTTGCCAACAATATTTTGCTTCTATTAAAAGTTAATTACTTTCTCTTTTCCCGTTTCCCTATTGTAGTCAATATCAGGTAACCTTGTGTATCTTCTTAGTTTTCTGTTTGGAGTATGCATACATTTTTAAATTTTTTTTATCGATTTTATATTGAATTTTCACTAAAGATTATGAAAGATGTTATAATTTGACCATAAAAATGGTATATGAGATCGATTCTTTTCTAAGACTTTCAAATACACAGATCACCAAATACCGACAAAAGGTCAGATCTCGTGTCAATAAAGAAAAAGGAAAATAATGTCGTTAGTCGGTTTAATTTTTTCCTCGGACAACAGAGTGAAAATGAAAGGAGATAGAAAATATAATCAACGGCCTGGATATTGACAGAAATCCGAAAAAAAAATAGAACATATAAAGTAAAAGTAAAGTCGTCGGGGTGGCCTAATGTCGGCATCAGCCTAACAGCGAGGGAATATATCCCCTTTTCACTAGCACTAGACCAAGGATATTTTAGCATCTGAGGTGGAGCGTCACACCTACCATCAGCTCCTTACTTTACCGCACAGATCCCTGTGCTACTCATACGCTGAGTTGGCGAGGGCTGGCATCGAACCTAGAACCTTGTGGTTCCTAGTCGAACGCTAATTGACGGTAACGTCAATGGTAGTCGGTGCTCGCAAAACAGTCTACAAAATATTCGGAAAAAGACTGAGGACGAATCGAGACTGTCCTTATGAAAGCATTGTTCAAATCAGCACGAATTCCCAGAAGAGAATTTAAGACCCGAGGAGAATTGTTCTCACTCAGACTCCAGTGAAGAACAAAGTGTTAAAGCAGGTGTAAAAGTTGTAAAGAATTAAATAATAACTAGCAGGACCTGTGGATATACTACAGTAAGATAATTTAACTAATAGAAAGTCTGATATGTTTACTTAAGCTATTTACAAAATAGTTCAATATGTATAAAGTATAAGTATCTTGATTTAACTCTCACTCTTTTTTAAAAGAGGGGTTGTAAAATATTTACATTGATTTGCTGATAAAAATCTGTGTGGACGCGGTTAAAAAAAAATACATTAATTTGCTAACAAAAATGTGACAAAACCAAGACTCATAAAATATCTAAGTTGGGCCAGAAATTATCAAAATATATTCCGTAATTCACAATTTCAATATGACAAGTAAAACAAACATGTAATTTCATTTTTTCAAATCATTTTAGTTTTACTTTGGATCTGTCAACCATACGAATTCCCGGAACATTCCGTATCTCTCTTGTGGTGCTGTGGAGTTTCATTTAAACTCATTTTCGTGGCTGTATTGCATCTTAAACACTTTTGATACAACTTATACCCAGAAAGGTTTCGAATTATATATTCTGCTTTGTTTTTAACTTAGTGTATGCATTGGTTAGTTCTTTTAACAATCTTTCAAGTATATTCCAAACGTTAGTCTTTATAAAGCACAATGTCCTTTATTTCTGTTTATCTATCTGCTACTTAAAAAAAGACATCAATGTTTTAAAGTCTATTGAAGTGAATACAATGCCAGAGGATGATCTTTCAGTTCAGTGTCGGAAAAAACAATATATACACTTATCAAGGAATCGGGTTTGGGTTGCAGCATGATATGAAAGTTTTAGCAGCCAAAAATAGTTATTTTGGGCAGTGGAAATAATTTGCTGTTAAAATCTATTCTACAGGTACTTACGCTACATCTAGGGCTACGAGTGCAACATGCAGGTAGAGAAAGTATACAAATGATATATACAGAAACATTGTTATAAAGAACAAAAGTATTCATACTAATATGTCATAATGAATTAAACATAAATAGAATATATATTGCTATGAAATTAGAGGTATCGTTTTAATACTCAAGAGCATATATATATATATATATATTATATATATATATATATATATATATATTATGTAAATAAAATGGAAATTAATCCGACAGAATGAATTTAACATTTTGAAAAAACATTGTAATTATTATCTGCTGACAGAATCTGTTTCGACCTTAGTAGAAGGGTCATCATCAACGAGCAAAAAATTTTACGAAAGAAGAAGAGATAAAAACCGTTGCAAGAGAATAGGGGGTACAAACACACGCTGGAATGCTTGAATTTTTAAAATGCGCATACTGTTTCAAAAATAAAATAAATTTTATTTTTAAAAATCAGAAGCATTTTTAATTCAAAAATAAACTCAAAAAGAGTTTGGTGTAAATATATAAAAAGTGTAAGAGATTATCAAAAAATGTTCAAAATATAATCCAGCTTAATAAGTTGTTTACATGTCCACAGCACAATTGAAAGAAGATGTTAAGTTTCAAAAAGTTTGTGGTGTAGGTAAATTTTTTGTAGTGTTCGTAGAATAATCTTCGAGGTGTAAAAATCCGTATTTTTGTTTTTTCATGAGAAATGTGTAAATAAAATGGAAATTAACCGACAGAAATGAATTTAACATTTTTGAAAAAACAATTGGTAATATTATCTGCTGACAGAATTTTATTTTATTTTTGAAACAGTATGCGCATTTTAAAAAAAATTATTTTTGAAACAGTATGCGCATTTTAAAAAATTCAAGCATTCCAGCGTGTGTTTGTACCCCTATTCTCTTCCATCGGTTTTTTATCCGCTTCTTTTCTTCTTTCGTAAAATTTTTTGCACGTTGATGATGACCTTCTACTAAGGCGTCGAAAATATTCTGTCAGCAGATAATAATTACCAATTGTTTTTTCAAAATGTTAAATTCATATATATATATATATATATATATATATATATATATATATATATATATATATATATATATATATATTTTAATTCTTTGTTAGTATTGGTAGTGCTCAATTACTTCTGTGAGAGTTGTATTTATTTATTTATTGTTTACAATCATTTAAAAGTCCGTTTTACCAATGGTTTCGTAACATCACCTTTAGGTGATTGTTCGTCATCAGAAACGTTCACTTTTGAAAATATTTGGAAAGTTTTTTCCCCGTGACTCGTGTCTACGTGACCCGTTTTCCGTTCTTCCTTTACCTTTCATCAATAACCGGCGTCCCTATTTGTCGTCATTGAGTCTCGTGTTTCGTGTTAGTGTACTTATGGTGATTTAAAATTTTTCCGTTTTTACTTCTTTTTTTTTTCTTTTTTTAAAATTATTTTTTTATTATTCTATTTTAAAAATTAAAAATTTTAATTTTTTAAATTGTTTAAATTTTTTCTGGACATGTGAGTATTTGCTTTTGTTTTTTTCACTTTGCCACATCATCTGTGGCCGCTTATGTATCTTTTTATATTTGAGTGTGTGCTTATTTAGATGTGAATTCCTAATTATGATCATAGGATGACGAATGTTAGTGTCTATGTAAGATTATATATGGATCTACGTATATATAGATATATATGTGCTTATGTATTGTTTTGTTCTATATATATATATTAAATGTTTTATCTATTAATCTTCTTATTTTCTAAACATTAATATCCATATGAAATAGGTCATATCTTTGTTAGCATTTCATCTCGGCCTATTCAAGTTCTGCATGCGTCATCCTATGATCTTCACTTTCCATTTTTGCACATGTAATGATCACGTCATCAGCTTTCGTAAACAAACACACATATAAAAATTAACGGTTAATAACACATTCACACATTCACAATACACTTAACATTTTTCATTTTTCTCCCTCACAAAAATGTCTATAACAGTGTCCTGATGATGGCTTAATACCGAAATACTTAAGTATAGACAAATAAAATTGTTTCCTCTGATCATAACATCCTGTGTTTGTTATATTTTTTGAAAATATTTTCTTCTTATATATATATATATATATATATATATGAAAAGTGAATGGAAATGAATCCGACAGTATGAAATAAATCTTTTTAGAAAAAAAAACGATGTTATAATTTGCTGACAGAAATCTGTTTACTCACACCGTCTTTCTATCAAACATTTAGCTCTTGATGAAGACCGCTTTAATAAAAGGTCGAAACAGATTTCTGTCAGCGAATTATAACATCATTTGTTTGTTTTTTCTAAAAATATTTATTTCATATATATATATATATATTGTGTGTGTGTGTGTGTGTGTGTGTGTGTGTGTGTGTGCGCATATGTGTCTGCATGTTTGTTTGCATGTGTGTGCGTGTGCAGTTCCTGTCAAAAATGAAACGAATATATAGGTTCTTAGCCGCGTATACCAGTGCACTGGAGGTATTTTATTTTTCCGATCACGTAGCACCTGTTTCAAAGTGCGCAAATCATAATCAAATGACAGAGGGTAAATTTAAGTTCAGAAACTCAGCGTTCAAACGGATATACAGTGACTTTTATTATTCGTTTTTGTGCCTCCTTAGATATAGTCTCTTTTTTTGTATTATATCTTCTCACATTAACAACCAAAAATCTTTGCCTGAACATATATAGGGTTTATATACTATGTATATTCATATCAACAGCCCTGTAGGCTGGGGATTTAGAATATTCCAACTGCACCTCTGCAGAGGGATAATAACTCTATAATGGGACTATCTGTCGGTTGCGGGTGGTGAACCGTGATGCCTAAGGGTGGAATCCTAATGGCTGAGTGTGGGTGTTCGAAGAAGCGCCCTCCGATCAATCGGCTTGTCATGTTAGGGTCTAGCACCTATATGATTGTCCCAACCTTATCCTCTTTACGGCAAACCACACACCTTTTTCATCATGTGTGTTATAAGGCGGTGGCTGAGGGTCTTAATCTGCGCCCAATAAACACATTATTCCCATTAAAAATTAAACAGTAGTTAAAGGTGTGCTTGCATTTATATTTTACTGTTACTCTTTTTATGTAAAATATTCTAAACACTAATATAATAATAATAATAATAATAATAATTATTATTATTATTATTATTATTATTATTATTATTATTATTATTATTACTAGCAAATATATGCACCCTCCGGGTGCAAGTATATAAGTTTTAAAAAGATGAAATATCATTTTAAATTAGAAAGGCTAATGAAACTGAATAAGAATGCAGATAAAAAGATTTGGAACAGAGGGGGTATGATTGAAAAATAGAACAACTTTGAAACTAATTCTTCCATCATTTTCCATCACTCCCATCTTTCATTGGTAAATTTTCCTAATTTAACTATTTAGTTAAAATAGGAAGTAAATAATAATATTACAGTTATTTCTTGTTAATGGATTTCATTTAAGATTTATTGAAGAGATGTTTGCTTATATTCATTAAAATAAAACCAAACAATTAGAAATCAATAGTACTAAACACATATTTATTAAAATCACATTTTTAATATCAATATGCAAATTAGCCTTCCCGTTCACACTGTAAACCGTTATTTTGTTGTATATATAAATACAATTGCATGTTATTAGTACGTAGACATGGTCAACAGTGTTAATGATGTAAAACAATTTTATTAATAATTGAGATTTGAATAAAAATAAAATCATTGATATTGTGATGTCAATAACAAAGGGAATTGTGACTTGAGTAGTAATATAGTTTCAGTTACAGACAGAAAAACTCACAATCTCCATTATAATAAGATTATTATTATTATTATTATTATTATTATATCGTTTTCAGCTAGTATATTAGGTCTGATAACTGTCAGCTCTTCCTTATAAACATTCATCTTGATTCCTCAGAATATCTATAATCTTTCCCAGATTATCCGACCTTAAAGGAGTTCAAAGACGGGGCATTCACTATTGATGATTGTAGTTCATTTAATGTATTCACTACTCTGTTACTAAAATAATTTTGTCTTGCATTTGCTTTGCAATTTTTTTTTTAAAGAGATTTAAATTTATGATTCCCGGTATTGATATTTTGAGCAACATTTAAAGTTCAAAGTTCGTTGAATAAAATCCATGGGTATATTCATAATACCTGTTTTCACAATAAAATTTAATAATTTAAATCTTACAAAATAAACCACTAACGTTATTTAGCGTCACATCAGCGACAAAAAAAACAATAATTTTGATAAATAATAACATACTTAAAACAGCTTAGATAATGTTTGAAACACTATGAAAATGGAAAATGAAAATTTCTTATAAGTGAAAACGAAACAAACAAACAAAAAAAAAAGAATTTGTAAAAAGTAGAAACGAATCAAGGTAGAATTAAAACGGAAAATTGGGGACGGTCAAAGATTGAAATTATCATTCAGCTGAGCTGAGTTTTGACCTTTGAATTGTCTTCTAAGCGGTATATGGTAACTCGTACGCTATTTTACATGTTGTGTACAGGCGTCAAGAAAACGTTCAGACTTTTGACTCTGATTTCGGTGTACGTAACTAAACAATATTTTCCTTTATAATTCTTATGTCAATTTTATTCTCACTAAATTGCATACGTATCATTTTACCTTTGTATTTATAGAAATGTATTTTGTCATTGAGATTTCGGAGTGATTATTAAAGCTAAGAGGAAAATGTTTATCATCATTTTAATAAAAAGAAAATGAATTTTAGTTCAAAACGGAAGAATAATATATGGGAATAAGACTTGTTGTGAAATGGTAAGTCCATCTTCCTATATATTTCTTCATACTTATGATTAATATGGTAATATTTAATTTATTTGGGGTAAACGAATACAAATATTTTTTTAAAGTAAATATCCTTTAATGAAAAAATTGAAAGGCATATATTTATTTATGGACGATACTGTATTTTTAGCAACAGTTAAGTTTGTATTACATTACATACTTCCTGGTTTTCTACGAAGCAAAATATCTAACCAGAACGGATAAAAATATGTTATTATAGAAAACGAATATTCGAACAACTATTACAACACAGACTATAATTACTGAAAACTTTTTTTCCTCCTGCAGACATTTCAATTCATAAGAAATGGGAAGACTGAACGAGAACATAAAATTTACTGCAGTACAAAATATCGCCAAAATACCGTAACACATAAATTGCTATATTGTACCTGAAACAGAAGTATTCCGTGATATGCGTACCCACTTTGGGAGAAGTTTTCCATTTTACCATCACCATGTGTGATTACGATCTCGTCAAATGTTCACACTATCAGTGCCCTCTGGATCTCTGTGAATATCTGGAAACATCAAGACATTAAAATACTTCAACAATATCCTGATTTTCTCAACTACCTTAATTCAGTTGTCTGAATAAGTTCCATATTTTTCCAGATATCCAACTATATTGAGCAACTGTTTGTTTTAATCGAGCAAATTCATATAATTCAGACTGAATGAAATCTGCGGATTCCGAATTCATGTCTGTGATATTTTATCACGTCAGATTTTGTAAAATATATAGCATTGTAAAACGGGTAGATATTATTCCTACTAACTCTTTATATATATATATATATATTAATATATATATATATATATATATATATATATATATATATATATATATATATGAAGTCATACCTAATTTTGAAAGTTAATTAATTAATAATTAATTTAATTAGGCATGCATACCTATTTAAATGTAAGGCTAAACTAATCGAGAAAAATCAATCTCTGTATATATATATATTATATATATATAATATATATATATATATATATATATATAAAGGATTTCTATATTCATTTTGATTTTTCATGTTTGAACTGAACGAAATAAATGTTAGAATATAAATATACTAGAACCAGATATTCAGCGTCGTCTGAATAGAGGTGTGTGTGGGGGGGGGGGTAAAATGTAGTTTCGCAGATACATTATGATCGTGAGATGGATCCTCAAAGGATGCCCCCATTAATATCCCTACAGAGAAATACATTGTGCGGATGCAGCCAAAAATTGATATCTACTATTCAAAATATTAAATGCAAAACAAAAATCCATGCTGTTATAATTCAAATTTTATTTTTAATTATCTTTACGAATATAAATCAAATCTTCATTATTTTTGCTCAAAAATCAAGGTTTAGTGATATTGAATGTCTCTTTATATTTACTTTATCGTTAATCTTTTTATTTTAATAGTTTTATACGGACATACATACACACAAACTGCTTTTTATATATGTATAGATTATCAAATCCATCGTTGTTGATACGCCATTAGACAAAAAAAAAAACGCTTTGTTTAGAACATTGTCAGAATTATGAGGCACCCAGTGAGAAGCATTAACTATTGTCTCCTAGCCTAGTTTTTAACCCATTACACAACGTGAGGTATACAGATTAAATGCACATTTGTTTATTTAGCAGATTACATTTTCATAGAATATTTAATAACCTTTTAGAAATTAGAAGAAAATAAAAAGTACACGAAACATGATTAATGTTAGGATCTTTGTGGCGATGTGTATGTTGCAGGGGAGATCACATTACAGTGGAGATCCCTTATGGCATTAAGTTTAATATGTTTGAGAAGAATCCTTGTATTTGTCAGTGTTAAGCAGAATCCTTGTGTTCCTCTATGTTAACTAGAATCCTTTAGCTTCACTGAAGGCCATTAAATAGTTAACCAACCACGTAGTCGAGCGTGTTGATTGGCAGATTGACACGCGGCCACAAAGAGTCTATAAATTTAATTTGTGGGCTACATCACACCTTCTATAGAAAAATATTCCAACAATTAAAGTAAAGTAAAGTAGTAAAGTCGTTGGTGTGGCCTAAAGTCGGTATCAGCCAGACGGCGAGGGAGTATATCCTCTTTTCACTAGCGCTAGGCCAGGGAGATTGTTTTTTGCGTCTGAGGTGGTGCGCTACACCTACCATCTATTTATCGCACAGATCCCTGTGCTACTCATTCGCTTATTCGGTGAGATTCGGTATCGAACCCGAAACGTTGTGGTTCCTAGTCCGACCTGTAACATATTTGGGTTTAGAGTACCTTTAATATTATTTCTACCAATGAATACAAGTTAATGAACAATCTAACATAAACATTATTTCTACCACTTTTTAATACACATGAAGTAAAACAAAAAAAAGCAGAAGTTGGTATTAAATAACCCACAAGAGTTGATATGTCATTAAAAAGCAATCAACCTAACAACACCTGTTATTACAAAACGATATATGTACGTATGTATGTATGTATGGAAATGTCTGATATGTGGTCGAGTTTTGCTTTCTAAGGCTGGATATTTCAATCATAGGAAGTCTCACCTGGGTCAATCCATGCAGATTCCAGGAGCAAACAATATGTCTTGTGCTATCTGTGGCAAGGTGTGTTAGTCGGCTTCTGGCCTTAAGAGACATATGGTGGTACATTAGCATCACATTTTATCATCTGATTCATCTGATTCATCTGAATCATCTCATTGAACGGGAAGGAAGTCTTTTCAATGTCATATTTGCATCAAACTTTGTGGATCTGCAGCGGGTTTGATGAGTCATTTGAGGGCTCATGCAAGGAAGGGTTCTGGTGGTGGAGTTGTGGGATTGTGAGGGACGACAATGATCTGTAAAGATTATGCTATTGCTATCTATCTATATGTCAAACTCTGTTTATATCTACTTATTTGGTCGTAAAGACCGATTTTATTACACGTTAGAATAATCATTCACTTATATATTTATATGATTATGTATAAATGATTTTACTAAATCGTTTTAAGATGAATTAAAGTAAAAATTAAAATATCGAAGAATAACTGATATCATTGGATTTTATGAATTCTACAAGAAATGCCAATAAACAATATATTTTTAATGATTTGACTTGTCACTTACACTTATCAGTTAAGAGTATCTATTTGTCAATTACACCGAATTAACCTCAGCTATACTGTCTATGAGTATCACGTTTTAATTCTTTCTTTTTTTTAAATTACACTTCATGCCAAACAAAAGAGTCAGCAAATCTATTATTTGATATTATTATTATCTATATATTAATAGGCTTAGTATTATTTTGATTATTCGGACTATTGTCCTCATCTTCATTGTTATCTGTACAACGTTTCGGCCGATGTGCCCTCCGGCCTTCTTCAGAGATTTCCTGTCGGACTCTGGAACCTTCTCGGACTCAGGAATCTTCTTTTCGGACTCGGGAACCTTCTTGTCGTAATCGGGAGCCATCACAGAACTTTCAACCTAACTCTTTAATCAGTCCATGAGGGTATCACGTTCTAATTCCGCTAACCATAGCTGGGGTACAAGTGTTAAGCTGTGTTAATTATTATTCTATGTTACTGCTGCCCATGACCAAATAATACTAATTATCGAGTCTCATCTAAAAAAATCCGAGAAATTAATACGCTTGTTCCTAAATCTTCCGTCCGTTATCGTGCTACAACACCCCTGTTTAAAAATGACACCGTCCAAATTGTCAAAGATGCAATACAAATATGTAATATAAATACAGATTACCTGATGTCGTTTAATCGCAGATTTCTTATTTGTCCATTTTATCTCACCCAATCTTAAAAATAAAACATTTCAAATGGTCTTGCGTCGCTTATAATACTAAAATTGTGAATTACTTAATATATTTTGGTAATTTTGTAGGATGTATATGTAATGGAATTTCAAATCATCATTTCTGTCTTTAAAAAAAGCTCCTCTTAATTTTAGTTTCGTTTCGTGGAAATTCCACGTGTCCAGCTAGTCTGACTTAATCTTTTTACTTGCATTATAAAACGTAAATAACATTTTCTTGATACGTTTGTGACATTGTGAATATTTTATGATACATCTCGTTTTACAAGGAGATTCCTTAATCTTAGATTTGAATCGAAGTTAAGCTACGTGTTTACAGCTTATCGTATATAATAAGATAAAGACTTTGATTTCATGATGAATCCTTGTAAACCTTTTCCATTATTCTATTGATCGAAACATCAATCTCCGATGTGTTTGATCTGTAATTAAACTTATTAATCCGTGTAATGAGAACACACAAGAAGAAGAAAAACTATAAGTGATCTTGATAATTGGAAGATAAAGAATCATTTCATGTCTCATAGCAGACGAGTGAATGTATGTCACAATTCATTAAGCGTGAGGTCAATCATCATTGGGGCCAGAATAAATGAAAGAAATTTTCATCAGGTGGTGAGGCTAAAGTCCTGGAACTTAGAAGAGTGTGTGGGCTCATTTGTATGAGTCATATTTTAATGCTAACAATATTAAAGAGCTTTTGGAAAATTACAACATGGAGGACATTCTCTCTTTTTATAGGGAAACAATATTATACAATAGAATATAGACATGAAACTAATCAATACCATATAACATGATCACCAATGGTGCTAACACATTGTTAAAACCAATTACTAAAAAGTATAAATATAAATACACAATTTCTCTGAATGTTTGAGATGAGGCTTGAAGATTAGTATTATCTGCGTTATTCGGACTATTGTCCCCATCTTCATTGTTATTTGTACAACGTTTCAGCCGATATACCCTCCGGCCTCCTTCATGTAGTTCTTGTCGGACTCGGGAACTTTCTTTTCGAACTCGGGAACTTTCTTGTCGTATTCGGGAGCGATCAAGGAACTTTGAACCTAACCCTTTATTTATTTCACGGGGGTATCCTGTTCTCATTCCGCTAACCGTAGCTGGGGTAGGAGTTGTGTTAATTAATTATTATTCTTTCTTTTTAGTTAGAAAAAATAATCAATTAACACAACTCCTACCCCAGCTACGGTTAGCGGAATGAGAACAGGATACCCCCGTGGAATAAATAAAGGGTTAGGTTCAAAGTTCCGTGATGGCTCCCGAATACGACAAGAAAGTTCCCGATTTCGAAAAGAAGGTTCCCGAGTCCGAGAAGGTTCCCGAGTCTGACAAGAAATACCTGAAGAAGGCCGGAGGGTATATCGGCCGAAACGTTGTACAAATAACAATGAAGATGAGGACAATAGTCCGAATAACGCAGATAATACTAATAAATACACAACATATATTACTTCCTAACCGTTAGGCATGAAATAACCCCAGACGGATTGATATGCCGTTAAAATCAATGAAGCAACAAACCAACAAATCAGATGAACCTGATAGAAAATAATTAGTAATAGGCAATCTGTTGTTGATTGCCTTTTACCAATGAGATGAAATAAATAAACCTTATTTGGTCGGTCTATGATCTAATTATTCATACTGAAGTAATGAATTGGTACTTGAGAATTACTGTAATATATATATATATATATATATATATATATATATATATATATATATATATATATATGTATATTAACCAGCCTCTCCGCACGAGCAGGATGTGACACAAGTTCAATTTCTTAAGCGGAGTTTAACAGGTTTGAATTCAGAGTTTTCCTTCTCCTTTGTCTAACCAAGGTTACAGACATCAGTCTGTCCTACTATTTACCCATAGCAGGAGGGAGAGTAGAATTAATACCTTTCCCAAGGGTATTAGCGCTAAGTGAATTACTGTAATATAGAAAAGGGTGCAAGGTTTGTTATCAAAAGTTAGTTTTGAAAATTTCTTCCATAGATATTAACTACAGAAATGTTTTACGATTCAGGGTAAATCCACTTGATTACCAACCCTGGCTAATTTTCTGTTTAAATACGCCACACCTTTAGTAGACACTGGAAAATCACAAATTACGTTCAATAAAGGCTCTTCGAGTTTTCATTACACAATTAAAGAAATGTACACGGAATCGTTTTTTGAATATACGAGGAAAATACTAAATCGAAATTCTCTAAAGCACTGGGAACGCAGGAAAAATCTTCGTTGGGCATTTGGCAAGATTGTTGTGTCTGTAATATTTGGATTATTCGGACTATTGTCCTCATCTTCACAATGTTTCGGCCGATGTGCTCTCCGGTCTTCTCCAGGTATTTTATGTCGGAAGCAGGATCTCTCTCGAACTCAGAAAACTTCTATTTGAAATTGAGAAACACTTCTTTTCAAATTTGGGAGCCTTTATGCCGCAATCGGAGCATTCACGAAATTCGAACCAAACTCTTAATTCAATCCACGAGGGCAGAATGTTCTCATTACGTTAACCATGACCAGGTACAAATGTTAAGTTGTGTGAATTATTCTATATTAGTGTCGCCTTTGACCACTATTTCATAGGGCTAGTCGGGTCGTAGTAGTAGTCATTGGAAGTAGTAGTAGTCGTTAGTTCAGAAACAACATACGCAAGTCGTATAGTCCCAAGGGGGCTGTTTTATTCCTTTCTAGGCTTGTGGGTTCTTTTTCAGAGAGGAGAGAGAGAGAGGGGTGTAAGGTCACTATGCTCAAAAACATTACGGGGGGGGGGTCGGGAAGACCCCTTCCGCCTCTGAGCAAAGTCCAGTCGAAAAAATTCTGATTTACCCTCTTCTTCCGTTTGTCTTTCCGGGGATCGGAGGGCCACTTCCGCTCCTCTGCAGAAACAAGAACTTCCGGTTATATTTTTAACTTTAGTTCCGGGGTCATTGGTTGGTCAATTGAGTTTCAATCTTTAACCTCCCTTTATTTTTATTTATTTTTCCTCTCTTTCTCCAGAAATCCGAATACCGTTTTATTTTCAGTCCCCAAATTCCCGGTAGACCATGATAATTACGCTCCAGGCACCATTGAACCTGGAGCCCAGAGATAACTGTCACTTAGAACTGTATCATAGCTTATAACCGTTGTGTTATTGTGTTATGTTTGTTGTACGTGAGCTCGCTCTTGCCTTTGCGACCGCCTCGCTACCACGCTCACTCTTGGCTTGGCAGATATTTCTGATGTTATTTTTTTAACTCAAAAGGCATTAAATCAATTGTAAATTATCACCAATTAGCGAATGTGTATGGCATATAGAACATGTATTATGTACCTGACTGTTTGACGAGACGAGGCTCTTTTATTGAATTCGGCTCGAATAAATCTATAATAGCCAAATGACGGTTTGTTAAGTTTTTCTTTCTTGAAGAAAATGTAAAAGTTTTTCTGTATATTATTAATCTACCAATAATCATACATTGACATGCTTTTGGGATTTGTAAAAAAATCTTTCTATAAATCTATAAGTGTGCATCAATGTGAGCATACATTGTGGATGTACAGGAGATATTGATGATCTCAAATGGAATTATCCCCTACATACCGGTGAATTGGACACTTTTACACACACACACACACACACACATACACACACACAACACACACACACATCCCAGTCGGTAGAGCGTTCGGCTAGAAACCACAAGATTCCTAGTTCGATACCCGCCTCGCCAACTCAGCGTATGAGTAGCACAGGGATATGTGCGGTAAAGTAAGGAGCTGATGGTAGGTGTGGCGCTCCCACCTCAGACGCTAAAAATAATCTCCTTGGTCTAGCGCTAGTGAAAAGGGGATAGACTCCCTCGCTGCATGGCTGATACCGACATTAGGCCGCCCCGACGACTTTACTTTATAAGTGTGCATCAATGTGAGCATACATTGTGGATGTACGGAGAATATTGATGACTCAAATGGAATTATCCCTACAATACCGGTGAATTGGACACTTTTACACACACCACACACACCACACACATACGCATATATAATATATATAGTATATATATATATATATATATATATATATATATATATATATAATCCAAAAGTCCAGAGAAGAAATCTTCCTTAAGACACAAGAGTTTTATTTTTAAAAAAACCTGTCGCAGTTTGAGAGCTCAATGTGTGCTCTTAATGTTAGAGCCACAGCAAATATAAGTTAGGAAATAAGTCATTTGACATTCATATCACAGGACTATAATATTTAGAAAATAAAAAAATAAAATCTGTTTTCAAATGCCTCTAAAGTAATGAAGAATTCATCATTCGCATCTGATGAGTCGGGAGAGTTAGACACTTTGTCTAAGCTCCCTGAAATAGACTATAAAGCTAAATCTCTAAGTCTTTTGTTATTTATTTACTATATATATATATATATATATATATAATATAT
>CM042155.1:14641751-14646751 GCA_023376005.1 Doryteuthis pealeii
AGCCTAAAGTCTGTATCAGCCAGACAACAAGGGAGTCTATCCCCTTCTTATTAGCGCTAGAATAAGGAGATTGTTTTTGCTTCTGATGCGGGGTGGCAAATCTACCATCAGCTTCTCAATTTACCGCACAGATCCCTGTGTTACACATACGCTGAGTTGGCAAGGACCAGAATCGAACGTGGAACTTAGGGGTTCCAACTCAGACGCTCTACCGACTGAGCTTAACGGGTCCTAATTGTTACAACGTTTGATATTTTTACTTAAGAGCTATTGTAAAATAGTTCAATATATGTAAAAAAAAAAAAAAAAAGTATAATAATATTGATTTAACTCTCTCTTTTTCCCTCTCTTTCATTCTTTTCATCTTTTCATCGTATCCGATTAAAACAGATTAGCGTTATAGCTTCCACGCGCTCACCCTCTCTCTAAATATTTTCACTACTTTCTTTCTTTCTTTCTTGTTATATTTTTCTGTGTGGCAGATCTTTTTTCTTCTCTTTATTTCTTTATAATGAAAAAAAAAATCTGGATTGGCCCATTATTTAGCTGAGGGGACGATACTTATAAGAAATAAAAATTTGGCAGATAAGCAACATCAGACAATGAGGATTTACGTTTTTGACTTTCATCTTGGACGATTTGGACGATCCAAATTTTAACCAGAGGGTGCTGTAAGATGATAACGGTCGGAAGATTAAGGAACAAGATTATTAATATGTAGATAATATTTTGAATGTAACTGTACATAGTATTTACGACTAGATGGAATGAGTATCTTAAACTGTCTACGATGAAGGGTTATAAACATTTCAAATGTAACACTCACCATTTGCTGAAGATTTTTTTTTTATTGATTTATTCTTTTAGGAGAAAATGAGATAGTAAAAGAAAAAAAAATGTTTATTGAATATTTGTGAAATGAATACTACTTGAGAATGAAGTGATGTTGGTATATAATTGCTAAAAGTGCTCCCCTGCTAATGGTTATTTCGAACGAGTTTCCTTTTATATAGTTTCAAAAGCGGAAAGCAAAAAAAAAAAAATATTTGGTGTAATTTTTAGCATTTAGAATAGGGAGTTCGTTTCTTATTGGCAGCGTGCTTTAATCAGTAAATGAAAAGATTATACTCATCTATAATTAAGTTTTCATATAAAAAGAGAATTGTCACATCCTGTTGAATAATAAACTAGTCTATTAAAATGAAGAACGTAAAGATATGAAAAGACAGAAAGACTGAAATCTTATTATAATGGAGATTGTGGGTTTGTCTGTCTGTAACCGAAACTATATTACTATACAAGTCACAATTCCTTTAGTTATTTACATCATATTCTCCATGATTTTATTTAAACCTCAATTATTAATAAAATTGTTTTACCTTACTTACACTGTTGACCATATCTACATACTAATAACATGCAATTGTATTTATATATACAATAAAATAGAGGTTTACAGTATGAATGGGAAGGCTAATTTGCATATTGATCTTAAAAAATTGATTTTAATAAATATATGCTTAGTATTATTGATTTCTAATTGTTTGGTTTTATCTTATTGAATATGAGCAAAAATCTCTTCAATAAATCTTAAAAGAAATCCATTAACAAGAAGAAATAACTGTAATATTATTATTTACTTCCTATTTTAACTAAACAGTTAAATTAGGAAAATTTACCAATGAAAGACGGGAGTAACGGAAAATGATGGAAGAGTTAGTTTCAAAGTTGTTCTATTTTTCAATCATACCCCCTCTGTTCAAAATCTTTTTATCTACATTCTTATTCAGTTTCATTAGCCTTTCTAATTTAATATCATATTTTATTATAAAATTTAACTAAAATACTTGCACCCGGAGGGTGCATATATTTGCTAGTTTAGTTAATGAAAATGATCAGATATTGATTTATTTCAGCCTCTTGACTTTTAAATTTGCAGCAAACACTTATAAACTTTTTGGCTTGTAACATACACTTATACATGTTTCGATTGCTGCAAACAGTTATACACAACAAACGCTTATACACTTTTTGAATTGCAACAAATACATACACTTTTGGGTTGTAACAAACACTTATACACTTTTTGAATTGCAACAAGCATATACAATTTTCGGCTTGTAGCGTACACTTATGCACATTTTGGAATGTAACAAACACTTACAACCATCTTGGATTACCACATACACTTATGTACTTTTTGGTTTTTAACATACACTTAACATACACTTTTGCATTTTTGGATTGGAACAAACTTACACACATTTTGGGTTTTAACATACACTTATTACATTTTTGGATTGCAACAAACACTTACACACTTTTTGGGGTTTTAACATACACTTTTAAATTTTTGGATTGCAACACACATTTTGGGTTTTAACATACACTTATTAAATTTGTTGGTTGCCAGAAAAAATTGCACACTTTTTGGTTATTAATATACACTTATAAAATGTTTGGATTGCAACAAACACTTACACACTTTTTGGTTATTAATATACACTTGTAACATTTTTTGATTGCAACAAACACTTTGGTTTTTAACATACACTTATAAAACTTTTGGGTTGCAACAAACACTTACACGCTTTTTGGTTTTTAACATACACTTAAAACTTTTGGGTTGCAACAAAACACTTACACATTTTTTGTTTTTTAATATACACTTATAACATTTTTGGATTGCAACAAACACTTACACATTTTTTTTTTTTTTAACATACACTTATAAAAAGTTTGGATTGCAACAAACACTTACACGCTTTTTGTTTTTTAACATACACTTATAACATTTTTGGATTGCAACAAACACTTACACATTTTTTTTAACATACACTTATTAAATTTTTGGGTTGCAACAAACACTTACACACATTTTGGTTATTAATATACACTTACACACTTTTGGATTGCAGCTTACATTTATACACTTTTTGGCTTGTAACATACACTCATATGTTTTTAGATTGCTGTAAACAGTAATACACATAACTACCTATACAGGAAAATTATTTTACAATTTCAATTACGAGTGCAGGTGTGTTTAACTACATCAGAAAGACAAATATTTAAGGTATTTTTTAAACAAGTGATCGATTAAAAAGGGAAATATTTCTCACTCTCGAATCCAATCTATTAATATCTCATCACGGTTTGTAAAAAAGCCAAGGAGCTGATATAAATATAAATCCGATGATGTTAGGTCTTCATTTATTTATATTCTACTGCGCATATATATATATATTATATATATATATATATATATATATATATATATATATGAATAAACATTATTTTATTATATATAAATTTTAACACCCTATCACACAACCTTACACACCTCAAATGCAGTTTAATAGAACACGCATTTCCAACAACGCAATCTAGAAAACAATCAGAAACTAAATAGATTCAAACATTACAAACACACGTGAAGGGATTGAACGTAGACATCGGAATTCTCCGTTATTATAAATATTTCACAGACGCTGCCGCTATCGATAACAACAGAGACAAAAAAGCCGTTAAACAGGAATAATATTCATTTAATAAAGAGTATCCAACGAACCCGAAAATTTATGACAAAAAATAATAATAATGAAAAAAATATAAGTGAATCCAATACTCCATGATATCGAGTTCGTTCATTTATATATTTTTAATGCTTCGTAATAACGCCCAACTTAAAAAAAACATTTAAATATATATATATATATATATATATATATATATATATACAATATATAATAATATAACAATATATATAATGTGCTTAATTGGAGTCGTACCTAATTTAGAAATTAATTAATTAATAATGAATTAGGCGGGAATACCTATTAAATGTATGGCTAAACAAATCGAGAAAAATCAATCTCTGTATGTACATTTCGGCCTATTAGGCCTCATCAGCAGAGCTATAGATCGGAAGACCGCCCTGTGCGTGATTTGAAACCGGACTGCCAAGCTGACAGGCCGATCCCATAACCTCAACACTAAACGAACTTCTTAGATTTTTATGATTTGTTTAGAGTAGGTTAACATTCCACTTCTAGTGACTTAATAGGCCGAAATGTACATACAGAGATTGATTTTCTCGATTTGTTTTAGCCATACATTTAATAGGTATTCCCGCCTAATTCATTATTAATTAATTAATTTCTAAATTAGGTACGACTCCAATTAAGCACTTATTCTCCAAAAAAATTATCGGCAAAAACCATTCTAAACAAACCTTGTTTACAACTTATCATATCGTCGTGTCATAAAAGTCACTAGAAGTGGAATGTAACCTACTCTAAACAAATCATAAAAATCTAAGAAGTTCGTTTAGTGTTGAGGTTATGGATCGGCCTGTCAGCTTGGCAGTCCGGTTTCAAATCACGCACAGGCGGTCTTCCGATCTATAGCTCTGCTGATGAGGCCTAATAGGCCGAAATGTACATACAGAGATTGATTTTTCTCGATTTGTTTAGCCATACATTTAATAGGTATTCCCGCCTAATTCATTATTAATTAATTAATTTCTAAATTAGGTACGACTCCAATTAAGCACTTATTCTCCAAAAAAAATTATCGGCAAAAAGCCATTCTAAACAAACCTTGTTTACAACTTATCATATCGTCGTGTCATAAAAGTCACTAGAAGTGGAATGTTAACCTACTCTAAACAAATCATAAAAATCTAAGAAGTTCGTTTAGTGTTGAGGTTATGGGATCGGCCTGTCAGCTTGGCAGTCCGTTTCAAATCACGCACAGGGCGGTCTTCCGATCTATAGCTCTGCTGATGAGGCCTAATAGGCCGAAATGTACATACAGAGATTGATTTTTCTCGATTTGTTTAGCCATACATTTAATAGGTATTCCCGCCTAATTCATTATTAATTAATTAATTTCTAAATTAGGTACGACTCCAATTAAGCACTTATTCTCCAAAAAAATTATCGGCAAAAGCCATTCTAAACAAACCTTGTTTACAACTTATCATATCGTCGTGTCAT
>CM042155.1:14651751-14659251 GCA_023376005.1 Doryteuthis pealeii
AGAGTTTTCCTTCTCCTAGACCGGTTGCCTAACCAAGTTTAAAGAGCCCAGTCTGTCCTACTATTTATCCATAGCTGGAGGGAGAGTAGGATTTATACCGTTCCTAAGGGTATTAGCGCTAAGTGAAATGCAATTAACAGGTCCAGGATTTGAACTCGGGGCGACGAGTCTATTTCCCATGACTTTAACCATTACACCACGCGCTTCCATTTTTTAAATATATGTTCATACTTTCATATTGTTAGTTGAGTCTTCGTCATCCAAATTTGCACGCCTATTTGTTAATGTTAGAAATATATGGGTCCCATAAAAAAGACCATAGAAATTTGATGTTCATCATCATTGTATAATAATAGCTTAGTAAAAAAATTATGAAATAACATATATTGAAAATTTAAAACATTTAGGCATATCAAACTGAGTGGGTCATTTAATGCAGACACATTTTTGAAATTAATTAATTCTTAATGGATACTAAACTTTTTATAAACACATGTTTCTATTCAAGTCATAGATGGGACCCTAACAGGTACTACCACTCCGGGTCAGAGTGGACTTTGGAGCCATGTTGATGAAGGGGTGCTCCACATTTCCCAAACTTCCAGAACTGGAACCTTACCATTAGATAGAGTTTAACATCATTCCCAGGACATGTATACCCTCAGCCACAGCCTTCTAGCACATATATGATAAAACGTGTTGGGGCTTGCCATATGGGCAATAGGGTTGGGGCAATCACATGTGCTAGGGCTTGACATGAGCAGCCGATTGATTGCAGTAACAAGGCTTCTCGTGTTGTTATATCTATTTCCTTTCTGTTGACAATTGAGTTTGTTTCTTTTCCTCTGTTCTGGCGCAAGCCATGATAAGTTTCCGCCGATAGGCATATCGATCAACAGCAGTCTCATAACCTCAGGCTTTTTGGTCACTTTTGCAGACGTCTTTGTACCGAAGTATCGGACGGCCTACAGACTGGGATGTTATGTTGAGTTCCTATACAACATATCCTTCGGGAAGAGACTGTTTCGCATACGACAAACGTGACAAAACTGCTCAGGTATTGCTGCGTAAATAAAGCATACGTCTTTGTCATATTGTGTTGCGTAGCGGCTGTCATTTGGAAGGGAGTGATTACGTGTTTATAAAAATAATTGTGGTATACTTATCTCTATTTTGGTTCTAGTTGGAGAAGCTGGAATCTGGCTGTTGGGTATGATCTTTAGTGGCTGGCATTCTTTGATGCTTTGAGTCTGGAACCAACTTGGGATGGTGGAGGATATATTGCCCTGTGCCATATATTGTTTTTATTAATAAAAAAGGAGTTTATTTTTCTTATGAGATATTTTTATTTTCCCAAGGTGAAATCCCTTAGGTGGCAGACTTACATTCGACTCAGACCCTACGCTCTCACCTCTCACTCTTACTCCTCCACACTTCGCCACACGACATCTCTCGACCAGTAAGAAAACGCCATGTCACGTTGTGCTGACTCAACCTTAAAAACTTTCCATTCTGAACTACATGTAACTCCTACATTGTTATTGTCCCTATTATGTAACAATTGTGAAGGACTGTTGTATACCCCATCATCGAATATCGGCAGGTATATACATGAGATAGTGGACTCGGTGATAGAATGCGGTGGCTGAGGATCTTTAAGTCCTGGGTATGATGTTAAACTCTATCTAGTGGTGAGGTTCCAGTTTTGGAGGTTTGGGGAATGTGGAGCATTCCCCTATCACCATTATTCCAGGTTCACTCTGATTCAGAATGGTAGTACCTGTTAGGGTCCCATCTATGGGTTAAATAGAAAAATGTGTTTAAAACAAACTGAGTATCAATCAAGTATGAATAAAACAAAAACTTATTCGGTATAAAAGGAACCAATGCGTTGACATGCCATGAAAACCAACCAACCAGCCAGCCAACCAACCATACCACCAAACACAGCGGGAGACTTTTAAGGTTGTGTACTTTACTCAAGTTATTTTTTCTAATTCTTACATGTATAGAAAAGGTATTGAGTACGCAAGTTGCCTCCTGATTAATTATAATGTCTGTGGAGAAAGTGTTTTTTCTACAATTTACTATACACATCGTCACGGGATATATTGCTGCCTTTTGAGATCAACTCCAAGAGGCAGCTTTTTGAATAATGTCATATTGGCGAATTCATTTACAACAGAAAATAATAACTGTATAGATATAACTCAGAAGAAGCACCGGTACAGGCAATAAAACCCACAGCTTACCCACACAATAAAATTATTTGACTACCTTTCTAGACGTTACCAAATTTACCTTGTATCACATCCTACTCGTGCAGAGCGATTGGTATATAGATATATAGATATATATTTGTAAATAAAAAGGCCTTAAATACCATGGGTATCGTGGTTATGGACGATTTCTACTCGTGGGTATCTAGGGCCCATGAGCTTCTTCAAGCCACGTATATCTTTTATTTAGACAGGCACATGGCCAAATTCATTTTATATTCATCTTGATTCAGAGGAATATAGAATGAATTTGGCCGTGTGCCTGTCTAAATAAAAGATATACGTGGTCTGAAGAAGCTCGTGGTCCCTAGATACCCACGAGTAGAAATCGTCCATAACCACGATATCCATGATATTTAAGGCCTTTTTATTCACAAATAACTTTGCTCTGTTTACAATAATTAAACATTGAGCTCTCAAACGGAACCTTAACTCTACAACAAATTACTGGTAGAAAATAGGACCAGTCTAGAATCACCTTGTACCAAGAAACTTGGTACCACAGCAAAGTATATATATATATATATATATATATATATATATATGTGTGTGTGTGTGTGCGCGCGCGTGTGTGTGCGTGTGTGTGCGCGCGCGCGTGTGTGTATGCCTATATATATATATATATATATATATATATAATATATATATGTGTAGTGAGAGAAGATATTATATATATATATATATATATATTATATATAATATATATATATATATATATATACTCACACACAGCATATATATATATATATATATATATATATATATATAATATATATAAATATAAAATGAAAGTTTAGTCAATAAATAAATAAAGCTTACGGTTGTATGTGTGTCTTTGCCTATGTCTGTATTTTGCAAGCCGATATTAATTATAACTATCACACCATGCTCGTGTCAGATAGTTTTGATTTATAGAATACACCTTCGAATGATTTTCATCACGCGCAAATGTGATATATCGCTAAACAATAGTGAAGAAAAATTTTCCCGCTATATCGCTGCTCTCTGTGCACAAAATTACAAATTAGATATATGCAGATGTTGGCGAATAAATAAATAGATATATGAATAAATAAATAACTGAGCTTTAAACAAAAGTGTAAAATTGATTTTTTTTCTTTAATGCTGAACGATGAAGAGGTATCAAAAATATATGCCTTCGTTTTTACATACCAATTACTTCTTGGTGTTATCTCGTGATTTACGTAAAAAATAAAAACGAACATTATCCCTCACTATAATCGACATCATTCTCATCTCTGTCTCTTTCATTCTCTCGCTTCCCTCTTCTCTCTGTTTCTCTCTTTCTTTATCTCCTCTCCCCTCCCTCTCTCTCTCTCTCTCTCTCTCTCTCTCTCTCTCTCTCTCCCTATATATATATATATATATATATATATATATATATATATATATAATCCAAAAGTCCAGAGAAGAAATCTTCCTTACGACATAGGTTTTTTTTTAAAAATAGTTGTCGCAGTTTGTGAGTACAATGTGTGCTCAATGTGCATGTTCAAAAGTGCATGTTCAAATGCCTTAAATATGCATGTTCAATGTGCATGTTCAATGTGCATGTTCAAATGTGCATGTTCAAATGCCTTAAAATGTGCTGTTCAATGCATGTTCAAATACCTTAAAATGTGCATGTCATGTTCAATGTGCATGTTCAAATGCCTTAAAATGTGCATGTTCAATGTGCATGTTCAATGTGCATGTTCAAATACCTTAAAAGTAATAAAGAATTCATCATTCGCATCTGATGAGTCGGCAGAATTAGACATTTTGTCTAAGCTCCCCGAAGGGCTTGATGCCATATCAACATTAAAGAGTCCAGTACACACTACTCTTTAACCCAACCCGTTCGATATGACACACAGTAATAAGTATAAGGCGTCCAGCTTGGATCGAAATCACAATTCAGTAGTAAGGAATCTGCGAAACTAGATTACTAACCATTACACCATGATTGGACACACATAACCCAAACTCTTCTCTATTAGGTAGGTTTCCCAAGGCGAAAAAGATGACTTTTAATTTGCAAAAAAAAAAAAAAAAAAAAAAAAGGGGTGGGAAAAAGAAAGCGGCCAAATGAATGCCTATAGACTCCTGGATATCACACTTTTTTTCATAAGCGTAAATGTTGTTATTATTAAAATTTTCCGTGGAAACCACCAATTTTCCCCGGGAAATTTACCCCCCGCTATATTTAACATAATAAAACTTGCATAAAGGTTAATATCATCTTGAAATTTTTTATTCACTCGAAAGAAGAAGCATTAAACAAACTCCTAATGATTAAAAAAAATATTTTCGGCTCACAAAAATAAGGAAAATTATAAACGAAAAACAAGGTTTACATTTTTGCACCGTTAAATCAATTGAAATTTAACGTAGCCAAAAACAAGTTATAACTAAGTTTTTTTTTTATAATTCTATGAAAAATAAATTGATGGTCCAATTTTCGCGAAAATTTCCATAATAACACTATTTACGCTTGTGAAAAAAAGTATGATATCCAGGAGTCTATAGGCATTCATTTGGCCGCTCTTTTTCCCCACCCTCAAAATTGGTAACGAAATAAAAAAACTATAGCCATATTGACCTTTGGGCCCGTAGCCTATAAATACTTGTAATGCTAATACATATCCGATTAAAATGATGTCTCTAGCTACAAAAATATAATAAATGTGTATGATGAGTAATACAGGTAGAATATAAGTGCCTCTTTATGAGGAATATCAAAATTTATCAAAAACTGTATTTTTAAGTTATACATAAAAAATATCGATACTGTGTATTTCCAAAATATGTTGCGTGGTCAGTGTAGGTCAAGTTGAAGGAAGAAACGTAAATATTTTTTGAAATTTTGTTTTTAAATCTCGCAAAAAAGAAATAACGAACATAAAGAGCTGTTACAAAGAAATATTTCATTCAAAAATCAAATTATCCAGTTAGGGGAAAAATTGCTTATCATTATCGTGAAAAATAAGAAAATCAGTCGGTTTATTTACAATACAGTCAGTTTCTTTATTGATATCATTTTTTAACAGAAGTTTGTATTTATGGGTCTTTTAATTAAAATCTTTGCCATAGAGACTTATAAAAATCGTCTCATATAATTATCTAGACTCTTATCTTTATTGAAAAAAAGTAAAAAATTTTGCCGGTTCATTTTTTCATATTACATAAAATAATGTAGGAGGGGAGTAGACCTCATAAAAAAATATTTCCCCTAATATATTTGAGAAAAAACTATTTCAGACATATATTCATCCAAAAGTAAGTAATTATGGAAATTTTCGTGAAAATTCGACCATTAATTTATTTTTCAAAGAATTAAAAAAAGACAAACCTTAGTTATAACTTGTTTTTTGGCTACGTTAAATTTTAATTGATTTAACGGTGCAAAAATGTAAACATTGTTTTTCGTTTATAATTTTCATTATTTTTGTAAGCCGAAAGTTTTTTAAAAAAATCATTAGGAGTTTGTTTAATGCTTCTTCTTTCGAGTGAATAATAAATTTCAAGATAATGCTAAACTTTATGCAAGTTTTATTATGTTAAATATAGTGGGCGGTTGGGGGGGGGGAATTTCACGGGGAAAATTCAAAATAGACAACATTTACGCTTCGGAAAAAAAGTATGATATTCAGGAGTCTATAGGCATTCATTTGGCCGCTTTTTTTCCCAACCATCAAAATTACAAATCAAAAAACTAGAGCCATATTGGCCTTTGGACCGTAGCCTATATGGGTTGAATATGACACATAGTCGCAAATATGAGCGAACTCGCAATTCTGTAGGAATAGATCTCGGAGACACTTTATATATATTTAACACCTGAAAGTTTTTGAACTTGAGTCTTTTCAATCAACAACAGAAATCCTTTTTCTGCAACAGTCGGTCTGCCAACATGGTAAAGAGTTTCCTCTGACCTTTTTTTTCTCCAACAATCACAGTAGTCGTCCGAATTTTTCCTCTCCCGCCGTCCCTCGCTTGGTTCCTTCTGACAATCTCAGCGATCGCATATTTTTCATCACAGCTCACCCAGTTTGCATGTGAATTACGTCTCGTCCCATCCGGGTCTCTCGTGCTCGACACAGGTGATTCTTTGCCGTTTACGTCGGGGGGATCGGCTATGTCCATTGTAACACCACGGTGGGATGTTTAAGGTTTGATATAAGAAAAAGCCGTTCACCTCATCACAAAAAACTGGAGATAGAACAGTTGGATTCATACTTTTCCCAAGGTTATTGGAGATTTGTCGATGAGGGGCAACTCTTGGTGTCTACCTATTTTACTTATGTATGATTTTTTATCTAGACTCATATTCTTTTTTTTTGTTTATTTGTTTTTTTACTAATACTAATCTTCAAGCCTCATCTCAAACATTCAGAGAAATAGTATGATAAATAGAATACAATATTTTACAAGGACAAAGTCTTTGTCGAAACAGAAGTCAGCATTCCAATAAACAATATTTACCATACAACATTTTCTTTCCTTTTATCTTTCAACATCTATTATATATATATATATATATATATATATATATATATATATATATATATATATATATATATATATATCAAACATTCATGATAACAATAGTAAAATAAAAGTACTAAGATTGGTGGAAATTACTGAACAAGGAGATGGGTTTTTTAAGCAATACCATACCAAGGTTAAAGAGTCCAGTCTTATTTTTTACCCACAACTGGGAGTAGAATATTTGGATTCATACGTTTCAAATGACATAATTGCAATGCAAACAGATTCGTTTATGATTGGAACTGGTCAGGCCGTGTCCATTTCCAACGACTACATCCTCTACACCACTTGCCTCTAACTGTAATTGTAAATGATGTTACTAATCCCTTATACGCACATTATAACCATAAAAGTGTCGCATATATTTATAGGTTGATCTAGTTTTGTTTTAAAACTGTAAGACAACAAATTCCTACATTGTTTTCAGTATATTTGAGAATGTCGTATATTTTCAATGAAATAGTAATTAGGCTAATCTGTCTATAAAAAAGATAGATAAACAAATTAAAGATATTGTTTTGCAAAGTAAGTAGCTCGCTTTTGTAGGTAAATTTGTTAATCCTTTTATTAATAGTACTTGTTTTTAGTTTTTGATTCGATTCCCGATGAAGATTTTTTAATGGCGTGTAATATGGAATATATATATATATATATATATATATATATATAT
>CM042155.1:14664251-14669251 GCA_023376005.1 Doryteuthis pealeii
TGGAATGAAGTAGTGGCTGGGTGAGACGCAAAATGTGTATCTCTCACCCAATACATTTTGAACTTGGAGATAAGATAAAATAGCTCATGAGAAAACACAAAAACGTCTTGTGTTATTATTAAGAACTATAAATTGCACTAGACAAGATATCCTCATGTGTACCACAAGTTGTTTCAGACACAAAATAGCAAGAATACCAGCCAACTCACCAACAGATCCAACAACCTGATTAAAACCTCGAAGAAGTAAAACACCAAAATAAGATAAGTACATTACGATTTCTTGTAGTAACACTCCATTCAAATAAGAACTGCAACACTAGAATGCTATACGTATCTTGCTTCAATCATAATAAACAAACTATTGTGTACAGCTGTAGTTGATTATTTGAATGTGGAATTTGTTATTTTCTGGTGAAAACACACACGATTATGATGATAGATATTTATTTTGAGATATTCAAACATTCCACGTTATGATCGACACCTGAGCCAATTCAGATCGTAAACATTTAAAGACAGTCATAAAAAATAAATAAATGCTACAGAGTATTAGCCTGGGGGTAAATCCATGTAAAATCATCCAGACCATGTCCCACCCCTTTATTCTTTCTGAAATTGTGTACATGTGTGGAGTATGTTAAAGACAATCCTCACAATTTGAGCTTCCAATTCAAAAAATTGGTCGTGTTATGTCGATTTTTAGCAATCCAAATGGGGGTTGGGGGGCGCCAAAAATGACTTTTTATAACCAATTTTTATCTGTGAAATAAGTTCTAGAAATTCCCTACTTCTAAAATTGGTTTATAATAGCTTTTTACCCCAAATAATTCAGAAATGCTATCAAATATTCTTGAAAGTAACGAATCCTAAGTTATTAATGATTTCTGATGTTGTCATAGCCAGATCAATAAGTGAAAATATTCCAATGTGACACTGCATAGATAAAAAAGTTTGTATTATTATTATTTTACATATATTTGGAATTGGAAGCACAAATTTTGGAGATTGTCTAAATCTAATATAGTTCAGAGCTGTGCAAAATTTCATAAAACTTGAAAGGGTTCGGTGACAATTTTACTTTTTTCTGAATGATCTGAAATTAATCCTGGACAAAATTGCGTCAGAAATAAAGGAAATTTTGACACTTTTCCACTTAAAATTTGCAATCATTGAAACTTCATGTCTACTTGCTGAAATCGGGAAGCCCCGTGGTGTAATAGTTACAATCGTGGGAAATTCATTCGTCGACTCGAATTCAAATCCTGGACAAGGCTGTTTGTATTTCACATAGTGCTAATGGAAAATATATGTATCCAACTACTCTCTCTCACTCTCCAGCTATGAGTAAATAGTAGGACTGACCAGGCTATTTAATCTTGGTTAAGCAATAAGTTCAGAAGAAGGAAAACTTTAAATTCAAACTTGTTAGACTCCGCTTAAGAAAGTAACCTTGTGTCGCATTCTGTTCGTACGGAGGGGCTGGTTAATAACAATAAGCTGTATAAACATACTGTCGTCATTCTCTGATAATTTGTTAATTTGGTTTGGTTTGGTTTGTTTTGTTTTACGGCATATCAACCATAGTGGGTCCTTTAATGCCGATACAGTTTTGAAATAAAGTCATTCTTAATGGGAACACAATGTTTTTATAAATACATTTTTCTATTTAACCCATAGATGCGACTCTAACAGGTAAGACCACTCCAGGTCAGCGTAGTCCTGAGAGCAATGGTGATGAAGGGTAACTCCACATTCTCTAAACCTCCAGAACTGGAACCTCACCCTCAGATAGAATTTAACGTCATGTCCCAGGACATGTAGACACTCAGCCACCGCCTATTAGCACCCACATGATAAAAAGGGTTGGGGCTTGCCATAACGGCAATAGAGGTTGACATGACCAGCCGATTGATTGGAGGGGGACTCTCAGACCGCCCGTCTAGCCCAGGAATGGGCCAAAGTGGAGTATTGTAAGTCATGGACTGCTGAAACACCTGAGTTCTATCCTTAAGCATTACGGGTCGCCGGCAAACATTGGAGGAGTCTTACTCCTCTGCAGAGGTGCATTCTAACGCCCCAGCGAAAAGGGTGTAATTTCGTTAAAAAAAAGTAGTTTTGGAAGCCTTAAAGTGTCACTTCTTTTAATATATTATATTATATATAATATATATATATATATATATATATATATATATATAATATTGTTGGTAAATCCTCACGGTGAGAAATGGCAAATAGTTTGATTGTAAAAATATACTACCAAACATCACCAGAGGAGAAAAAACATTTTGGCAAAAAAAAAGAAGAAAAGACCAAGATAATCGCACCAACCAAAAAATAATCTATTAGTATAATATTGGCCAAAAAAAAAACAATTTATATGTATATATGTATATAAAAAATATATATTCATACAAAACCGCCAGGAAACTAAAGCTAATAAGTAAAAAGTGTTCAGTACCTAAATAGAGCAAATAATAAAGAGTCGGATCTTAGCCCTGAAGAGAACTAAGCGAAACTTTTAGTAGATTTATCTGACATTAGGTTTATATATTTATATATATAATATATAATATATATATATATATATATAGTAATTTATTTCTTTGATGTAATGTTTTTTGAAATGTGACTCCTTATTCTCATTCTAATTGACTTTCTCCACATAAAATTTACAATCATTGAAATTCATCTATAATTGCTGAAAGTTTATGTAGACGAAATAGTTAGGCAGTGTATTGTGTGTGACGAGCACGTTTCAGGATAATTAGTAAAATTAGCGAAATGAGGGAAGCAATGATCTGTTCCTCCACAAGAAAGATAGATTACCGTCAAGCATGTGCGTTCACAGGTTAATACCGGCTTATGTACGTTGATAACACGAAAACTCCTTATTTAATCAAAATTCAAGACGACGCCATCGGCGAACAAAGGTTGGTAGAGGTCTCTCTCTCTCTCTCTCTCTCTTCTCTCTCTCTATATATATATATATATATTATATATATATATATATATATATAGTGCGGGATTTTCACTGTTTCAGCTTTTACTGGAACGGTGTGTCAAACGCAGTATTATTGGAAGAGTGCTCAATATAGAATACAGCTGTTATATAATATAATAAAATAAATATATAAAGGTTTTATATATCTATTTATTTGGAAACAAAGGAACAGTCACAACCATTTTGTTTTCATGCGTCAACAATCATCAGGTGAACTTTGTCACCAAATAAAGAGATATAAAATCTTTATATATTTATTTATTATATATAATATATATATATATATATATATATATATATAAGAAAAAAAGTTTTACTCTTTAACACGGTTTTCGGTGTTAAGCTACACTTTCGTCAGGGAAATAAAAATTTATAGGTAGCTACATTTCATATATACTTGTGTGGTTTATATATATATATATATATATATATATATATATATATATATATATATATAATATATAATATATTATCACTCCGATTTAACCCATAGCTGGAGGGAGATATATGGATTCATACTTTTCCGAAGAGTATTAGCGCTATGTGAAATGTCAACAGCTTCGTCTATATATATATATATATATTTATTACCGCTTTAACCTTCCGTTTCGTATCAATAAATTATCAAAAAATTATTTTATATCACAAACATAGAGCAATAAGAGTAATGATATTAGTTATAGTAGTAAAAGTCTGTGTGTCGTCCTGTGTTATTATGCACATATCTAAACATTTTCAGGTGCATTAACAATGGCGTGTGCATATTTGAAATAGTGGAGGTTTATGGGGGGCAAAGCTTCATTTGTCTGGGTAACAATACCAATTTTCTTTTCTATTCCAATAGTTTAATTTTACTTCCATTAGTGAAAGATATGCATAATGGAAGAGTGCATTGTAAATTGTTGTGTTGATTGGGAAAATGAGGACATAGAAGATAAAAAAAGATTAAAATAGTATTAACATATTAAAAGAAAACCTCATTTTGATTTCTATGAAGATGATGACAACACTGACGACAGAAGTTCCCCATTGATTTTTTTCATACGCAATAACAAAAGCGAAAAGATACGAGGTAAACATAGACATTTATAAACATATAGACGTTAATGGTTGGTAAAGAGAAACTGATGAAAACCAAATAATAATGACCTTAACAGCAGAAATGATAATAATAATTGTCAGGATATAATTCATGTAAATTATATCAAGATAAAACAAGATTGCATTAATATGATTATGAAAAGGTGGAAATCTGCTACGACTAACGATAGAAAAAGGAAATGTGATAAGAAGAAGAGTGGGAAGAAGATTAAAACAAATAGTGAATAGAAAATGAACATCGGGATATAAAACAGAAAAAAAAAAAACAGGGAAAGAATAACGTGGAGAAAATATTTATGAGAAGAAATAAAGGAAGCTGGAATAGAATCATGAAGATATTAAAACATTAAAAGAGTAAAATGATTGCAGAAGGGGAAAGGCAAATAGAGTATAGGAAATTGATTAGAGAGACAGGATGAAAGATTTAAAAAAAATATAATGAAAACCTAATGGTGGAAAAAATATGTGCAAGAAAGAAAAGGGCACAGAAAGTGTAAGAAAAAAGATGATTAAAAATGAAGAAACCGAGAGTAAAAGGTGGAAGAAGAAGAAGAAGAAGAAGAAGAAGAAGAAGAAGAAGAAGAAGAAGAAAGAAGAAGAAGAAGAAGAAGAGAAGAAAGGGGAGTGAAAAAGAAGAAGAAGAAGAAGAAAAGAAGAAGAAGAAGAAGAAGAAGAAGAAGAAGAGAAGAAGAAAGAAGAAGAGAGTGAAGAAGAGGGGAGTGAAGAAAAAAAGAAGAAGAAGAAGAAGAAGAGGGAACGAAGAAAAGAAGAAGAGGGAGCGAGAAGAAGAAAGAAGAAGAAGAAGAAGAAGAAGAAGAAGAAGAAGAAGAAGAAGAAGAAGAAGAGAGAAAGAAGAAGAAGAAGAAGAAGAAGAAGAAGAAGAGAAGAGAAGA
>CM042155.1:14674251-14676751 GCA_023376005.1 Doryteuthis pealeii
AAAATTTCAGAAAAGCTGATATATGTTTTGGAAAGATATAATATCTTTTTTTTAAGAGTAGCACTTTAGAAACTTATCATTTTCAATTCTTATTTATCTTATTTTTTCTCCAAGCCACACAATAATGATACATTATTATTTTATCTAACCTGTTTAAAGTGCGACAAAATCAGTAAAGTTGAATTAAATGTAAATAATTATTTTAGTAACGCCGTGAAATAATTATTCTGTTTTAAAGACGAGACAATTAAATTGCCTATAATGGCTTTGGTTATTGAGCAAATGGCTTCTAGGTTATTACGTATATTGGTAATGAAGAGTTTATATTAGTTTTCAAATTAGAAAAAAAAAACACATTAATAATGTAAACTGGTTCTCGCAAATACGAGGTGATATCGAAAAAGTACCGAACCGAATAATTGTTTTATTTATTTAAAAGCGGGGTTAGTGGGGTATATGTTCTTTATGTGGAAAGGCAATTCGGATAAGCAAGAGCAAATTCGGAACGAGGCTGTTTGCTGTTCACATAGCGCTAATAACCATGTATGGAATAACAGTATGGAAGAAGTTAAAGCTTATATGTCAATCGGAAAAGAAAACACATTTTAACCATATCTACAAAGGGACACGGGCTGGCTAGTATATATATATATATATATATATATATATATATATATATATATATATATATATATACTGTATACAGATATATCAGATAATTTATTTTATTATATTTACACAATATCTAATATATACAGGTATATTGATCACATATATATATATATATATATTTGTGTGTGTTTGTGTTTGTGTGTGTGTGTGTGAATATATATGTACATATGTATTTAGTTAATATATATATATGTGCGTGTGTGTGTATGTGTGTGTACATATATATTAAATAATTCATTTCATTATATATACACATATATCTAATATATACATAGGTATATTTATTTCATATATATATGTGTGTGTATAGTATATATGTGTACATATGCATTTAGTTAATATCTATATATATATATGTGTGTGTGTGTGTGTGTGTGTATGTATCTGTACACATATATTAAATAATTCATTTTATATACACATATATCTAATATATACATAGGTATATTCATTTTCATATATATATGTGTGTGTGTGTGTCTGTATGTATATATGTGTGCATATGTATTATATATATATAATAATATATATATATATATGTGTGTGTGTGTGTGTGTGTGTGTGTGTGTAAGGGGTGGATCATTTAGCATTAACTCTGAGCCATTGGATATTGAAGGACATTATGCAGAGTTATTGACGTGATTCCGGAATTCATATATTTCAGTATAAAAGACTAGCCTGCAGCCACAGGAAAATTAGGTACTTTTTTCTATTTTGTAACATTATTTTTGTTAAAAAGATTAAAATTAAAATAAATTAAATTTTACCGTTGAACAGTTGGAAGAGAAGAAAGCAAATTTCCACTGAGAAGTTCAAAACAAAAATATGAAAGAAATCCTAATGCTTCTGAATAGAATTAAAGTAAAGAAAATGTTGCTTGAAACTTGAAGCCGAACAAATATTTTTCCTGCAAGAAGAGTTTCCTTTGAAAAAAGCTCTTTAGAAAGATTCATTTTACTTTTCCAAGGAATTGAATCTTTAAAGGCATCTTAAAAAAATATGAAAGAAAAGAGTATTTTCTTTAGTCTTTCAAAGATAAGACCATTTTTTAACATTATACTGATATTTTTATATCAAATTAAATAGCTTTTATTAGCAAACTTAAAATCGCAATAATGTTTTCGAGTAACTTTCACAAATCGAAACTTAATACATGGTTACAGTGTATTGTAAAGGTAAATGAATAGCTTTACGTTCATGTTGATTTACTTCAACCAATTTACAAATGTGTAAGCAGCTGTTACCGAGTCTCCATTATACATTACTTCAATCGTTGTTATGATATTATCCTTTAGGCTTCAAGCAAGAGCGCTTGTCAAGCGGAGATCCTTTGTGTTAAAGAGAGCGCGATCCTTGGTAAAGAATCCTTTGGTTGTTCCTTGTTGCTCCTCAGCCTTGGAAATCCTTCGTCAATGATTGCTATATAAATTATTTTTATTAAGAATAGTTACTTGAAGTTATAATAGTTTACAAAAGATTATTAGTTATTTGCGACCATATGGAGATTCCCTGTGGTGTAATGCTGGACTAACATCATGACAAGTTCAAACTCTAGTTATACAATTATGTTCACTTTCAGTCTAATACCCTTGGGAAAGGTATGAGCCTCCCATCCACCCAACTATGGGTTAAATAGTACCACTACTATTTTCTACAAGGATGGCTTTGGCATTAAATAACACATGATGGTTAATATACCATGTGAACTGTAAAAATCACATTGCCTCATCATATGAATAAAGTCGTACTTGCTGATACATGATCGCTAAGCAACAAATAAACATGAATAAACAGACGTATACTTTATAAGATGATTTTTGTTTATTAC
>CM042155.1:14686751-14691751 GCA_023376005.1 Doryteuthis pealeii
AATGACGTTAAACGCTATCTGATGGTGAGGTTCCAGTTCTGGAGGTTTGGGGAATGTTGAGCACCCCTTTATTTCACTTTTAAGAAAAAATGAAAAATATTAGAAAATCAAATAAGCTATAGTGTTGCAGATTGAATATTGTTTCAATTTTGTTTTGCAAGGGAAGTTCGAAAAGACAAAGGAAAATTGAACAAAGAGACAAGAAAGGGAAGTAAGGACTTCCGGCTGAGGGACAAAGAGAAAAAGAAAACGTGTCGGCGTTTGAGAGATACAGAAGACAGTCAACAGTCAGTAGGACAGTCAGTCAGATGAGAGACAGCCGACGAGAACATGCGTGACCAGCGTGACTGCGGTCACGCACCACCGCTGCCAGCGGGCAGTGATGTTCGTTCACCCCTCTGTGCCTGAGATCCCAACAGTAGTAGTAATTGTCAACACCCACCACTCACACGCACCACGAGGAGAAAAGAAATAAACGTTCAAAGTCTTACTACTACATATGTCTACGTGTGAATCCTTATACTCCACTACTAACACATACGACCCAGCAACAGTATATAACATGTACGATTTTGTGGCCCGAGTCGAGCGCTATGCAGCAATAGGATTATTTTAAATTTAAAAGAAATGATCATCTATACTCTGACGGTATATTATCACTCATCAAGGAACATACACAATTAATCTGAAATATATGGATTTTGACAACCCCTACGCTACGAGTAGGATGCGAACAAGGTCAATTTCTAAGTGGAGTACAATAGGTTTGAATTCAAAATGTTCTTTTAAAGAGCCCAACCCTTCCTACTATCTACCTATAAATGATAGAAAATAGGAGAACGGCACTTATAAACTCGTTCTTGCTCTACAGGTGAATAAAAGCATACAATAAAACTAAACACGGATGTTTATCCTAAATCATTTCGGGAACTAGCTTCCAATAATTAGAATTCAAAACAGATGCATGCGCTATCGTCTGGGGCTGTAGAAAACATCGACAGCACCTCTGCAGAGGAGTAAAATCCCTCAATTGGAGCCACCTGTTGGTCGTAACTGTCGACCCATGATGCTTAAGGACGGAATCCTGGTGTATGAGCAGTCCATGTCATTCAACAATCCAATCCACTTTGCTCCTTACTTAAGCAAGAGAGGTCGTCGGAGAGGTCTTTCTGATTAATTGGTTAGTGATATCAAACCCTAGCACCTATATGATTGTACCATCCCTATTTACCCTATAGCAAGCCACAACCCTTTACAAAATTAACTGATATTTTAACAAAATAATTCACTGTTGATTAAATAAAGGGTTACAGGTTTCCTTTAAATGATATATATATATATATATATTATATATATATATATATATATATATATGATACTAACATTTTCACCCAATAGATGTATCAGTATTCTATCCGGAACAGCATCATTACTACTTATCATGAAATAAGCATAAAAAACTCTCTGTGGAGTAATCACAACGTTTCAATTGCAAGCATATGGAGTGCACTGATCCAAGTCAAGATCGTAACTGGTTCTTATTAAAAAATTAGTGAGCTATTAACTAGATGGAGCTACCATTACTACTTTCCTCACTTCACTTGCAAGATACAGATGACAGTTTAATAGGTGCTGTACTCTGTATATATAGATTAAACAACTATAGTATACATGCATATATATATATATATATATATATATATATATATATATATAAATGTTGTTCTGGTTCCAACGGGAGAAAATTCAATATTTTATAAAAACTGGAAGGTCCGCAAAATGTATTTTGTTCTCAGAAAAAAATTAATTCTTTTTGTTTTACATATGCAACACGTGTTTCAGATCTTCTGGTATCTTCTTCAGGCTTTGATTGATAATATGAAAATGAATTTTTACATGCATGTGTATATATATATACATACACATGAGTATTTCACCTACCCATATATAAATATATATACATATATGCATATATCCTAGTATGTCTGTGAGCATCTATCTATCTATCCCAATTTTTTTAATGATATAGCAATCTATCTATCTGTATATATATATATATATATATATATATATATATATATATATATATATATATATATAGTAAAACATTTAAAACTATTAATGAATTTATTGCAAAAGGATTTATTTTACGTAATTTTTGGTAGATTTTATCAAAATTTAAAAAAAAGAGAAATAAATAGAAATCTTGTAGTATAGAAATAAATTAAAAACAGTTTTCAAAATATAAAAAAAAAGAACGTGTGTTGTGTTATATGATTCAGGGCAAACTTTCTCTATCTTTTCACAAAGGTTAAAAAAAAATAACACTGATTTTGATTTTCCCTATGAGGCTTCATTTTATCTGAGAAATTTATCTCAGTGTTTGATCTAAGTTCTTTTTATTTTACTTTAATTTTTTTTTTTAGACATTTCAAGAAACCAAATAAGTGGGCGTTGACTGACTTAGAAATATTTTCGGAGAGATTTCTTAAAAATATCGCTTGCAAAAATAAATTTTAGTCATTACCGAGAAATCCTGAAAATTTAATCAAAATCAAATTAACAGTTGATTTTTGGAAATTAGAAAAAAATAAATTGTCGGAGAATAACGTCGATGTAAATTCTAACGGGAATATATATACGTATTTTTTTATAGTATCTTATAAATAAATAAAGGAATAGATAAATAATATATATATATATATCTATATCTTATTATAATGGAGATTGTGTGTTTTTCTGTCTGTAACTGAAACTATATTCCTACTCAAGTCACAATTCTCTTAGAATTGACATCACATTCTCCATGAGTTTATTTTATTTAACCTCAATTATTAATAAAATTGTCTTACATTATTAATACTGTTAACTATGTCTACATACTGACACCATGCAATTATATTTATATATACAACAAAATACTGGTTTACAGTGTAAACGGGAAGGCTAATTTGCATATTAATATTAAAAAATCGAATTTAATAAATATGTGCTTAGTATTATTGATTTCTAACTGTTTAGTTTTATTTTAATGGATATGAGCAAAAATCTCTTCCATGAATCTGAAATGAAATCCATTAACAAGATAAAATAACTGTCATTTTATTCTTTACTTCCTCTTTTAACTAAATACTTAAATTAGAAAAAATAACAATGAAAGACGAGAGTGATGGAAGAGTAAGTTTCAGTTGTTCCATTTTTTATTATACCCCTCCGTTTCAAATCTTTTATTATACTCCCTCTGTTTCAAATCTTTTTATCTGTATTCTTATTTAGTTTCATTAGCCTTTCTAATTTAATACCATATTTTATTACATTAAAACTTAGATACTTGCACCCGGAGGGTGCATATATTTGCTAGTATATATATATATATATATATATATATATATATATATATATATATATAGTAAACTACAGACACGTGTTTCGAGGTATCACCTCTCATCAGTGCAGTTATACCGTTTTAGCAGCTACCTTTGGCCGGGTTCGAGACCCGAACGAACTTACGCTCGCCAATATCATCATCATCATCATCATCATCATGTCCTACAGGCAGCACGGATTTCCCTGAGAGTCCTTCTGTGCAGCAGCTAGCATCTTTACATAGTTGGTTTAATGTAGGTCCTTGCTGGGTAGCCCAAATTAGCATGTCCATGTGTTGTCTTCCACAGGAGAACGTCGCTTATGAGTTCGTCCCCCTCTTCTCCAGCAGTGTCCTGCATGCCTAGTCCGACTCACTCGGATGGTTTGTGAGATAGGGGGCAGGTGGCCATACAGCTGGTTCGTTGTGGGGTGCTGCTTCCACGACTTGTTCAAGACCATATGCCTCATTCTTGTGCAGCTCCCATCTAGCTCATTCTCAAGGCGCTTCGTTAGGGCCCAAGTGGTGCAGCCATACAGCAGTACCGATATGACTACAGCCTGGAAGAAATGTCGCTTTAGCTTGTCAGTGAGATCGGATTTCCATATGACTGATAATTCATTTGAAGCCAACCATGCCTTTCCTATTCATGTATTAATATCGTTATCTGTATGAGATATTACTACCTAGATATCTGAATTGTTCTATTGGCTTAAGAGGCTTACCGTTAAATGTGGAGATGTCTCCTTTCTTATTGAAGCTCATGAACTCAGTTTTATCAGAGTTCACATAAAGGACGATGTTCTTTGCTGCCTCCTTCAGGCGATGTAGTAGTGACCCCTCTCTCTCTCTCTCTCTCTCTCTCTCTCTCTCTCTCTCTCTCTCTCTCTCACACACACACACACACACACCACCACACACATATATATATATATATATATATATATATATATATATATATATGGTGTGTTATACAAGTATTGAGATTGAAGCTGTATCTACCAAGATAGAAATGAAAAATGAATGGTTATTTTTTCTTCAGAATACAATCTTATATGTAAGAGTGAGAGAAATGCAAATCTGAAAACTTTGCATAAAAATATGCTCGATGCTATTATAGAAAAGCAGGTGTACAACCGAAAACAATATTTTAATAATGGTCGCTAAAAGTATGTTAAAAGTGGTCGGCACAATCCTCAGACAATCATACACACCCACGCAAACATATCTATATACATTTACACACACACACACACACACACACAAAACACACACACACACACACACACATATATATATATATATATATATATATATATATATATAGGATTTTTTCCTGTTTAGTCTAATGACACAAAATTCATACTAAAATATACCTTGCTTTTAGGATTACGTTATGTTTGAAAAAAAAATCAATTTTAATTGGTTCTAATTAGTCATAATTAGCAATTAAGTCAAAAATTGACAGTTGTTTTGAATTAAAATAAAATGAAAATACCGAAAAAAATATTTTAAAGGAGCGGGTAAAATATTTACGTTTACTTGTCGATAAAAAATGGTGAGCGTTGCTTACTTTTAAAGCCTTCAAACCACAAAGAAAAGTTATTTGTCGATAAAAACGTCTTCAAATCGCAAA
>CM042155.1:14696751-14704251 GCA_023376005.1 Doryteuthis pealeii
ATAGGTTAGGGGACGTTGAGTGAATAATAACAACAAACCAGGCCTTATGCTCTTCGGCAAAGTGAATAAGATTTTTAGATGTTTGTCTTTTTGAAGCAATGTTGAATAAAGTATATATTCTATTTTTGCTTAAAGGCAATTACAATGCATGTATCGCATAAAATTCGATATTTTTTTTTAATAGAAAATGAACTTGACAAGTTCATATATATATATATATATATATATATATATATATATATATATATATATATATATATATATATATATATATATATATATATATATATATATATATATATATATATATATATATATATTATTCATCTGAACACTGCGTGCATTAACACCAAAGCAAGTTTGTTTGATTATAATTTTTTTAAACACACACACACACACACACAACACACACACATATAATATATATATAATATATATATATATATATATTTAAGAATGGAAATGAGTAACCTACTCGAGTTTCATCGATAGATTCTTCAGGGTTACTTTTAAATTAATCGAGTTTACGATTAATCTTTGGTGTTAAAACATGACCCGAATTATTTTTCAATTATTATTTAATAAAAGATATTATGGGTCGTATTAATAGTTAAAAAGTTGAAAATTTAAAATTATTTAATAACTAGTTTAATTTGGAGAGTATTAAAAAATACAGGTTGTGTATGTTACGATAATAGATTATCTATTATCGTAACATACACAAACCTGTATTTTTAAATACTCTCAAACCAAATTAAACTAGTTATTAAATAATTTTAAATTTTCAACTTTTAACTATTAATACGACCCATAACACATCTTTATTAAATAATAATTGAAAAAATAATTGCCATAAATTAATCCAAATTTTTTAATTCAATAATCAAAAACCGTTCCTGATCTACGAAAATGTAAACAGCGTTCTCTACTAAATTTAAGTCCCATTCCAACGGGCATGTTTATAACACCAAAGATTAATCGTAAACTCGATTAATTTAAAAGTAACCCTGAAGAATCTATCGATGAAACTCGAGTAGGTTACTCATTTCCATTCTTAAATAAAATTTATGCTCTACATTGTATTGAGCACTTTGTATTTGTTTTTTCTCAACCTTAACCTCTGGATATGTGCGCTTCAACGATCGTTCTTATACCCACCGGTAAGTTAATACTTATACATATACAAATATATATATATATACATATATATATATATATATATATATATATATATATTATATATATATATATATATATATATATATTTAATGGTATGGTGTTGAAGTCTTTTTTCTTAATGCCAGATTTTCATGGTATTGTGTTGAAGTTCTTTCTCTTAATGCCAGATTTTCATGGCATAGTGTTGCGGTTCATTTCAATTAATGCCAGATTTTACTGGTATAGTGTTGCGGTTCTTTCTCTTGATCCTCTTTGTCCGTGAAGATGACCTTGTGAGTGGTTGTAAGGTAGGAAACAGCATGGTTGATGGAGCCACCAAGCGTCGCGTTTTTAGTTAGAACATCGGTGATATTCGGTGTATCAGACCCCAAGGGAGTTTTCCAGTATTTTATCGTTTCCTCTATACTTGAATAAACATCAACTGCCTTCTAGCATCTATATAATGAAAAAGGGTGGGGTTTTGCGATGAGAACAACTTGAAAAATACGGTCGGGACAATCATATAGATGATAGGGCTTGACATAACCAGCCGATTGATCGGTTGGGCCTCTTCGATCACCCATCTAACCCAAGTATGGGCTGAGGTTGAAAATTACATATAACAAGACCACGTAGTATCTGATTCACATACCGCTAAGCCACCACGATCCAGTCCTCAGCCATTATGTCACCACTCACGACCAACAGGTGGTCCCATTGGTGGGTATTACCCCTCTACAGAAATACAATCAGTGATATTCTAAAATCCCCAGCCGACAGAACGGTTAAAACTATAGAAAGTTAGAATATATATAATTATACATAAGTAATTACTTAAAGATAATTAAGATATGCGATATAGTAACTATTCAAAACTAATTTACCTAAACAAGGAAACAGGTTATATATATATATATATATAATATATATATATATATATATATATATATATAGTGTGTGTGTGTGTATGTGTGTGTGTGTCAAAAATGTATCGAGATCTTTTTTACTTTTTGACACACCTTGTATTCTGAACAAAAAATAACGTTCCATTCATTATTTTGTTCGGAATACAAGGTGTGTAAAAAAAAGCATCAAGTTTAAAGCTGTATTTACCAAGATAGAAATGAAGAATGAATGGAACATTATTTTGTCAGAATACAAGTTGTATCAAAAAGTACAAAAAATATCGATTCTTTTTTGACACACCTTGTATGTATATATGTATGTGTATGTTTGTATGTGTGTGTGTGGGGGGGCGTGTATGTATATATATGCGCGTCTTTTTTGTCGAGCAAAATATCATCTGCAATATATTTATATCTAACCGTACAAATAATTAATATGATGCATGGTGCCTTCCTTACTCGGGTTGTAAAATTGCAATAGTGTTTATTTTGGCTCAACCAATTTCCCGATGAGGCTAAAGGGCTTATTTTTAATTATCGGTACGAGCATATGTAATAGGAACAAATAAAAAAAAATGCGGTAAAACCCTAGAAACGATGCATAAAATGACAGTTGATTTAATTTGCCGATGCTGTCAGAGGTATATACATTTATTTTATTAATTTTAGAATTCTTTAAAACGAAGAAAAAGTAAAGTAAATTAATTAAATTGGCAGTTTGCCGAAAATGGCCGCTTTAATTTATTATTTCATATTGGGAATTTAAAAGTTGACGGGTAGACATTTGGAAACATTATAAAACACCCTCATGTATGCGGTTAAATTATAGCCGCAAATGTTGGAGCGGGTGTATGCACGGTTATCTGACTCCACGTTCAGATCATTTAAACATAAATATTTTAAAAAGATTTAGAATCAACAAGATGCAGGAAAATCATTAGGAACTTTCTATTAGTCATACTAGCAAATATATAATTACACTGGGTGCAAGTATTTAGGTTTTGGCGTAATTAAATAATAAAAATATATTATATCAATTTAACGGCCGGGTTAGCTCAGTCGGTAGAGCGTTCGGCTAGAAACCACAAGGTTCCTAGTTCGATACCGGTCCTCGCCAAATCAGCGTATGAGTAAGGAGCGGTAAAGTAAAGAGCTGATGGTAGGTGTGGCGCTCCACCTCAGACGACAAAACAATCTCCTTGGTCTAGCGCTATTGAAAAGGGGATATACTCCCTCGCTGACTGGCTGATACCGATTTTAAGCCGCCCTGACGACTTTATATTAATTTAGAAAGACTAATGAAACTAAATAAGAATGCAGATTAAAAAAAAAAAAAGATTTCAAACCGAAGTAGGTATAATCGAAAAATAGAACAACTGAAACTTACTCCTCCATTACTCCTGTCTTTCATTGCTAGATTTTCCTAATTCCTTCATTTAAAATAGGAAGTAAAGAATAAAATTACAGTTATTGCTTCTTTTCAAAGAATATTCTTTAAGGTGTATCCTCGAGCTCTTTGCTCGTATTCATTACGATAAAACCAAACAATTAGAAAACAATGATACTAAGCACATATTTAATAAAATCAAATTTTTGATACCAATATGAAAATTAGCCTTCCCGTTCAGACTGTAAACCGCTATTCAGTTGTATATATGAATACAATTGCATGTTATTAGTGTGTAGATATGGCCAACAGTGGCTACGGCCCTGGACCATTGATCTAATTAACAGCGTTGATCCCAGGGGTTATCCCCAAGACATACATGTCCTCTTGATTTTAAGAGGCAGGGTCTGTTTATAGTCCAGTGCCTGAAGCGCCCCCGAGAGGGGGAATGCCGAAGGGATCAACCTATGCGCTTCGGTTTGTGGGTAGTCCCACATTAATAGGGCCTTATATCTAACCGTACACGTTGGGTACGTGGTAAATAGCATGTAGATATGGCCGAAAAGTATTAATAATATTTAACAATTTTATTAATAATTGAGATTTAAATAAAAATAAAAACATGGAGAATGTTACGTAAATAGCAAAGGGAATTGTGACTTAAGTAGTGATATAGTTTCGGTTATAAACAGACAGACAGACACACAATGTTCATTATAATAAGATTTTAAATACGAACATAAATAAACAATCGATATATCCTGAGAGAGGTCACTCAGATTCGAAATCATGCACACACACACAGACACAGACACACACACACACACACACACACACACATATATATGTGTGTGTGTGTGTGTGTCTGTCTGTCTGTCTGTCTGTCGGTGTGTGTGTGTGTGTATGTGTGTGTGTGTGTGATTTATTCTAGTATTGGAGGATTGGAAATAAAGTGCTCGATTACGTGGGTAAGAGCTGTATATATTTATTATAGGGTACAATACATTTAAGGTGCAATTTTTCTATTGGTTTCAAAGCAGCATGTTAGACACATATGGTCAATGTCGTTTACTTGACGATAAGTTTATAACACACTGCCTTGAAACCAATGATAACAATCGCATCTTAAGTGTATTCTACCTTATAATGAATAAATATTATGCAAGTAGGAAGCGCGTGGTGCGATTGTTAAAGTCATGGGAAATGGACTCGTCACCCCGAGTTCAAATCCTGGATGGATAATTGCATTTAACTTTGCGCTAATACCCTCGGGAAAGGTATGAATCCTACTCTCCCTCCAGCTATGGATAAATAGTAGGGCAGACTGGGCACTTTAACCTTGGTTAGGCAACCAGTCTAGGAGAAGGAAAACTCTGAATTCAAACCTGTTGAACTCCGGTTAAGAAATTGACCTTGTGTCGCATCCTGCTTGTGCGGAGGGGTTGGTAAATATATATCATGAATATATATATATATATATATAATATATATATATATATACGTGTGTGTGTATGTGTGTGTGGGAGTGGATGTATGTCTGTGTCTGTGTATATTTGTGAGTGTCCGTGTATGTGTTTGTGTGTGTGTTTACTGGTGAAGGTGTCGTCTCCGCAAGCTATGACGTCAGGATTTGAATTGCAGATGTTTATATAATATCATTCTTTTGTTCAGCGGGTAAATGCTGTTTTCGTTGGTTTCTAGTTTCTCGAAACTCTTGTATATGTCTATATAGTTCTGAATTCATTCCCTATAAAATCATTTTTAGACGCCCCCATATATCATCTTTCAGCATTGTACACTGTATAAGGCGAGAACACATAGCATCTAAGATAGTTAAGTTTAAAAAGCTATTATTTTTTTAAAATTTAAAAACTCATTCTTATGATGCAGCCCACTATAAATGCTGAAAAACAAATTGGAACACATTAATTTTGTCCCTAATTATTCGACACTAATAAATTAATCTTACACCTAATTGGAATTATCAAAAAATGATTTTACAAAATGTTTACTGTCTGCATTCTAACCATTTTTGTCAATTAAAACTGTATACTGATAACACACACACACACACACACACACACACACAACACACACACACCACCCACCCAATATATGCATACACACACACACACACGCACGCACACATACACACACATATATATATATATATATATATATATATATATATATATATATATATATATATGATATATACATATCTACCAAACCCTCCCACGAGCAGTATGCACACAAGGTCAATTTCTTAAGCGGAGTTCAGCAGGTTTTTAAAAATAATATTTTTAAAAATAAATATTTTAAAAATAAATTCATCGAATAATATTTGTCAAATCCTAAGAGAAATTGTCTGACAATAAAGATGAACATTAAAATGAGTCATGTCATTATGGCCGTCTTGGATCATCTAGATAAAAATAAAGTACAAAATGTGGCTAGCAAAAAAAAAAAAGGAAGAAGGCTGTAGGGAATAATGCTGATTAAGGGAAGGTTATTGAAAAGAAGAGGAGAAAGAAAGGATAATTGGAAGAAAGAAACTAAGGAAAGAAAGAAAGAAAAGGATAATGTGACCTGATTCATTGCTTGAACGGAGTTTTAAAAAAATTAAAAAATGGAAATATAAATTGTCCTGGTAGTTCTGGGTCAGATCCTATATTGAGTAAAATCAAAACAGATGGTGGTGATTATAAGGCCACTCGATGTGCTTAGAATGTCTGTGAAATAATCGACCTCAAGTGGATTAGAAGACCCCCGCCCCCCGGGCGAATCCACTTGAGCCGACTGTGGTTGTTGGAGATAGTCTTCTGATGTGACAGACCAGTACACGCTAGTACAAGTGATCAGGAAGTAGTTGGCTAGAATTGTATCAACTTTTTAGTGAAAAGTTGACAATTATTGATTTTTCATAGAATTCTAATATTCATAAAGAGGGTCTCCTCGTTCGATTCCAAATCACTTTTGAGACCAATGGTAGATGTTTTCATGCCATCTCATTTTAGTTAGGTTCTATTCCACCTGATGCTTTCTGGATGTAAATCCTTTCAAATTCTGCTTTAGGGTGATTAGATACCTTTCTCAAGATCCAAATAACCTTTCCGGTTTGTCGGCTATTTGGGAATAGGTTTCAGGTCATCCATATTGAACAGATGGTTAAGGATTGTGTTTCCTGTCTTGTAAGCAAAGACCCTGCTGTTTGGAAAAGAGTTGAATAGAGCAATGACGAACAAAGAGTAGGAGATAGATATTATATATATATATATATATATATATATATATATATATATATATATATATATATATGGTTAGGAGGTTGATTTAGAAGCTATCACAATGCAGTTTGGAATAAATAAAAAAATAATAATACGGTAACAATGGTGTTGTGTGTTGACCTGTATTTTTATTATTTCTTGAATTTTCGAGGTAATACCTCTTTATCAAAATAATTCAACTGAAGCAGTCCAGCTATGGCATTTCTTCCCAAATGAATTTTTTTTTAAAATGATGTTATTTTTGAAATAACTGTATTCCCGTGTGAGCGTGAATGCGTTTATTTTTGTTTGTACGTGTGTGTATGTTGTAATGCGCGTGACATTGAAAATGCATGTTGGTTGTGACGTTAAGACTGTATCCTAGCGCGGGATTTTGTACGTGTGTATGTGCGAATGAAAAAGCGTATTTGTGTTTTGTGACCATGGTGATGTTTCCTGTTGGATGTAAAATCAATTTAATTATTTATTATTATTATTATTATTATTTATTTATTTATTCCAAACTGCATTGTGATAGCCTTCTAAATCAACCTCCTAACCACACATACACAATGATTCAAGCAAATTATGAAACTCTCTCATATATATATATATATATATATATATATATATTAAGGGGCGAAAAAGCGTATACATTGTAAAATATTGAATTTCTAAAAAAGAAAAGCTAGGGAACCCTCATGTCTTATAATTCAATATAATATAATATAATATTTTATTACCTAAAAAATATAATATTTTATTACATAAAAAATTAACTACT
>CM042155.1:14706751-14721751 GCA_023376005.1 Doryteuthis pealeii
AATACATTTAAGGTGCCATTGTTGCCATTGGTTTCCAGGCAGCATGTTAGCTACCCTTCATCAAGACGTAATCGAACACGTTATTTTCAATAAAAGGACTACCACACACATACACACACACACACACACACACACACACACACACACACACATATATATATATATATATATATATATATATATATATATATATATATAATGAATAGTGAATGAAAAAATGAGAAAAGTATTTGCATGGAAAGGTGCTCAATGCTAATAAAGCAGAGCAGATTTATAATTAATGGTAATATTATGATTTCACACTCATAACTTAAAGTTTCTTGGTAATCCAATCATCAGATGAGAAGTGGTTGAGATGTCAAAAACCAGTGGTGAAATGGTTGAGATGTTAAAAATCAAATTTCTTAGCATTTATATGAAGCGTTTTTCACACGATGGGAAATGTAAAGCTAAAAATTGTTTTTTTAACTGTATATATATATATATATATATATATATATATATATATATATATATATATATATATATATATATATATATATATTTATTTATTTATTTATTTATTTCTACTAAAAACGCAACGGTCCCTTATTTAGCTGTGGTGACACCACTCATAAGAAATAAGAATTCGGCTGATAAGCATCATCAGATAATCAGGATTTGCATCTTTCATCTAACTTTTTAAAGTTTGGACGGTCTCATTTTTAACCAGAGGGCGTTGCAAGATGATAACGGTCGTATTTTTAAGGAACATGTGTATTAATATATTGATGTTTAATCCGGATGTATTTCCTAACGAAAGTAAGGGAAATTGTTTACGTGCTTACTTCCGTAGGAAGTGACACCGTAGGCGCAAAAGCCAACAGAAGAGTCATAAGAATGCACCACACTCACCGTGGAAAAAGGATGAATTGAACAAAAAATGAAATCAATAAGGAAAACCATGACAAAAAGAAGAAAAAAAAAACTCTCTTCGTAAAACAACGTCAAAAAAAAAAAATTGACCTAGCAAGTCATTGACATAATAGTTGCAGGCTGAAAAACAGAGAATCAGATAACCCGAACAATGACAAAAGATCTTCGACCAAAACAAAGAATCAAGAGTATTGATATCCGTGAAACACCTGAGAAAGGGGATGTTGAAAATTTCTGAGCCAACATCTGGGAATAAGGAAAACACCGCAAGGAAAATACTGAGTAGATAATAAAAAAAAATTGAAAAGGAAAGCCAACAGCCACCTGAATAAGAGTGGACAAATGTATCTTTTTATAAATAGAATAAGAGTTATTCACAGGCCAAACAACTAAAAACATGCCCTAAGGAATGATAGCATCGCAATCTTTTGGCTGAGACATATGTCAGTAAAGAAGAGATCTAATATATGCCTATAAACATGCATACAGCACCGTGAGAATGGCTTCAGCTTTCTAACAACTGGTATCTCTTTCCTTCTTCAAGTAAAGCAGAGATCTAATATATGCCTATAAACATGCATACAGCACCGTGAGGATGTATTCAGTTGTCTAACAACTGGTATCTCTTTCCTTCCTCCAGAAATGGGGAAAGCAACAACCACTGAAATTACCGATCAAACACATGTCTTCATACAACGTACAAAGTTCTAGCTTCACTGCTGGAATTTATAAGTGGGAGATTATATCCCACTAAGTAATAGGAGGCGCGTGGTGTAATGGTTACAGTGTATGAAAGGGACTCGTCGACCCGAGTTGAAATCCTGGACGAGGCTATTGTCATTTCACAGAGCACTAATACACTTCGGAAAGGTATGCATCCAACTACTCTCCCCCATCTATAGGTAACTAGAAGGGCATACTGTTTTTAACAATGGCTTGGTAACCAGTCTATGAGAAGGAACACTCTTAAATCAACGTCTCTGATGACGGATAAACATCTGAAAGCATTGGTAAGACGAACTTTGTATTGGTGACATATATATATATATATATATATATATATATATATATATATTATATATATATATATAAGCCCGTGGAAAATGGTTCTATGGATACAATGGACCGGTTCCTGTAAACAAGACCATAATTCAAGTGGCTAAAACTAGGCTCATACCAGTATGAAGCGATTGACTCGATTCCCAACACAGCTCTGTTGGCTGGGGCCTTATAATACACAGAATACTCATCTGCATAGGGATAAGACTCCTGTTAAGTTTTTAAATGCCTTCCTTGGCTAGGGCTTAAAGTAAGTAAGTCCTGAGTTATGGAATCCTCTGGTAAGCGAATAAGTCCTATCTTGCGTATTGTTAAAGGTCCAGTGATCCAATCCTATGTCCGTCGTCTACGAAAGGAAAGTAGTTATGGCCACAAACAAAGCGGCTTCAAGTCTATAACTCTGCTGATGGGGCATAATAGGCCGAAATGTAGATACAGAGAATGACTTTTTCTAGATTTGTTTACGCTTTACATTTGAACAGATATATTCGGCTAATTCATTAATTATCAACTAATTAATTTTCGAATTAGGTATGACTTCAATTAAGCACATATTCTCCCAAAATTGTCGGCATAGCCATATCAAACAAAGTGTTTGCGTACTTTCATATAAAATTATGTATAGGATTGCTTTAGTACGTTTGTATTGATTGTATTAGAAATCAGGAAAAGCAAATGATTATTTATTAACCCCAGTTTTCTTAAAATCCTTATGCAAATTATTCCTACCATATGCTATGTAAATCTCAATGTGCAATAGATATATAACACATGTTTAAGTATTTTTAATGCATTAATAACATGGACAGTTTTTTTCGGCAAATGTAACTCAGGTGGACTTTAATAGAGTCATCGTTAATAAATGAAATGCTAATTACCATTAAATAATGACTATTTCATAATTGTTGAGAATATCACTTCCATATCTAAGTAAATTGTCGCACCAGTGATGACGTAGGTTCGGATACTGACAGAGAGTGACATAATCTCCATTATGATAAGATAATAATATTAGCTAATCAATTTTCCAGTAAACCTAAGCTAAATATTCAACTTGTTCTACATTTTATCGATTATGTTTTCTCAAAATAAACTAAAGTAAAATTAAAATGTAACTTATACCGTATGTCTTGAGGCCAATATGAGAACAATTACAATAAATAAAAAATATATATATATATATATATATATATATATATATATATATAAAGAGAGAAAGAAATAGAGAGAAAGAGAGGAGGAGGGAGAAAGAGAAAGATGGAAAGCGCTATTGGCTTTATGTCAACGGAGACCTGATTATCAATTAATATTTTTTCCAGTTAACCTAAGCATTTCAAAATGTATATGAATATTCACCTTGTTCTACATTTTATGGTTTATGTTTTCCCAAAATAAATTAAAGTAAAACTAACTTAAATTATATCGTATGTCTAGAGGCCTGTGTGTAAACAATTATGATATACATGAAAATAGGGTATATATATATATATATATATATATATATATATATAGTAAGAGATGGAAGAGAGAAGAGAGATGGAAAAAAGAGGAGAGAGAGAGAGAGAGAGAGAGAGAGAGAGAGAGAGAGAGAGAGAGAGAGAGGTTTATTTTGAAAACAGTATAAACGACAAATTGTCAGTTACGAAGCGCCACTGACTTCATATCAACGGAGACCTAATTATCAATTAATATATTTTTCAATTAATCTAGCCATTTAAAACTATATCTAAATACACACTTTCTTAAAAATGTTATTACTATAGTAACAACGAAATATAACTTATAGCGTATGTCTTGAGGCCTAAGTGAGAACAATTATAATAAATGAAAATAGGTTTATATATATATATATATATATATATATATATATATATAAAGATACATATATATAATGTATATGTATATATATATATAATATATATATATATAAAGATACATATATATAAATGTATATTATATTTATTTAATATATATATATATATATAAGATACATATGTAATAATTATATATATATATATATATATATATATAGATATATATATATAAGTATATATAATATATATATATATATATATAATATATATATATATATATATATATATATATATATAATATAGAGAGAGGAAAGATGGAAGATAGAGACAGACAGGAGAGATAGTGAGAGACTTGGTTTGAAAATCGCATAGGTGAGAAAGTGTTAGTTACGAAGAGCTATTAACTATCAATAAATACATTTTACAATTAATCTAAGAATTTAAATATATACTTATATATTCGCCTTTATGTACGCTACCCTAAATTATATATATATATATATATATAATATATAATTATATATATATATATGTGTGTGTGTGTGTGTGTGTGTGTGTGTGTGTGTGTATATACATTATTATTAATTATCAACATGATATATCCCAATTTAAGCATTATTGTAACACAGTATCTCTTTTTATAAATATATCTCGGATGATCAGTTTTTCTTTCACACATCTTAGAGATAAATTAATCTGTGTTCCTCGTCGTAACATCATATGTGCGACTATCTCTCTGTATACATGATAATAATGAAACACGAATTATCATTAACTTTACTAGTACAAAATAAAAAAGAACCTCCGGGCGATGTAAAAATAGATTTCTGAAACATTGCCCGAGGGGTGGGAGTAAATAGTTCAATGTCAGCGAGTTTGTACCCTAAGTAAGTAAAATCATCAAATTCATTAAATGATCAAAAAATAAAACAATTCGAAATGTAAACTTTAAATATCTATTAAAATAAAACAACCACATGGTTTCTAGTTCGGTTCCGGTCTCGCAAACTCAGCGTATGAGTAGCACAGTGATCTGTGCGGTAAAGTAAGGAGCTGATGGTAGGTGTGGCGCTCCACCTCAGATGCCAAAAAACAATCTCCTTGGTCTAGCGCCAGTGAAAAGGGGATAGACTCCCTCGCTGATTGGCTGATACCGACTTTAGGCCGCCCCGACGACTTTACTTTTTTTATATATAGATATATAATACCAGTCGTGTATTTATTAAAACTTGTTTTTAAAAAACAATGAGGACTGTCTAATGCTGCATGTTCAAATTTGAGTGTATTTATTGAATAAATACACTTAAAATTTTATTCTATGTTATGAAGATTTTGGGTAATGTGACGTAAGTAGTGACGTAATTTTTGTTACAGACAACAACCGGAAGCAAATCTCCATTATTAATAGATATAATGCAAATGTACATACATTGCACCATGTCTTGCATATTCACAAGTATATTATAATGAAGTCCATTGCTTCCTCCTCATCATAAGGTTATTTGAATATCTTATTATACTGGAGACTGTGTGTCAATCTGTCTGTAACCGAAACTATAACATTCTTAAGTTACAATTCCATTACTTATTTACGCCATATTTTCAATAATTTTAATTTTATTTAACCTCAATTATCAAAACTGTTATATATTAATTAATACTGTTGGACATATCTACATACTAATAACATGCAATTGTATTTATATAAACAAAATAGTGTGAACGGGAAGGCTAATTTGCATATTGATATTAACAATTTGCTTTTAATAACTATGTGCTTAGTATTATTGATTTCTAATTGTTTGGTTTTATCTTAATGAATATGAGCAATAAATAACTGTAATTTTATTATTTAGTTCCTATTGTAACTAAATACTTAAATTGGGAAAATTTACCACTGAAATATGGAAGTGATGGAAGAGTAAGTTTCAGTTGTTCTATTTTTTCATTACCCCCCCACTCTGTCTCAAAACTTTTTATCCGAATTAGTATTTAGTTTCACTAGTCTTTCTAATTTAATGTAATATTTCATTACATTAAAACTTAAATCCTTGCACCCGGAGGGTTCATATATTTGCTAGCACTTCTAATAATATGTCCGCAATGAAAAACAGTTCTGATAACAATTTGATATCAACTTAAAATTTTATGTACAATCGTGATGCACTGAATTATAAAACAAATTATTTACGCATATTTTGATTTTATCTTAATTTACAAATGACCCACAGCACGTTATAAGTTTCACAATCATTCTGGTCGAAAATAAATGAAAGTTTGTTTTACCCTAAAGTGTCAATTCCATGTTTAGATATAAAGAAAAGAATAGCTCACATTTTATATCGTGGGAATGCATTTGTTGATTAGCTCAAAATCTAAGGCATTTGACTATATTTGAATTCTCACGATAATTTTGTATTAAGAATTTTGTATTAAGAATTTTATTCCCGAATAACAGTGATTCAAAACTATTACTATAGGCATAAGACTGTCTATAAAATATTTATGTATACATTTATTTCCCTAGAGAACAAATTCATACGTGCGTATATCTCTCTCTCCCTCTTTCTCACCCCTCTCTCCCTCTCTCTCTCTCGCTATATATATATATATATATATATATATATATTATATATATGAGTATAGATAAAAGGATATGAAACAATACAATATGCTGTTAAAGTGAAAACATTTTATAACATATTCATAGCTAATATTGAACAATATTTCGATTTTATAAAAATCATCTTCAGAGCTTGTTTATATTCCGTATTTTCAAGAGCGGAGACGAAAGTGATATGAATTCAAAACGAAAACCCTGATGTTGCAAAAAAGTTATTTGGTAGTTTCAAATATGAGCACTTACGCCACACTTATCTCGGTCACCGAATCACGTATCTCTTATTGTAACAGTTTTTGAAAAAAGAAGACATATTCCAAGTTCGACACTAGACGAATTCTCTTATTCAAAATTAACCCGTTGACGGTAGGCCTGCAACGGATTTTTAGTAAATAATTTTTTATTTTTGTTATTAATTTTGTAATTTTTTATTTTTCTCTTTTTAATTTTTCTTATATATAAAGTAAAAAAGTATGAATGATTTTAAGGTTTTTATTTTTTTGGGGGATAATGTGAAATTTAAATTTGTTGAGAAGTATATCGGAAAATGTCATGTGAAGGGGGTTTTATGATTACTGACTACAAGTGTCGCTAAAAAAGGGGATATATTAAAAAAGCCATGTCTTTGAGGGATAGTCTGATGGTGAGAATAACGCAAGATTCCATTATTATACGTAGTGTTCTATTGTGTATGTGGGTTAATATTTTGGCACCTTTAAAATCAAAGGTATGGTTATGGTTTAAAATATGTTTAGCTAGGTCGTTGAGATAAGGATCTTGAAGTCTCTCCCACATATTTTTTGATACAATTTAAGCAATCTATTGTGTAGAGTTCAGCTTCGGAATGTGTGTGTTTATGATTATTTTTATTCTGTAAAATGTTTTTGACTGTTTTAGTAGAGTGAGTAACTGTTTTAATACCTATCTTTTTTAGGTTTCTATTTATTTTATCAGTGATAGGATTATTGGGAAGTATGATGTACCTATCAGAGTCTTTATTGTTGTTATGTGTGTGTTATTGGGAGATATAATGTTATTTATTCTATTATGTATTTTCAAAGCTTTTTTAAAAAAGTTTAAAGGGTATTGTAATTTAAGAAAATATTTTTCAATAATAGAAGAGATTTTTAATATTATTTTGCACGAAAACTTTCAAAATGGCCACCGGCTTGTTTCAAAGTGAAAGTCAGTTGGCTAAATTCCTAGCATAAAATTATCTGAAATGAACTTAATTGTTATTAAGAACACATTTTATGATATTTTTGTGTTAAAGCATGCAGTTGTATTGTTTTCGGAAAAGATTTGTTTATTTCGAACGGAGACTTTCAAAATAACTACCGGCTTGGTTCAAAGTGAACGTTAACGGAGGTTACTCTAATTGCCTTATTTGCTAGGAATTTTGACAACTAAAGGTGAAAATTGCCAAAAATAATTTCCTTTTCTAGCGCTAGTGAAACGGGATAGACTCCCTCGCTGTCTGGCTGATAACGACTTTAGGCCACCTCGACTACTTTTCTTTTTTTTACATTTAAACCAAACGTACAAAATACATTGACCGTCTAATGTGACCACAAAGGGCACTTCTGGCTCCAGCGGTCGAAACAGTATCTACAGAATTTAAATATAATCTATACGAATACGGAAATTGTGTCACCACTCACTTAGAAGCAGTAGTTATTAAGATATTTAAATGGAAGGAACAAAACTTGGATTGATGTTATTGGTAAGACGCCATCTTTTATTCTGTGGGTCTGATTGTGCGCTGAAGCAAAATTCAAATGTTGTGTCTAATTTGTATTTTCTGTTAGAGTAATCAAAATCTATCCTTATGAGTTTTGATAGATATCCTTTAAAATTTCATCAGGATCCCGATAATTCTAACATATGCTTCAATTCTATCAAACTGTCTGAAGTAATACATAACTTTTGACTTTTTTAAAAATTTGGTAGATTTAGATAAGTCTAAACAGATTATAAAATGTTAAGGAAGTGTCTGATAAGAATTAATTACTAATCTAATAATCTTGTAAAGACACTTGATGATATTGTACAGGTCTTCTTCAGAAAATATCAATTCTAGGAACAAATACCTTTCTAGAAAGTCTGACAAAAAATGCACCCTACGAGCGTAAGTACTTAAGTTTTAATGTAAGTAAAAGTAAAGTCGACGGGGCGGCCTAAAGTCCGTATCAGCCAGTCAGCGAAGGAGTCTATCCCCTTTTCAATAGCGCTAGACAAAGGAGATTGTATTTAGCATCTGAGGTGGAACGCCACACCTACCATCAGCTCCTTACTTTACCGCACATATCCCCGTGCTACTCATACGCTGAGTTGGCGAGGACCGTTATCGAACTAGGAACCTTGTGGTTTCTAGCCGAACGCTCTACCGACTGAGCTAACCGTACTATATTAAAATAGAAATGCTAATGCAATTAAATAAGAACACATATAAAATGTTCCATTTATTTTAATTATATTTCAATTGATTTCTATATAAAATCATTCATAGGATTGATTGTAATACGTTTGAGAATCTTGATTAGCTCTTAAAGTTTAATATTTTTACAGTGCATCAATTAAATAAAGTAGTATTTTGTGTCTTACCTGTTATTAGTCTATTTACTGCTAAATTAACAAAAACAAAGTTAACATTCTCTAAGTGTACTAATTCCATAATTAGTCTATCTAGTTTAATCTACTTTGTTTAAGATATATTTTGTGAAGTGCATAAAATAGAAGTAAATGTATTGTTCCCTGCGAGTCAAAAGCAGAGATAAATGAGATAACCACCCCTACTTGATAAAAGACACCAATCAAACATTAATGTACATACACTTATAAAAGATCACATAGAATTAATTCGAACATATAAAAAAAGAACAAATAGAAGCGCAAGTAGATATTATCAGAATGTCTGTAGAAGATAGGAAAATACCAATTATCATGTCAGACAATAAATAAAAAAATTAAGATAAAACAATAAAATGAAGAAATAGAATGTAAATTAATGAATAATTCCAAATAAAAACAAACAAAAAGGGAACAAATAACAAATAAATAAATAAAATAAAATAAAAACAACAAATAAGTAAACAAAAATAAATATAAATAATAATAATAATAATATGATGATATGATGATGATGATGATGATGATGATAATAATAATAATAATAATAATAATAATAATAATAATAATAAACGGATCACCTTATCCCAGCAAGAAGACCAGACCTAGTGTTGATAAACAAAAGAGAAATAACTGGTCAACTGGTGGATTTTGCAGTCACAGGGTGAAGCTAAAGGGAAATGAAAAAATGGACAAATATCTGGACCTTGCCAGAGAACTGAAAAAGTTATGGAACATGAAAGTGAAAGTGATACCAATTGTGGTTGGTGCTCTTGGAACAGTCCCAAAAGGATTAGAAAAGGGTTTGGAAAGTTTGGATATCAAAGGAAGGATTGAAACCATTCAGAATATTGCACTGCTGCAATCTGCCAGAATACTCAGAAGAGTCCTGGAGACCTGAGGAGACTTGCTGTCACTCAGACTCCAGTGAAATACCATCAGCTAACACTGGTGTGAAAACTCAAAAGGAGCAAACAATAATAATAATAATAATAATAATAATAATAATAATAATAATAATAATACCTAGACCTTGGCAGAGAATTGAAAAAGCTGTGGAATATGAGAGTGAAAGTTGCCAATGAGAGTGAAAGGTCCCAATAAATTTAGAAAAAGACTGGATGATCTGGAAATCAGAGGAAGAATGGAGACCATCCAGACTACTGCACTGCTGCAATTGGCTAGAATACTCAGAAGCGTCCTAGAGACCTGAGGAGACTTGTTGTCATTCAGCCTCCAGTGAGAAAAGTATCAGCTAACGCTGATGTGAAAAACTCAAAAGGAATAATAATAATAATAATAATAATAATAATAACAAATTACAAAAGCAAAAATAGATAAGACACAACACATAGCAAGTGTTGGATGTGTGGGGAACAAGACGAAACTGTCAATCACATAATAAGTCGCACAGAGAGATTACAAGACTATGCACAACTGGGTGGGAAAGGTGATACACTGGGAACTGTGCAAGAAATTCAATATTCACCATTCAACTAAATGTATACACACAAGCCTGAATCTGTCCTGGAGAATGAAACGCGCAAACTTTTTGGGACTTTGAGGTAAAGACGGATCAACTAATCCCAGCCAGTAGGCAAGACCTGTTGTTGATCAAGAAGAAAACTAATCATCTCGTGGATTTTGCCGTCCCGGCCGATCACCGAATGAAAGTGAAAGAAATCGAACAGATAGACAAATGCTCTTGGACCTTGCAAGTAAACTAAGAAAACTGTGGAACATGAGGATGAATATCGTACCAATTCTAATTAGGGCCCTTGGAACGGTCCCCAACGGTCTGGGAAAGAGTCTGGATGAACTAGAAATCAGAGGAAGAATCGAGACCATCTAGACCTCAGCATTCGGCTGGAATACGCAGAAGAGTCATGAGGAGACCTGAGGAGACTTGTTGTCACTTAGCCTCCTGTGAACCACCGGCTACAGCGGGTGTAAAAAACTCGAATGGAGTGAAATAATAATAATAATAATAATAATAATAATAATAATGAAAGTCAAAGTTATACCGATTGGAACAAAAGTTTGAAAAATCTGGAAAAAGATGGAGAATCGAGACCATCCAGAATACTGCATTGCTGCAATCTGCCAGAATACTCAGAAGAGAAACTGAGGAAACTTGTTGTCACTTAGACTTCAGTGAAAGACCATCAGCTAACGCTGATGTGAAAATTCAAAAGAAGTAAATAATAATAATAATAAAAACTTATCTGTCACTAATCCCGGCTAGGAGACCAGACCTAGTGTGAAAGAGAATGTCATCTCGTGGATCTTGCCAACCTGATTCATTACAGAGTAACTAGGAAAGAAAAATAAAAGACAATGAAAGAAAACGGAAATACTTGGACTTGGCTTTATAAATGAAAAAAAAAATGGATTCGTAATTGTTACAATTGAAACAGTCCTTACCCACACCACAGCATTGTTAAGATAAGCAAGAATACTCAGAAGAATCCTTGAGGCAGGAGGGGATTTGCTATCACACAATATCCAGTGCATCACCAGTTATGGTGGGTCCGACAAACTCTCATATAGTGAAATAATAATAATAATAATAATAATAATAATAATAATAATAATAATAATAATGGAGACCTCAAGAGAAAAACTGAGTCACACATAATTGCTGCACAAAACAATGCAATAAAAAGAAGTTATATAATCGGAAATTGATAAGACACAACATAACAGCAAGTGTTGGTGTTTGGTGAAATAGATTAGACAATAAACCATGTATTAAAGAAATGCATAAAACTAGCACAACGTGAACACAAAGACTGATCCACTGGGAATTGTGCAAATAAATGAATTTTGACTATACAACAAAATGGTATATGCATAAAATTCGTTGGTTTGATAATCACATTGGCGAGAAACAGACAGTTACCATACGTCATTGACTTCATGTCTACGCTACACTAAGATATAGGATAGCGTAGACAATTTCAACGACGTCTGGTAGCTGTCAGTGTCATACCTATGCGAAATTCGAGCCAAGTATATGTCTACCATAGCCTAATATATCAATACACTTGTTCCTTAATCTTCAGACCGTTGTCATCTTGCAACACCTTCTGGTTAAAAATGAGATCGTCTAAATTGTCAAAGATGAAATGCAAAAAATGAATTGTCTGGTGATGCTTATCCGCGAATTCTTATTTCTTATTAGTATGGTCACCTTAGCTAAATAATTGACTATTCCGTTTTTATTATAAAAAAAGAAAGTTAGGAAAATGACATATATATATATATATATATATATATATATATATATATATATATATATATATACGTGTGTGTGTGTATGTTGACATAACATATAATAAGAAAGAAAGAAAGAAAGATGGAAAGAAAGAAGGAGAGTAGAGGAATATAGACAAAGGGATGAGCGCACTGAAGCGATAATACTAATCTGTTGTATTCGAACATTGTGAAAAGATGAACAGAAAAAAGAGTGAGAGAGCGTTAAATCAAGATTATTATACGTTTTAGATATTGGACTATTTTGCAAAAGCTCATTCAGTTGGAAATGTTTACTGTGGGTTTTTTTTCTCGGTTATATCTTTATTCAATTAAGAGAGTTTATTTTAATTGCTATGATAAGTGCGTTTGTAAGTAAATATGCTTAATATATCGTCACCGGTATTAAATGTCATTTTATTTATGATAAATCATTTAATGTAATTTTTTAAAATAATTGCTTAATACTTAGTTACTTCTCTGCTAATGAGGCCTAATAGGCCGAAATGTACATACAGAGATTGATTTTTCTCGATTTGTTTAGCCTTATAAATAGGTATGCCTGCCTAATTCATTAATTATGAATTAATTAATTTTCAAAATTAGGTACGACTTCAATTAAGCACATATTCTCCCAAAAATTGTCGTCTAAAAAGACATATCAAAACACATTGTTTGTTTGTTTACTTCTCATACTCTCGTGTAGTAAAGTCACCATATTTGGAATATAACCTACTTCTAAACAAACGTAAATCTAAACATATCAAGCATTTTAATAATTAAATCATCATACTGGTCCTGCAAGTATTTCTAAATGGTCTATCATTGATATTAGCACTCTTAATTTACAAGTATAGCAAACTAATATATATATATATATATATATATATATATATATATATATATATATATATATATATACGAACTAATTCACATACCTATTTATTTAAGGCTTCGAGAAAAATCAATTTAAGGCTAAACAAATCGAGAAAAATGACCCCCGCCTAATTAATGCCTCATAAAATAGCGACTTCTCATACTATACTTGACAAAACCAATTTGCCTGAATACGCCACGCATTTCACGCTTATTAAATTTAGCCCTTTAATGCATAAGACCGTCTCATATACTTGAAAAAGGGTGAATGTTCACTCGAAATATCGGAATTTATCAAACCAGGAACAGAACAACAATTGAATTTTAAAATGCTGATTGTTGTTCTGTTTTTCTTGTTTTTGTTCTTTTTTCCAATGCTTCAAAATACCAACAAAAACAACGTTCAAAAGAACAAAGTTTATACATAACATACACATGCTCCCATAAATTTGTAATGAGCTCTCTAATTGGTAATTTAAATTAACTCTCACTACGAAGTAATTAATGTATATAATCGCCGCCCTGCACCCTTATTTGTGGCCTTGTGCCAGACTTGGAAAAGAACCTTAGAAAAATGTACTACCGATTATCTTAGATTACTGGGTGGTCTTTCTGGAATCACCGAAAAGGTAGTTAGGATAGATAACATCTTTTTAACGAGAGAAAGCAGACGATAAGTCTAGATTTAAGGAAAAAATAGTCTTTTGGACTCCAAGAAATCTTTGATCTTTTAGGTTGGTGAACTCTGATTGACCAGTGAGATTGGAATGAATAGAAAGAATCGAAAGGTCTCGAACGTTCTAAAGTAGAACCTTCTAGAAGATTATTTAGAAATGCTATTTAAGACCCGCGAATAGAATCACGAGCAGTTAGTTGGAGAGGCAGTTGGAGTTGGAGTTAGTTGGAGTTAGGGTCTGCGATCAGAGCAGTGAGGGTCCGAGAGTCAGAGGCAGTGAGAGCCAGGAGGCGTGCGTGGCAGTGGGCAGTTAATGAACTGAGGTCGCTGATGTGTGAAACCCGAGATGTAATATTTTACACTGAACGAAGTTAAAACCATATTTAAGGAAGCTGACCATCTCTCTCTCTCAAAAGTTATAGGAAGTTTGGAACATAATAAACTTCTGAGAAATAAACCCGGTGTTATTAGTCTGCTCTATTTACAACGAAAGAAATCTTTTTATGAATGGACTCACGAACCAAACAAGATAGTAAAGTCACTATCGCAAAGAAATCGTACTCATGAATGAAAGTCATTAAAGTGTAAACTTGTCAACACGTCAATTGGCCGTAACGAAGGAGCACGCGGCCGTGAAACGTGATACCTTTCCCTTGACCATAAACAAAAGAAGGGAGGAAGATTTTGGGGCTAGCTAAGACTGACTGCTACAGCTAGATCTGTGTATGTAAACAAACGAAATTCCGTACGTACGAATATACGAGTAGTAGTGCCGAAGAAGGAAAGGCACTAAGGTTAAATACTAACTGGTCCCGCTACGTAACGTAGATCCCTAATTGGGTACCGCTACGTTACATATCGTTAATTGAAAGCCAATACGTAACATTAAACAATGATCATTTTTCCGGAAATTTGATCTCTCCGTGACCGTAAAATACATAAACATTCCTATGTACTTAATAGTTTAAAATCACCAGTCCCCGCTCAGCTGTTAGTGCGCGAGGGGATAAGATATCGGACTACCATGCGGTCAGTCTGAGTTCGACCCTACCCAAGGATAGTTGTGTCTAGCCACACGTGTCTGTGGATGACTTATTAATATATATATATATATATATATATATATATATATATATATGTATATATATAATGATAAA
>CM042155.1:14726751-14739251 GCA_023376005.1 Doryteuthis pealeii
CTCGTGTGACCATTTACTACGACGGTAACCATTGAACCTGGCGCTTCCACAATGAGTGATATACATCCCTTACATACTACAAGCGTCTCTCGCATAGAGAATTCCTTTAAGCAAACGTACCAATGCTGGTTTTATAGATTAGCCTGTTTTACATTCATTGATTCTTTATTGAACATTTATTTTTGACACGAAATGTTTGAACCCGTCTCGCAAATTAGTCTGATTCACACCGAGTGATCATTATTTGAGTGTGACGCACATCGTCTACAAAGACGCCACTCACCGGCTGCATGAATTTGGCTTCTTTCACTATTGCAATAAGCAATCAACTCAGTACGCCAGATTGTCGACTTGGTATCGGGTAGATTAGACTACACTCATACCTATGAACAAAAGGTAATCTCTGACTAAATCCCCGAGCGAGAGATTGTGCAGTGTTATCAGCACCATTCTTTGTAATTGAAATTCTATATTGATATGTTTAATGGAGGCGCGTGGTGTAATGTAATGGACTCGTCGGCGCGAGTTCAATTCCTGGATGAAGCTGTTGGCATTTCACATGGCGCTAATTCCCTTGGGCGTGGCTGTTTGCATTACACTTATCGTGATACCCTTGGGAAAGGTATCGATCCAATTCTCCCTCCCGCTATGGGTAAATGCAAGGCAGACTGGACTTTTTAACTATGGCTAGTTAACCAGCCTAGGAGAAGGAAATATCTTAATTCAAACCTGTTAAACTCCGCTTAAGAAATTGGCATTGTGTCGCATCATGCTCGTGCGTAGGTGTTGGTAAATATATATTTATATGTTTGAATATTGCGTTGACCTTACATAACTAAATTTGTGGGTTTGGTTTTGGGTTTAATCACAAGTAAGAGTTTGTTACAAATCATCCCTGCCGATGTTCCTGAGGGAAGCTAGGGGAGTAAACCCCTAAAACTAAGCCGGTGTCCCTAATATGGAATAACACTGTACTTCAGCGTTACATAGCAACTCCTGTGACACTGCTGTTGCCACACTAGATTGTTTTCTTACCTTTCCTTTGATACACAGCGGCAGTGTGGAGGGGGGGAGATCTGCTGCTTAAGCAACAGCGCATGCTCCATATCAAACCGTCATGGCTGTGTAGTTTTAAAAAACCTTTGGGCACTACTCCATCGTCTTTTGCAGACGGAAATATACTAACCAATGCTTAATCAAATCATTATAGTTCCCTCCTGTGTGCTGAGACTGTAGAATACATCGACTGCACCTCGTATGATCACGTCTAATCTAGAACCTATATGTTTGTTCCGGTCGTATTACTCTTTTGACAAACCCACAACCCTTTTTATCATATACACTGCGTTTCAAATTATTAAAGAAGTGAAACTTTTCCCTCCTATCCCTAAACTACTGTTTGGAATTTGACGAATTTATCAGTGAATAATAACAACCTGTATTTACATCTATTCCGTAAAAATTGTAAAGTTCTACAAAAAAGGAACAAAAGTTACGGTCATTTACCTGATTTACTTAAATTATTCATGTGTCAAATTATTAGCGAAGTGTAATAAAAAAAACGTAAAAAAGAAAATAAAACTTTTATTGTTTCATTTATATATTTTATGGATACATACAGTAACTAAGATAAAATTAAATTGAAATAAAAAAAAGGAAAAAGAATTCAAAAATGATAGTGAAGTTCGTTAATATACGATATGTGATCCTTTTTTAAAAATGACTTGGAAAAGGCGCTGGTCCATTGAACATGTCAATTTCTGGATCTCCTCTGATGTAATTTCACGTGATACGTTGACTATTTCCTGCCACAAGTCATTTTTACTTCTAAATTGGCGTCCCTTCTCATAAACACGTCGCTTCAGAATGCCCCGAAGTTTTCAATTGGGTTTAAGTCTGGAGAATTGGCCGGCCAGTTAATCTTCCGAGGTCCACATTTTTGCAGGTACTCCGTAGTTTTATGTGATTAATGCGAAGAAGCATTATCTTGCATAAATATGATGGTTCTCATTAAGGTAATTCTCTGCCTTTTTAGCCAAGATTCCAGGTGCTCTTTGAGGAAGACTATATAAGCATCTGCGGTTATTTTGGTACCGGCAGGCACTCTCCATAGGCCAACCATGATACCTCCAATAATACCAGCCCAAATCATAATACCTCCTCCTCCTTGTTGGCGTCTAAAGTGGTGATGAGGATCTCGGCTATTTACGACCCAATCTTTGCTCCAGCCATCAGGGCCATCAAGTGTTGCACGAGTTTTATCTGTGAACAGTACTTTTGAGAAATCGACCTTTATGTTCTCCTTTGCCCATTTCATACGTAGTTGTGTGTGTATTTTTGTCAATCGAGGCTTTGTCACTGGTTTCACTGATGTCCCGATCTTTTTCAGAAGACTACAGCGAGTCCTTCTGGGAACTCTTGCTTCTCCAATGCTTCTGAAAAGTGCTCCACTCGTCAAGCCTTGGTTATTTACAGCTTCACGTTTCATTCGTGACAAAGAATGTCGGGAAACAACCCTCGAGTGACCCTTATCGGCCCTCTTACGTACCTTCGTAGGAGCTGTAACAAATCTTTTCACAGTTTGGTGATATCTTCCAATTATTGTGGATATTTCTTATGTAGACTTGCCTTTGAAAAGTTCAGATGTTATGATATCTCTCTCAGAAGGGGTCAAGTCACATTTGCGACCCATAATTGCACGAGTATAATGACACTTGTTTAATGTCTGGGACACTTCGTGTTGATATTGCAAATGGCCACGGTTTTTTCCTATTGCGCAGAACAGTAAGTTTTTATACAGCCGGCGCATATACATATTTCCATTATACTGTGAAATATTCATTAAATTCCAATCAGTATTTTTTGTACAAAATAAAAAAATGTCACGTCGTTAATAATTTGAAACCCAGTATATATATATATATATATATATATATATATATATATATATATATATATATATATATATATATATATATATATATATACATATATATATACCAACTCGTCCACACGAGCAAGAATCGACACAAGGTCAATTTCTTAAGCGGAGTTTAACAGGTCTGAATTCAGAGCTTTCCTTTTCCTAGAGTTGTTACCTATCCAAGGTTAAACAGCCAGTCTGCCCTACTACTTATCCATAGCTGGAGGGAGAATTGGATTCATACCTTTCCCAAGGGTACTAGCGCTATGTGTAATGCAAACAGCCACGTTGAGGTCTTGAACTCGAATCCACGAGTCCATTTCTTACGACTCTAACCATTACACCACGCACCTCCCCTTTTTATAATATATGCACTAGCATGCTGTGGCTAAGTTTCCTGTGTTTGACGTTAAACGGCAACTATTGGAGAGGTTTCAATTGTGGAGCTTTGGGGAGTGTACACTTCCCCTTCATTGTCATTACTCCCAGATCCACTCTGACCCGGAGTGCTAGACATGATTTTGTATAGTCATATGTTTTTAAGTATTCCTATCAATCTAGTCTATGAGTTTAGATAAAAAATGAGTTTAATAATGCGTTAAAAGATGAGGTAAGAAATTGAATACTAATCAAGAATGAATGAAACTAAAACGTCTTCGGAATAAGATAACCGAAATTTTGACAAGTAGAATACAACAAATGTACCAACCAAGCAATCAACAATTTTGAGTTATTAAATAACGACATTTCAATCATTTGTAAATGTTTGATTGTAATAATTGTATTTCGAATGTTTCATTGTTTTTATTTGTTTTTATAGCACTTTTTTATATTTATGATAATTGGTTTGCTCACGTTTGTATAATTTCAATAATTCAAAAGCCATATGTTTTCAAGTATTCCTATCAATTATGTGGTTTCAAGTAACTGTTTAATATTATTCGTGTGTACAGCCATACGTTTCCAAGTATTCCTCTCAGTTATAAGGTTTCAAGTAATTATTTGGTAATATGATTCGTTTGTATAGTCATATGTGTTCAAGTATTCCTATCAATTATATGGTTTCTAGTAAATATTCAATATCATTCGTTTGCACAGCCATATGTTTTCAAGTATTCCTATCAATTATATGGTTTCTAGTAACTATTTGGTAATATGATTCGTTTTTATAGCCATATGTTTTCAAGTATTCCTATCAATTTGTTATTGCTTCTCTAGCAGAATACATAGTGACTCAATAGATGTATAATGCTAGACTGCTGTTACGAGTGTAAGCCTTTAGCTTCACAAGTTGTCTAGCACATGCATGTCAATCTGCGTAGCTCCCTAGGGTCGCATGTGTTACATATGTATGTCAGGAGGACCGTATGGATTACAGATGTCAGTCAGGAGAGCCACACAGGAAAACTAAGTTTTTAAATACCTTTTTTCCATTAACAGAACACATTCATGATTGATATCATTAATGTCTTTATTATCTACTAAAAGCCAATGAATGCATATCTAAAATGGATTTTTGTTAAAAAGAAAAGCAAAAAAGAATATTACTGACAGCGTTTAAATAATAAAACCTACAATTCTTAGTGCCACTTTCAATTATAGCCATGTGTTGATTGAAAGCAGAGAAGGCAAGAGGAAAGACTGACTCCGTTTCATTGGCTGAATTAACCTCTTCCTTCCGTAACTCAATGGAAGAGGTGAGAGACAATGTTTTCATAACAGACTGTTTCTTAACAACTCATAACTGTAATGAAAATAAACGAACGTTTTTGCACAGTAATTTTTGGAAATATATCTTTTAATGGTGTACTGTCAGGGCGTCATATGAGAGCGTAGTCTGCGAGCAGACAGCAGCTGTGTTTCAGGACCGCATCTTGACGTGCTTGGTGTAGGACACAGTAATTCTCACAGTAAGGAACTTACCAATATGCTTCTTCTGAAACTACTGATTACGATATTTACACAGCAGCACCAACAACAACAGCATCATCAACAACAGCATCATCAACAATAACAGCAACGGTGTTGATAATAACAGTAGCTGCAATTGTAGCAGAATCAGTAGTTGTAGTAGAAGTAGATATAAGTAGTAAAAGAAGGAAATGATAATAAATCTAATAATATACAATTGATATAATACTTAAGCCATTCTTTGTAAGATCAAATAAAATTCTCTATATTTATTGGAGCCAGCCCAAAGTCCTGCCACCTTTTAGACGAAAAGGGATGATAATAAAAACTGAAGTCAGTCGAGACTGTAATATTCTTAAAGCAAAAAAAATCAATTGGTTCTGCGAGGCAAGATCTAATAGTGTTCTTTTATCCTTCCCCGTTGGGAGCAAAAATATATATTTCAGGCACTTTGTTCACAACAGATGGTAATCTAATGTGATTTCACCCAGGTGCTAACGGTCTATTCGGATGCAAGGAAGCTATTCTTAGAAAAAAGCTTGCTTGGCAGCAAGATGGAAATGTTATTGGCTATAAATGAAGTTTTGGGAATTTATTAAATGAAATTACAGGGAAAGGATGGGAAAAGTTTACTGGAAATTTCAATGATAAAAATTTTTTTTAGAAAGAAATGAGAAGATAGAATTGAGGTCAAGTAAGATTAAAGTGCCAATAAGAAAGAACGGATAAATCAACAGAAAGGTGGTGAAAGAATATAAGAAATAGGAAAGAGAAAGAAATGGTAAAGATGATAAAATAAGTGTGTCCAATGGAAAAGGAAAAATATTACAAATACAAAAACGAGTGACTCAAAGGAAGATAAATGAAATATTCTGAAAATTAGATTAAAATTAAAATCAAATTTTAAATATAAGAATTATAAATAAATATAAAAATATAAAATGAAATAAGTATTAATGAATTTATAAATAAACAAATAAATAAATAAATATAATAAACATTATATAATAAAATTATAATATACTTTATTTAATTTGATTAATAAATATAATACATATAATGAATATAATATTATGTACACAATGAAAAAAATTAAATATATATATATTATATATATATATATATATATATATATAATTATATATATTATATATTCTATGAAATATACAATATGAGAATTATAAAATTTAAATTAAAAAGAAATACAAAATAATGAATGAAATAAACAAATAATATTGAAATAGAAATTAGAAGGATATTGAAAAAGATAAACAAAAGAGAAAAATGAATAAGAAAATATTTTTTAAAGAGCAGGCAATTAAGTACAACCAACTTATTGGGTAAATGAGAACATTTATATTATTTTCCTTTTTTTCTTTATAGTTGATGTTAAGCATCATTATAAGCCCTACTAGAGTAAATCCGAACGAGAAATACATTGTCATAGTACCATCTTTCTGTCGAAAACATTTGTACACTTAAAACAAATTGGCATTCGAAATCATGACTTATATCTGGCTTTGAAAATACATCTACCATAATCTGTATAACTCTTAAATACTCATAGATGTTTCTATTACAAGAAAGATAAGTAGGACATTTTTTAACGGTTTTCTCAAAACTTCCGTCAGATTTAATAGTACAATTTTTGGTAATTTATGAGGAAGTGCGTCCCGGTCTCCTGCCTCAAAAATTGCTACCCGGTGACTATCAAAACAACAACCCCAGCTCGTCGTAATTCTTGTTTATTTATCGTAATTTGTCGTAATTCTTGTTTAGATATGAAGATGGATATATAGTTTGGAATAGACTGAGATAGATAGATAAGCAAACAAAATAATATAGATAGATATGAACAAATGGAGATAGATAGATATTTTCGACAAGTAAATGTATTTTTTGGGGGGTCGCTTCTTTTTTTGTCGTAATTCTTGTTTATTTAAACTAAAAACAAGACATTAAACAAACATGAATAAAAGAAAATCTTACTATTTAAAGTAATTTAGATAAATATGAACAAATTGAGATAGATAGATATGAAGATGGATAGTTTTGAATAGACTGAGCTGGGTCGTTATTTTAATAGTCATCGGATAGCAATTTTTGAGGCAGGAGACCGGGACGCACTTCCTCATAAAATACCTCATTTTGAACCGACTTAGTTTAGAATTCTGACTGTAGAATTAAATGGGAATAATTACTTGAAACCATATAATTGCTTTGAATAAACGAAATCATACAATTGTTGGTTGCTTGCTTTCTTTGTTTTAGGGCATATCAACCGTTTCCTGGTCAATTAATACCGAATCAAGTCGATTTTAATAAATAAAGAACTCAGGTTGCTTATAGTACTTTCTCTTGCTTGAGTGATCATCCAATTAAGTAACCAATAAAGAGCGTACGGGAAAGTCCCACTGAAAGTACAGGTTTCCCCTAGATCGCCGAAGTAAAGCAGCGATAAGCCTGTTATATACTTAAATGGGTGACCATTTAAACAACAGGTACTATAAGTAAACCTGAATATGAAAATGGCTTTATTCAGCATTAAATGACAGGAAAGGAGTTGATATACCGAAAAATAACCAACAACAACAAAAGTACTTCAACAGGTTCATAGCTGCTGATCTTCGGTGATTTAGCGGAAACAGTTTCAATTTACGGTGTCCTACCTGTATTAGTGTCTTTCAGAACTTTCAAATAATTTGTACCAGTAAAAAAAAATTCTATTAGGATTTCGCTCATTCAATCATCCCCGGAAACCTTACGATTGATTGATTTTAACGGCGTGTCTGTCTGTCAGAAGTCGTAGCCCAATATATCATACCGTGCTGATGTTGGAATATTTTGATATAAATAAGGTGTGCTACAACACACCACTTAAATTTATAGACTAAGCAAGGTCCCTTGGTTTAAACCTCAGCCAATCAACAGCCCTAATGCGTGTTTGGTTGACTACTTAATTACTGATACCGAGAGACGTCCATTTGCAATCATTGACGAAGGACTTGCAATACAAAGGAACAACCAAAGAATTCTTTACCAAGAACGAGCGCTCTGGCTTGGAGCCTAAAGGATGGCACATAAAATCGTAACATTAAGCCGACTCCGTGAGAAAAATCGTAAATTAAGCCGACTCCTTGAGAAAATTAAAATCATTTCAGGTCGAATTCGGACCCGCAATTCTGAATTGTTATAGTCGCAATTTGCAATTATTGCTCTTGTTTTCGGCGAAATTTTTCGTGATTTATAGCGACGGATATTTTTGTACGATAAAAATTTTTATAACATGGAAAATAATTGTGAAATCCAACGAAAGTCAGCCATTTAGAGTTATTTGATGCCTTGAGATTAGGAGATCGCATCCATTGTACGTTAATATTTACATTTTGGGTGTAGTTTCTTAAGAATTTACTTTTATGATTATGATCCAATTATTTGTTATATGTATGAATACTTAAAACCATTAAATTGTATACAATTTCTTTTTTTGTATTAGATTGAAATACTCAAAAATGTATGTATATATAAAAACAAATATTTGTTTTTGTTAAATAGAAATAGCTACTTGTTCTAAACAATTGTTTGAAAGAAAAAAAAGATAAATAAAATAGTTGTTAACATTATAATCCACTTCCTCTATAGCTTTTTGTTGGCTAAAAATGAAACAGTATCATTGCTACGTGACGTTAATAATGTCAATATAATGTTTTAGTGATATCAATATATATTTAGTGAAATCATTCTACTTTTTATTAACGTCACTATATTCTTTTATTGTGACTTTTATATTTTTAGTTAGCTTTTACTTTTGGCGAATCAGATATTGTAAATATGGCTCTAAGACTGTCCAAATAATCTGTTAGTGTAGTCGGAATACGTATAATTTCATCTTTGGTAATTTTAGAGGAAGAGGGTGATTTGTGCTATGATGTGCGACGTTATATCTACATTGAAAAAACTTGAAACCCACACACACACACACACACACAAACACATCATTTATAGTCGATGCTCGAACTTTTTGGTTTACAATGGGAACCATATTCTGAACTGTGAGATTAAGAAGAAACAAGGATCTATGTGGATAAAGATGGTGGATGGTTAGTATGCGTTGAATTTTAGAAATGTGTAGAAAAATGTTTCGTTACCGTTCGTTGATTGGTGTTTATAGTTGAATGTTAATGAAATATATATATATATTATATATATATATATATATATATATATATATATATAGGGTAAACTATAGACAGGTGTTTCGATGTATCACCTCTCATCAGTAGAGTTATACGATTTTTAGCAGCTGCCTCTGGCTGGGTTCGAGACCCGAACGAACTTACGCTCGCCAAACCTCTTACCCACACATCCACAGTCAGTCGCCAAGTATAGCAGGCTATTTAATCGCTATATTTCTCAGCGGAAATAAACTTCACTTAGAGTTCTCAAACTTTGTAAACAAAGTGAGATTTGGCTGAGCGCCGAATACGGTGAATTTGCAATTATATACCTCCTAAATAAAGTGCTCAACCTAAATTGGGAGCGTATAATAGAGTATACTATAGACACGTGTTCGAGGTATCACCTCTCATCAGTATAGTTATATGATTTTTAGCAGCTTTTGGTACAGCTGAACTTGTATAAGATTTTGAAAAATAACCACATACTTTATTGATCAGCAAAATTTTAATTTTCGAAAGAGAAAAGAGAAAAATGGAAACTTAAGGGCCCTTTCAACCGATGCTTTTTCAACAGTAACGACCGGTAGATCGTTTAAAAGTCACAATGTATATCAAATGGTTAAATGAGAGATTCAATCAAGCAAATGGTGTTACCACATGAAGGCAAAAACAATTAATATATATATATGTGGGTGTGTGTGTGTATATATATGTAATATATATGTGTGTGTGTGTGTGTGTGTGTGTGTGCGTGTGTGTGTGTGTGTATTTATGCATTGTTTAGCTTTTATTCAGCATTTTTATTTTTGAGCAACGGGATATCATATCTATACGGATAAAAGTGGGCTACTTTGATATTCATAATGGATAATATAAAAAAAATAAATCCCTATCATGTAATTAATTCTATATTTAGTGATTAATCTAGAAGGAACGTTACCAACAAAAAGACAGAAAAAAAAGTTTCAATTTGCTACGTAATCAACTATGAAACAACCCTTTCTTCAGAAGTTAATCCAATGCAATTTCTCCTGGTTGTCGGTCATTTACAAAGTTAATGTCTAAGGTTTCTGCGTTTGAAGCTGATACTCACCGGGGGCTCATTCATTTTTTCTATTAACTAAGTTTAGCACACTAATATGCAATCTTAATCTATATAGTGCTGGTAGTCAATCGACTTTTTCGATATTGCTTAACTTTGTTGAGGGAGAGTATACCTGTACGTAGTGGCTTAGGTCCTGGGCTACGATATCGTAGTGTGCCGGTTCGTACCCCAGGCGTACTAATATCTATACTTTCAGACTAATACCACTGCGAAACATAGGATGATAACTCATTTCTTAGCTATGGTTAAATAGTACTAATGTTCTACATGGATGTTATTGGCATTTAATGCCCCAAGAAGGTTTATATGTCATTAAATAGACAATACACACCGCACTAAAATCAGGGAGTTCACCTGGCTAAGTGGCTAACATCTGAAAGTGGGTTCGAATTAAAGCCTGGCTATAACGTTCACTTTTAGACAAGTATCCTGGGTAAGATATAAACTCCTCGTTCCCAAGCTATGGTTTAGATAGTACAACTACAGTTCTTCTATAAGGTTTTAGTTGGCCTCACATTCCCCACGAAGGTTTATGTCCTTAAACAAAAAATCTAAACCAAACTGTGCGAAATCCCGTGATGTCGGGGCTAACGTGCTGGTACTGTGATATCGTAGTAAACGGGTTCGAGCTACAGTGTTGCTATTAAGTTTACTTTGGGTGAATAAGGCTAGGATAGTATTGAACTCCCTCATCGCCCAACTATGGGTCAACTACTGTTATTTTACAATGATGACTTTGGAATTAAATAACCCACGAAGGTTAATACACCGTTAAGTACAGAAACCAATCCACCCAAACTCGATGAGTCTGCTTAATACTTATATGGGTGACGCGTGATGTAATGGTAAAAACTCGTAGGAAATGGACACGTCGACCCGAGTTAAAATCCTGGACGAGACTTTTTGCATTTCACATAGAGCTAATACCATAGAGAAAGATATGAATCCAACTACACTCTCTCCAGTTATGGGTAAATAGTAAATGGGTTAGCTCAGTCGGTAGACCGTTCGTCTAGACACTACAAGGTTCCTAGTTCGATACCGGCCCTCGCCAACTCAGCGTATGAGTAGCAGAGGGATCTGTGCGGTAAAATAAGTAGCTCATTGTAGGTCTGGCGCTACATCTCTGACGCAAAAACAATCTCCTTGGTCTAGCGCTAGTGAAAAGGGGATAGACTCCCTTGAAGATTGGCTGATACCGACTTTAGGCCACCCCGACGACTTTACTTTTTACTTTTTAGTGGTGAGTCTGAAAGCATTAAATTCTTCCTCGCAATTCCATTCTTACCAGAATGCATATTTTCACATATGATTTAGAACTGGTGGTCTGGCCATAATTAAATGATCCGGTTGTATTTTAAAGTCCCGAAAACCTCCATACATTTTATTTTCAGGGCAGATTCTGGTTTGTGCCAGTATATATTTACCAAGCCACCCACTCGAGTAGCATATGACACCTCGTCATTTTGTAAAGTTTAACAGGTTTGAATTTAAAGTGTTCATTATCTGGTTCGATACCGACCCTCGCCATCTCAGCGTATGAGTAGCCCAGGGATCTGTGCAGTAAAATGAGGAGCTAAGATAAATAAATAAATAAATAAATACGATCACCCTTTGAGGGCTGATTGGCTGAAACCGACTTTAGCTCATTGTAGATCTGGCGCTACATCTCTGACGCAAAAAACAATCTCCTTGGTCTAGCGCTAGTGAAAAGGGGATAGACTCCCTCGCTGATTGGCTGAAACCGACTTTAGGCCACCCCGATGACTTCACTTACTTGCAATATTGCAGTGTGTTATTCTTTTGAAAGGGTTTGGCATAGCATATCGAGTTTCTTCCTTTTTCAAGACACGCATTTCTGTGCTACAAACAAATCTGAGTGATTCGATTTTTTAAAGAATTAATCCCTAAAAGATTAAGTCTAAAGACCACAGTCCTGAATTATACACAGATCATACGAAACTGGCGCCATCACTGAACTGCATTATTGTATAAAGTAAAATGTTTTATATCTTAAGGATAATTTATTTTATATCCAGTCGCCATTTAATGAAATTTTTTTATAGCAATGTGGACTAAACTTTAGGGAATGGAGTTTTATTATCTTAATGGGATATAGAGCAAGTTTAATTTATTCCCACAACACCCACATACACACACACACATACACCGACACACACACACACACACACACACACACACACACACACACACATATATATATATACATATATATATATGAATAGAGAGAGAAAAAGAAAAGGGATAGAGGTACAATGTCATAATGTCACTGTACAAGTAATTATAGCTTTGAGTTTTATTATTAGAATTGGATATAGATCAAGTTGAATTTATCCGCATTACGCACACTTAGCCCCCCCCC
>CM042155.1:14744251-14754251 GCA_023376005.1 Doryteuthis pealeii
TGTGTGTGGAGATTACTAGCCGATACACTGTTCCGTGCTCTGACATGAGAAAGAAACAAAGCCGTTCATATTTAAAAAAAAAAAAAAAACAAGAATGAAAGACAGAAAAATGTGTAAATACAAAAGAAAAAAAATCTCAGTAGATTTAATGAATTACAGCTTTATACATTTCTTTTGAAAAAAGTAAACAGTTTTCCTTGTTCGGTTGTTTTTGCGTTAATTGGAAACCCAAGAGAATTCTTAAGATCACGAATCAATTGTTAGATTTTCAATACGAATATTAAGACGCACCAGTGATTCAAGAGTTTTTTTTTTTTTGATTACAATGCTTTGTCTGTCTGAACCCATTGGCTAACAACACTGACCTATATATATAATATATATAATATATATATATATATATATATATATATATATATATATATATCCTTACATATGTCCATATATATATGCATATATACATATATGTATACATACTGATACGTGTATATATATATACATACATATATGTATATATACGTATACATACATATATGTATATACATATATATCTATATATATATGTATGTGTGTATGTGTGTGTGTGCGTTGTGTGTGTGTGTGTGTGTGTGTGTGTGTGTGTGAATGAGTGTGTGTGTGTGTGTGTAGAAGGTCAGATGACTCTATTTAATATTATAGGTCTAAATGATTATTTCATACGTGACACCGAACAAATTCTACTTGAACATAATGTTTACATAAATCTATAAATGTACATATCATTATGTAAGGACACACACACACACACACCACAAACACACACACACACACATATATATATATATATATATATATATATATATAATCTGTGTGTGTGTGTTTAGGTGTGTTGGTGAGTGTGGAGAGAGGTGCGTGGTTAATTGTTACTATCGTTGGAAATGAATTCGATGCAGCGAGTTCAAATCCTTGACGAGACTGTTTGCCCTTCACAGGACAGACTGAGCTTTTTAACCTTGGCAAGCATCCTAGGTGCACACACACACACACACACACACCACACACACACACACATATATATATATATATATATATATATATATATGTATGTGTGTGTATATATATATATATATATATATATATATATATATATATATATATATATATATATATATATAACCCCTGACGATTCGCTACTTCTTGAAAATATAGTCGGAGGATTTTAACCCATTCGGTTTTAAAACATATATATATATATATATATATATATATATATATATATATATATATATATATATATACGTGAGTGTGTTAGGATATATAGTCATCATTCTCTCTCTTTACACACACACACATATATATATATATATATATATATATGTGTGTGTGTGTGTGTGTGTGTGTGTGTGTGTGTGTGTGTTCGTATGAATGTGTGTTTGTGAATATATACATGTATAAAATATATATAATAAATGAAAAACATTAAATAATCAGCTATATGATATTTGATTGTAGGGCTGATGTTATAATCTTTCGTTTTAGTTTTTTTTTTTTTTAATAGCAAGGTATCGAATTGAGTAAGAATCTGCCCAGCCAGCAATCTTAAAATCCGGTTACATAAAAAGCGCCCTGGGGTTTAAGGAATATTGTTATTATTCGGATCTCATTAAAAATCAAACATCAAATTAAATCTGGTGTGAAAGACCCACACGGAAAGAATTAATAAAGGAATACTTCACCTCATAATTTTACTCAGTAAAGTCGACCTTTATTTTCGTAAAGTGATTTTCTCTGTGATTCTAATAAATGTTCTTTCTAACATGAACAGATTTAAATATCACTTCTTAGTGTTTACCAAGTCTTTAAAAAATCAGTTTATTAAACTATTAACGCAATCTTATTTTCTAAATGTCCATTCTTATTTTTAGATTTCTAGATTTATTCTCTTTTTTTTTTTACCTCTGAAAACAAATTTTCCTTGGATAAAAATCAGATTTTTATTATGAGAACAAAATAATCGAAAATATAAATTATCTAAGCAAGAAACTGCACAGCTTAGGTAATAAAGCTCGTATTGATTTAAGATTAAGAAGAAGAAGAAGAAGAAAACAAAACAAAAAAAGTTTAAAAAGTAATCAATAAAAAAACTGTAAATATTATGAAGGCACGTGCTCTGCCTGGAAGTTAATTCTCAGATTTGTATGCAGCTTTTAAGAAAAAAAATTCTCTCTCTCTCTCTCTCTCTCTCTTTCTCTTTCTCTTTCTCTTTCTCTTTCTCTTTCAATTAAATATTGACTTATACGATATTTGGAGAATCGTATTGTTGAACGGTTAGCGACGAGAATAAGATCGACAAACCGAGATCAAACCATGACAGAGGCACTTAGCGTTAATCTTTCTTCTAATTTCAATGTGAAAGTGATCAATACGTTTTTTCTGTTAATTGTTTCTTTAAATAGTTAATTATTTGGAGCCATTTGGTACAATATTTGAAGAATCGTATCGCTGAATGGTTAACGACGAGAATAATAAGATCGACGAACCAAGATCAAACCCTGGCAAATACTCTCAGCGTTATTTTTTTTCACTCATTTCCATGGGAAAGTGATCAATACGTTTTTCCGTTAATTATTTCTTTAAATAGCTAATTATTTGGAGACATTAAGCTCGGAAAGTACATTCTATCTTCTGCATCCGAAGATCGGTTAGGAATCATTGTGCATAATCGTACAGCATAAGAAACATTTCGTCTCTAAGAATTGAAATCGGCGACCAGTGTTCAAATCCTATGAGTAGCTGATATATGATAAAAAGGGTCATGGGTTGTCATAGGGGAAATAGGCTTGGGACAATCATATAGGTGTTAGGGCTTGACGTGACAAGCCAGTTTATATGAGGAGGGGGCTTATCTGTCGGGGCAAGCATATTTTTATCTGGTGTAATATTTAGCAAGTAAGCCTCAAATAATTATTGCTTTTGAATAGTGAATGTTTTGGGTTTTGCCAAATATAAACTTCGTTTAGATTTTTTAAGATTTACGTTATAGGGTCGGTTTAGCTCAGTCGCTTAAGCATCCGCCTACGAACGATAATTTTTACGGGTACAATACCAGCCCACGCCATCTAAGCGCATGCGTAACACAGTTTGGATCTATGCAGTAAAGTGGGGCGTGGTGTTAGGTGTGCTGTCCATCTCAGATGAAAAATCTGTCAGGTCTAGCACTCGTAAAAAGGGCATATATTACCTTGCTCTCCGACTGATATCGACAATAGTCGACTCCGTCGTTTAATTCACTCTGACCGAATCGGTTACTGACCGATCACCAAAGAAAAAGTAGTGATGACCCTATCATTACTCAGATGGTACCAACTTAGTAATAACCGTACTGGAAGTGTGGCGTAGCGGTCTATTTTAAAAAGAATGGTGATGTGTCAATATTAATTATAAAATACTTATCTTCTATTCCTATCCCTAATGGCAAGGTGTTTGCCTCTCATCCCACTTGAGGGCGTGACACAAGGACATTTTTATGTGGCCCATTTTACAAGCCGAAGCTCATTTGTGGTAGGCAAAAAAAAGCGTTGATCCGTCGGTATTTTCCCTCGGGCACTGGGCAATTAATCCAGTCCTGTACCTTTGAATCAAGGGGCAGTTATTGCCTGAGGGATAGCCCCCCTGGAATCAATAGTTTTAATTTTACTTAGCCGCTCCAGAGGTCGAAGCACTCTGAAGCAGTGTAGGAAATCTCTAATGGCAATAGGGTTGGGACAATCATATAGATGATGAGGCTTGACGTTACAACTGATTGATCGGTCGTCACGTCTAGCCCCCGAATTGGAATTTCACCACTAGATGAAGTTAATGACATACTCAGGACACGTCTGCGACAGAGAGGTTTGTTAAATATATTATGTCGTTTACATAACCCAGCAGAATGTGTTAAATCTTACATGGAGAAGATATATCTCGTTATCCTCAGAGACATCATAAACGTGACATCCAGACGCATAATTGTTGTACAGGAAATATCCGTCCAACATTCACACTTTAATATACGTCTATATTAATGAGACGAGGCGTGTTTATTATCATTGTCTACACATTGTGGACTTTGGAGTGGAGGCGTTGGTAAGGTATTGTCGTAGGAAATGATTACGGCGACTTGAGTCAACAACTGCATAAAGAATATAAATAATCCGCTTGTTCCTTAATTATTCGACAGTTTATCATCCTGCAACACCCCTGTTAAAAAACATGAAGCTGTTCAAATCGCCCAATATGCAATGAAAAAAAACAGAATACAAATTATCTGATGTTGCTTAATCTCAAATTTTTTTTTCTCCTTTATTTCACCCAAATTTAAAAAATGAAACATTCCAAATCGTCTTGCGTTGCTTAAATGTCCAAAATAAAACGAAAATAAATTGAAAAAAAAAATTACGTGTCTATGTTATTTGTAATATTGAAATTATGAATTACGGAATATATTTTGGTAATTTCAGTCTTATATCGTCCCAGTCTCCTGCCTTAATTTACGCTAAGTTTAAGCAAGCCAACCTCAAGCGAATTTTCAGCCCAACTTACATATTTTCCGAGTGGTGATTTTGTCACTTTTTTCGCCAAATTAATTTAAATATTTTACACCCTTAAGAAAGAATGATAGAGAGTTAAATCAATAATTATATTTTTTACATATTGAACTAGCTCTTAAGTAAACATATCAACGTCGTAATACTCAAATCACCATACTGTGGCATAACCACTGGTCCTGCTAGTTGCTATATATTAATTCTCTTGTTATTTAATATTCTGACCGTTATCACCTTTTGGTTAAAACTGAGAGCGTCCAAATCGTTCTAAATTAAATACAAAAAAATGAATCCTGGTATCGTTTTATCCGCCAAATTATTATTTCTTATGAGTATCGTGACCTCATCTAGATAATGAGCCATTCCTTTTTTATTTATTTAGAAAAAAGAAAGAAAAAAGACATGCTACTAAAAAAATATAGAAAGAAAGAAAGAAAAAGACTGGGAGAAAGAAAGAGGGAGGGGTGCGCGGGCGAAAGTGATAACACTAATATGTTTCAATCGAACATAATGAAAAGAAAAAAGTAAGAAAAAAGTTTGAGACCGAGTTAAATCAAGATTATTATACTTTTTCTATGTTGAAATATCTTTCAATAGCTCTTAAGTGAACATATCAAACTTTGTAATAACTGAATTATCATACTGTGCTATATACACAGGTTCTGTTTTCAAATATAAGTGTTCAATGAAAGAAAGTCAAGATATTCTAGATATAAAAAAAAACTATAGACACTTTAGCATGACATTAGATTTTGTACAAAGGTAAAATATCATCATAGTAGATGAGCACGGCGAGACATGTTCAAATCCCGGATGTGGTTGTTTGCATTTAACATAGTGCTATTATTCTTGGAAATCTACGTAATTAACTATCCCGTCCCCCAGCAATGGATAAATAGTAGGGGGTACTATCACTTTAAATTTGGTATGGCACCAGGTTGGAGTAAAGGAAAATTCTGAATTCAAGCCTGTTAAACTGCTTTTAAGAAATTGACATTTTGTTATATCCTGGAGGGCTGGTAAATATTTACACATTATGGACTGTTATATTTGTAGTGTTGTCATGTGTCGGGCAGCTAACAAGACACGAGCGACACTCAGCATATGTAGAGCACCCCCTAAGAAAACAACATAGTACTAGTTTTCAGGTAGGCCTAGGGGTTCTTTATTATTCGCTCGCCCTGTGTGGTCTTTTCAATGAAAGAGATAAAAAAAATTGGTTTATTTTTCTATCATAAACCCCATTCATTATCCTTATCCCGCAACTCACGATACTAACTAACCACTCCTTTAAATGTAGCCCATAATACACATGTTCCCTCTGATACACTCGGCTGAAAAGGGTGAGGCGCCTTACTTCCGCGTGTCGTATCGGGATTAAGAATCATATCCGTTTCCGCGCTTCTGCAGAAAATTCTAGACTCCCGGTGCTTTTAGACCCTTTGACCGGTAAAACATTATTTTCTTTTACTTTCTTCTTACCTAGAAATCATATTATCGTTCTTTTCAGTGTAAAATGTATATAAGCAGTTCAAGTACGTTATATATTCACAAAATGCAAGCCACTGTACTCTGCGGTATTCTTCAGGTGGATTTTGTCGTATTGGTAGCATGTACATTTCGAGCAGAAATCCTTATTCGAAGCACAGGGTAAGTCTTTTCTCATCCCTGCATCTATGCCTTTTGATTATTGCAACCTAGAGGAGTATAACAGCTCTTAATTAATGGTATTTCAGTTTATTTCAATAAAGAATATTGATTTGATATACGAGGAAATTGAGTTACGAGTGGAACGAATTAACTCGTAAGTCAAGTTACCACCGTAACGGGTATAGATAGGTTCTTAGAAATTAATCAATCTTACACTGTTTTCTGAGCTGGGACGGATTAATGCTATTCAGTTCATTTCAATGGATAAAATCGATTTGATATACGAGAAATTGAGTTACGAGCGGGAAGAAATTAACTCGTAAGTCAAGTTACCACCGTAACGGGTATAGATAGGTTCTTAGAAATTAATCAATCTTAAATTGTTTCTGAGCTGGGACGGATTAATGCTATTTCAGTTTATTTCAATGGATAACATTGATTTGATTATACGAGGAAATGAGTTACGAGCGGATGAATTAACTCGTAAGTAAGTTTACCACCGTAACGGGTATAAAATATGTTCTTAGAAATTAATCAATCTTAATTGTTTCTGAGCTGGACGGATTAATGCTATTTCAGTTTATTTCAATGGATAACATTGATTTGATATACAGGAAATTGAGTTACGAGCGGGATGAATTAACTCGTAAGTAAAGTTTACCACCGTAACGGTATAAATATGTTCTTAGAAATTAATCAAATCTTAAATTGTTTCTGAGCTGGGAACGGATTAATGCTATTTTCAGTTTAGATTTCAATGGAGTAACATTGATTTGAATATAGGAGGAAATTGAGTTACGAGCGGAATGAATTAACTCGTAAGTAAAGTTTACCACCGTAACGTGTATAAACATGTTCCTAGAAATTAAAATCAATCTTACATTGTTTCTGGATTAATGCTACATTTCAGTTTATTTCAATGATATACATTGTTTTGATATATTGAGGAAATGTGAGTTAATTCATCCCCGCTCGTAACTCAATTGTCCTCGTATTATCAAATCAATGTTATCCATTGAAATAAAACTGAATAGCATAATCCGTCCCCAGCTCAGAGACACATTTAAGATTGATTAAATCTAAGAACATATTTATAACCGTTAGCGGTGGTAAACTTTACTTACGAGTTATTCATCCGCTCGTAACTCAAATTTCCTCGTATATCAAATCAATGTTATCCATTGAAATAAACTGAAATAGCATTAATCGTCCAGCTCAGAACATTTTAAGATTGATTAATTTCTAAGAACATATTTATACCCTTACGGTGGTAAACTTTACTTACGAGTTAATTCATCCCGCTCGTAAGCCATTTGCCTCGTATATCAATCAATGTTATGCCATTGAAAATACTGAAATAGCATTAATCCGGTCCCAGCTCAGAAACAATTTAAGATTGATTATTTCTTAGACATATCTATACCCGTTACGGTGGTAACTTGGACTTACGGTTTAATTCTTCCCGCTGTAACTCAATTTCGCTCGTATATCAAATCGATTTTAATCCATTGAAATGACCTGAAATAGCATTAATCCGTCCCAGCTCAAGAAACAGTGTAAGATTGATTAATTTCTAAGACCTATCTATGACCCGTTACGTGGTAACTTGACTTACGAGTTAATTCGTTCCACTCGTAACTCAATTTCCTCGTATATTCAATCAATATTCTTTATTGAATAAACTGAAATACCATTAATTAAGAGCTTGTTATACTCCTCTAAGGTTGCCAATAATCAATAAGGCATAGGATGCAGGGATGAGAAAAGATTACCCTGTCTTCGAATAAGGATTTTCTTGCTGAAATGGTACATGCTACCAATACGAACAAAATCCACCTGAAAGAATACCGGCAGAGTAGCAGTGGGCTTGCATTTGTGAAATATATAACGTACTTGAACTGCTTATAACATTTTACACTGAAAAAGAACGATAATATGATTTCTAGTAAAGAGAAAGTAAAAAAGAAATAATGTTTACCGGTCAAAGGTCTAAAAACGGGAGTCTAGATTTTCTGCAGAAGCGCGGAAACGGAATATGATTCTTAATCCCGATACGACACGCGGAAGTAAGGCGCCTCACCCTTTCAGCCGAGTGTATCAGAGGGAACATGTGTATTATGGGCTACATTTAAAGGAGTGGTTAGAGTATCGTGAGTTGCGGGATAAGGATAATGAATGGGTTTATGATAGAAAATAAACAATTTTTTTATCTCTTTCATTGAAAAAGACCACACAGGGCGACGAATAAATAAAGAACCCTAGGCCTACCTGAAAACTAAGTACTATGTTGTTTTCTTAGGGGGTGCTCTACATATGCTGAGTGTCCGCTCGTGTCTTGTTAGCTGCCCGACACATGACAACACTACAAATATAACAGTCCATAATGTGTAAAATATTACCAGCCCCTCCAGGATATAACAAATGTCAATTTCTTAAAAGCAGTTTAACAGGCTTGAATTCAGAATTTCCTTTCTCCAACCTGGTGCCATACCAAATTTAAAGTGATAGTACCTCCTACTATTTATCCATTGCTGGGGGACGGGATAGTTAATTACGTAGATTTCCCAAGAATAATAGCACTATGTTAAATGCAAACAACCACATCCGGGATTTGAACATGTCTCGCCGTGCTCATCTACTATGATGATATTTTACCTTTGTACAAAATCTAATGTCATGCTAAAGTGTCTATAGTTTTTTTTTATATCTAGAATATCTTGACTTTCTTTCATTGAACACTTATATTTGAAAACAGAACCTGTGTATATAGCACAGTATGATAATTCAGTTATTACAAAAGTTTGATATGTTCACTTAAGAGCTATTGAAAGATATTTTCAACATAGAAAAAGTATAATAATCTTGATTTAAACTCGGTCTCAAACTTTTTTCTTACTTTTCTTCTTTTCATTATGTTCGATTGAAACATATTAGTGTTATCACTTTCGCCCCGCGCACCCCTTCCCTCTTTCTTTCTCCCAGTCTTTTTCTTTCTTTCTTTTCTATATTTTTTTTTTTTTAGTAGCATGTCCTTTTTTCTTTCCTTTTTTCTAAATAAATAAAAAAGGAATGGCTCATTATCTAGATGAGGTCACGATACTCATAAGAAATAATAATTTGGCGATAAACGATACCAGGATTCATTTTTTTGTATTTAATTTAGAACGATTTGGACGCTCTCAGTTTTAACCAAAAGGTGATAACGGTCAGAATATTAAATAACAAGAGAATTAATATAATAGCAACTAGCAGGACCAGTGGTTATGCCACAGTATGGTGATTGAGTATTACGACGTGTGATATGTTTACTTAGAGCTAGTTCAATATGTAAAAAATTATAATTATCTTGATTTAACTCTCTATCATTCTTTCTTAAGGGTTGTAAAATATTTAAATTAATTTGGCGAAAAAAGTGACAAAATCACCACTCGGAAAATATGTAAGTTGGGCTGAAAATTCGCTTGAGGTTGGCTTGCTTAAACTTAGCGTAAATTAAGGCAGGAGTGGACGATATAAGACTGAAATTACCAAAAATATATTCCGTAATTCATAATTTCAATATTACAAATAACATAGACACGTAATTTTTTTTTTTTCAATTTATTTTCGTTTTATTTTGGACATTTAAGCAACGCAAGACGATTTGGAATGTTTCATTTTTAAATTTGGGTGAAATAAAAGGAGAAAAAAAGAAATTTGAGATTAAGCAACATCAGATAATTTGTATTCTGTTTTTTTTCATTGCATATGGCGATTTGAACAGCTTCATGTTTTTAACAGGGTTT
>CM042155.1:14759251-14764517 GCA_023376005.1 Doryteuthis pealeii
CTATGCTACTAAACAGAGAAAAAGAATGAAACCGAACAACTCCTCCACGATTAAGTATGACGCAATATAATTTTAAAGTCGGGTGGCCTAAAGTGAATATCAGCCAGACAGCGAGGGAAACTATACCCTTACCCCTAGCACTAGAACAAAGAGATTGTTTTAGCATCTGAGGTGGAGCGCCACACACCTACCATCAGCTCCTCACTTTACCACACAGATCCCTGTGCTACTCATTCGCTGAGTTGGTAAAGGTAGGTATCGAACCCAGAACGTTGTTGTCCTAGTCGGACGCTCTACTGAGTTACTGGTTAGAATTAGGATATTTCCTTCGCCTAGATTGGTTGCCCTAACTAGACTAAATAATTCAGATTGCCCAACAAAGGGTAAAGAACCAGTCTATGCTACTGTTTACACACACTAAGGGACTCATTGCTTATCCAATGGAAATAGCTCAACGTGAAGAGGAAACGTGGTTTGAACTCGGGTGACCGATTCCGTATACCCACGGCAATGACCGTACGGTAAGAGTCTCAATGTTATCCAAAATAAACTATAATTTTAAAGGGAACAATTCACCATTTGGCGACTAGTAAATAATAATAAACCTTCAATTACTTCTACTGCATTCATGTATGTATGCATTGAATCGTTAGGTTCTGTTCCCCTTCTACCTAATATTTACACACAAATATTTAGGCATTTAAAAAAAGAAGCCAAAATAACGTAAATGATATTCGCATCATCTGTTACGTCAAACGCGTGACATTATGAATAAATGGGATTTCTTTACAAAAGATTTTGTTACTGAGGTCATTCTTTCTTTTAGATTCCTCATTATTTTATGGGACGTTTTGCTCAGTCGGTAGAAACATTCGCTAGGAAACCACAAGTTCGATACCGACCACTTGCGATCTGTGCCGTAAAGTGGGGAGCTAATGGTAGGTGTGGTGCTCCTCGCGGAGGAAAATATGTCTGCTTCTCTCTCTCTCCTCTCTCTCTCTCTCTCCTCTCTCTATAATATATATATATATAATATATATATATATTATATATGATATCATTGAGAATAATGGTCAATTAACACATGAAAGCAGTCGAAAACATTGTTTTACAACACAACAATAAAGATGAGGACAACAGTAAAAAAAAAAAATTATATACATTAAGCCTCATTTATAAAAAATCCAGACAAAAAATATCAAAACATTAAGAAAATAATGCACAAATGATAATACTACTGAAAATTGCCTTCCTTCATTTTATTTTGACCAAGTCACCAATATATATATATATATATATATATATATATATATATATATATATATATATATATAAACCAAAACCCCTTTGCATGAGCAGGATGGGACACAACTATTTTGCAGATATTAATAAAACCTATCAAATGATAATTATTAAATTATCATAGTTTCTGCTAATATTGAACTATTTAGCAATAGCTCTTAAGTAAACATATCAAACATTGGAATAATTAAATTATCCTGCTTTGATATACACAAAGGTCCTGCTATTATGAATAATTTTCATAATAATGTTTTCTCCTATCGTTCTTACATTAAAACAAATGGATATGCATCAGATTAGAATATAGGACTCATCCGGAGACAAGTTTTTAAACATTAAGTAGGACCATCGTTGAACCTGTCAGATAGAAGGTCATGACTATTGATCTAATTATATTTCTTTGTTTCATTTTTTGTTGTTTGTAAATTCTGAATCAATATATCCAGGAGAAAGATCACGAAACAACGATATTGATAGAAATACAAAATATACATTTTCTTTGTGTATATGTCTGCTTGTGTGTCTGTCTGTCTGTTTAAACCTTATATATATATATATATATATATATATATATATATATAATATACATATATATATATATATATATATATATATATATATATATATATATATATATATATATATATATATATATATATGTATGTGTGTATTCTTATACATTATAAACTTATATTATAATATATACATATATATATATGCATACATGTATAAACTTATATAGAGAGTTTATATAATATACTGAAAAATATATATATATATACATATATGTATAAACTTATATAATATATTATATATATATACGTGTGTATGTGTGTGTGCGTGTTCTTATATATATATATAATATATATATATATTAAACTTATATTTTGCATACATGTATAAACTTATATAGAAGAGATTTATTATATGTATAGATATATATATATATTATATATATATATATATATATATATATATATATAATTATATATTATATATACATATATATATATATATATAAACTATATATGTATACATATATGTATATACTTATATGTATATAACTTTAATATATATGCACACACACAAACACACATACACACACACACCACACACACACACACACATATATATATATATATATATTATATAATTAAATAACTTCTCGTGCAGTAATCTGTTTGTTTTCAGTTAATTTCTGGTAATTAGAGGGGGGGTCATGAATGTGATTTTAAGTGTTGCATGATTAGTAATCAGTAAATGCAGTGTTAAACTCGAGACATTGTTGTCGATGTGAGAACAATGTACGTGCTTTCAACTTTGGAGAGGCAGTCTCCTACTGGCATTTAATTTGATGCACATATTGGTCTCGTTAATACGACTAGTTGTGGGGATGAGTTGTTGTTTGTGGTTTTAAATCTTTGGGTAAATAGATTGTTAACTTTGTTGTTGGGGGTCAGTTGGAAGTAACAATATACGAATTATTTAGACCATTTGACCTTAAGCACCTGTTTTATCTCGATTAAGAAAGGAGATGCTTTTCATTTACACCGTCAATATCTTTTTTTTAATTTTTTTAATTTAAAGCTAACCCCTTATCCTAACCCCTAACCCTAACCCTAACTCTAACCCTGACCCTAACAAACAACCGATATGGACAGTGTAAATGAAAACATGTCCTTTCTAATGGACATCAAAAAGGGGTCCTTTAAGGTCATATGGTCCAATTAATTTATAACGCAGTTTCGTCGAGTTTAACATTTCTTAAAGGATGGACGTTAACTACACCAGTTAATTATTTCAACTGCTAAATACTGTATTTCTGCGTACAGCGTTAGCAACGTAACAATCACTGAAGGGTGAAATTCCAGGGTACGTAAAATCTACCATCTTTTGTCAGTCTATACCCATTGTAAAACTGAAAATCTTCAGGGACTATATGCTTGCAATCGTTCCTCAAATAAATCGATAATTGTCCTGTCTCTTTGTCCATGGACAGTAATATTAAGAACAATAGGGCCCTCTCACTCTCTTTCTTTTTCCCCCTTTTCTCTCTCTCACTCACTCACTCACCACTCTCTCTCTCTCTCTCTCTCTCTCTCTCTCTCTATATATATATATATATATATATATATATATATATATATATATATATATATTTTCTATTGTGTATATGTCTGCTTGTGTGTCTGTCTGTCTGTTTATACTTATATATAATTATATATATATATATATATAATTAATATTATATGTGTGTGTGTGTGTGTGTGTGTGTGTGTGTGTGTGTGTGTTTGTATGTGTGTGTGTATGTCGTAGTGTATTATTGTGTTATATATATATATATATATAATATGTTGTGGTGTGTGTTGTGTATGTGTATGTGCGTGTGTGTATATATGGTATATATATATATATATATATATATATTTCTGGGGAAGCTAGCTAGTGTGTGGGTTGAATTCCGTCTGCTGTCAGCCTGACAGGTAGAGTTCACGCACAAAGCCCTATCCTGTCTATAGCTCTGCTGATGAGGCCTAAATGGGCTGAAATTTACATACAGAGATGACTTTTTCTCGATTTGTTTACGCTTTACATTTTAAAACCGATATGCACGCCTAATTCATTTAGTTATAATTAATTAATTAACATAATTAGGTATGACTTAAATTAAGCCCATAATCTACCACAAATGTTCGCCTTTGTTGACTAATTCATATATATATTATATATGCATTTTTATATAGCTATGTAAGACTAAACTTTAGGAATGGATTTTAATTATCTTGATGGGATATAAACAAGTTTAATTTATTCCCACAGCAGCGCACACACATACACATAACCACACAACCTCCTCATCTGACACACACATATAATATATATATATATATATATATAATATATATATATGGGGGGGGGCTTAAGTGTGCTATGGGATAATTCAACTTGAATCTATATCCCAATTCTAATAAAAAACTCAAAAGCTAAATAATTACTTGATACAGTGAAACATTATGACATTGTACCTATATCCCTTTTCTTTTCTTCTCTCTTTCATATATATAATGTATATATATCTATGTGTGTTGTGTGTGGTGTGTGTGTGTGTGTTGGGGTTTGTGTGTGTGTCGGTGTGTGGGTTAGGTGAGTGTATGTGTGTATGATGTGGGTGTTGTGGGAATAAAATTAAACTTGCTCTATATCCCATTAAGATAATAAAACTCCATTCCCTAAAGTTTAGTCCACATTTGCTAAAAAATTTCATTAAATGGCGACTGGATATAAATAAATTATCCTTAAGAATATAAAACATTTTACTTTATACAATAATCGCAGTTCAGTGATGGCGCAGTTTCGGTATGATCTGTTGTATCAATCAGGACTGTGGCTTTAGACTTAATCTTTTAGGATTAATCTTTAAAAAATCGAATCAAACTCAGATTGTTTGTAGCACAGAAATCGTGTCTTGAAAAAGGAAGAAGACTCGATTATCTATCAAACCCTTCAAAAGATAAACACACTGCAAATATTGCAAGTAAAGTGAGTCAATCGGGCGTGGCCTAAACGGTTTCAAGCCAATCAGCGAGGGAGTTCTATCCCTTTTCACTAGGCGCTAGACAAGGAGATTGTTTTGGCGTCGAGATGTAGCGCCAGATCCTACAATGAGTAAAGTCGTTTCGCAATCAGCGGCGCGCCCCCCCCCCCCCCCCTCAAAGGGTGATCGTATTTTTTTATATTTATTTAATCTTAGCTCCTCATTTTACTGCACAGATCCCTGGGCTACTCATACGCTGAGTGGCGAGGCGGTATCGAACCAGATAATGAACACTTTAAATTCAACCTGTTAAACTTTACAAAATGACGAGGTTCATATGCTCTCGATGGGTGGCTTGGGTATAATATATCACGGCACAAAACCAGAACTGCCTGCAAAATAAATGTAATGGAGGTTTTCGGGACTTTA
>CM042155.1:14769617-14795369 GCA_023376005.1 Doryteuthis pealeii
TCGTCCAGGATTTAACTTGGGTCGAGGCGTCCATTTCCTACGAGGTTTTAACCATTACATCATATAAGTATTAAGCAGACTTATCGAGTTTGGCTGGATTATTTTCTTTACTTAAAGGTGTATCAACCTTCGTGGGTTATTTAATTCCAAAGTCATTATTGTAAAAGAACAGTAGTTAACCCATAGTTGTGCGATGAGGGAGTTCAGTATTGTCCTAGCCTTATTTACCCAAAAGTAAACTTAATAGCAACACTGTAGCTCGAACCCGCTTATTACGATATCACAGTACCAGCACGTTAGCCCCGACATCACGGGATTTCGCACAGTTTCGTTTAGATTGTTTGTTTAAGGACATAAACCTTCGTGGGGAATGTAAGGCCAACTAAAACCTTATAGAAGAACTGTAGTTGTACTATCAAAACCATAGCTGGGGAATGATGAGTTTATACCTTACCTAGGATACTTGTCTAAAAGTGAACGTTATAGCCAGACTGTAATTCGAACCCACTTTGAGATATAAGCCACTTAGCCAGGTGAACTCCCTGATTTTAGTGCGATGCGTATTGTCTATTTAATGACATATAAACCTTCTTGGGGCATTAAATGCCAATAACATCCATGTAGAACATTAGTACTATTTACCCATAGCTGAGAAATGAGTTATCATCCTACGTTTCGCAGTGGTATTAGTCTGAAAGTATACTTATTAGCACGACTGGGGTACGAACCGGCACACTTACGATATCGTAGCCCAGGACCTAAGCCACTACGTACAGGTAAACTCTCCCTCACAAAGTTAAGCAATATCGAAAAAGACGATGACTACCAGCACTAGATAGATTAAGATTGCATATTAGTGTGCTAAACTTAGTTAATAGAAAAATGAATTGAGGCCCCCGGTGAGTATCAGCCTTCAAACGCAGAAACCTTAGATACTAACTTTGTAAATGACCGACAACCCAGGAGAAATTGCATTGGATTAACTTCGAAAGACAAGGGGTGTTTCATAGTTGATTACGTAGCAAATTGAAACTTTTTTTTCTGTTCTTTTTGTTGGTAACGCTTCCTCTTCTAGATTAATCACTAAATATAGAATTAATTACATGATAGGGATTATTTTTTTTATTTATCCATTATGAATATCAAAAGTAGCCCACCATTATATGCCGTATAGACATATATCCCGTTGCTCAAAAAAAAAAATGCTGAATTAAAAGCTAACAATGCATAAATACACACACACACACACACGCACACACATCACACACACACACACACACACACACACACTATATAACATATTATAATACACACACACACACACACACATATATTTATATTCAATTTGTTTTGCCATTCATGTGCGGTCAACACCATTTGCTTGATTGAATCTCTCATTAACCCATCATTGATATACCATTGTGACTTTAAACGATCTACCGGTCGTTACTGTTGAACAAAGCCATCGGTTGAAAGGGCCCTTAAGTTTCCATTTTCTCTCTTTTCTCTTCGAAAAACTAAAATTTTGCTGATCAATAAAGTATGTGGTTATTTTTTCAAAATCTTATACAAGTTCAGCTGTACCAAAAGCTGCTAAAAAATCATATAACTATACTTGATGAGAGGTGATACCTCGAAACACGTGTCTATAGTTTACTCTATATACGCCTCCCAATTTCGGTTGAGCACTTTATTTAGGAGGTATATTAATTGCAAATTCACCGTATTCGCGCTCAGCCAAATCTCACTTTGTTTACAAAGTTTGAGAACTCTAAGTGAAGTTTATTTCCGCTTGAGAAAATAATAGCGATTAAATAGCCTGCTATACTTGGCGACTGACTGTGGATGTGTGGGTAAGAGGTTTGGCGAGCGTAAGTTCGTTCGGGTCTCGAACCCAGCCAGAGGCAGCTGCTAAAAATCGTATAACTTCTACTGATGAGAGGTGATACATCGAAACACCCTGTCTATAGTTTACCCTATATATAATATATATATATATATATATATATATATTCATTCAATATAACATTCAACTATAAACCCACCAATCAACGAACGGTAACGAAAAATTTCTACACATTTCTAAAATTCAACGCATACTAACCATCCACCATCTTTATCCACATAGATCCTTGTTTCTTCTTAATCTCACAGTTCAGAATATGGTTCCCATTGTAAAACCAAAAAGTTCGAGCATCGACTATAAATGATGTGTTTGTGTGTGGTGTGTGGGGGGGGGGTTCAAGTTTCTTTCAATGTAGATATAAACGTCGCACATCATAGCACAAGATCACCCTCTTCCTCTAAAATTACCAAAAGATGAATATATACGTATTCCGACTACACTAACAGATTATTTGGACAGTCTTAGAGCCATATTTACAATATCTGATTCGCCAAAGTAAAAGCTAACTAAAAATATAAAAGTCACAATAAAAGGAATATAGTGACGTTAATAAAAAGTAGAATGATTTCACTGAAAGATATATTGATATCACTAAAACACTATATTGACATTATTAACGTCACGTAGCAATGATACACGGTCATTTCACTTTTTCATTTTTAGCAACAAAAAAGCTTAAGAGGAAGTGGATTAATGTAACAACTATTTTATTTATCTTTTTTTTCTTTCAACAATTGTTTAGAACAAGTAACTATTTCTATTCTAACAAAAACAAATATTGTTGTTTTATAAATATACATACATTTTTGAGTAATTCAGTCTAATACAAAAAAGAAATTGTATACAATTTAATGGTTTAAGTATTCATTTACATATAACAAATAATTGGATCATAATCATAAAAGTAATTCTTAAGAAACTACACCCAAATGTAAATATTAACGTACAATGGATGCGATCTCCTAATCTCAAGGCATCAAATAACTCTAAATGGCTGACCTTTCGTTGGATTTCACAATTATTTTCCAATGTTATAAAAATTTTTATCGTGCAAAAAATATCCGTCGCTTATAAATCACGAAAAAATTTCGCCGAAAACAAGAGCATAATAATGCCAATTGCGACTATCAAACAATTCAGAATTGCGGTCCGAATTCGACCCTGAAATGATTTTAATTTTCGCAGAGGAGTCGGCTTATTTACGATTTTTCTTCCACGGAGTCGGCTTAATGTTACGATTTTATGTGCCATCCTTTAGGCTCCAAGCCAGAGCGCCGTTCAGTGGAAATCCTTGGTAAAGAATCTTTGGTTGTTCCTTTGTATTGCAAGTCCTTCGTCAATGATTGCAAATGGACGTCTCTCAGTATCAGTTAATTAAGTAGTCAACCAAACAACGCATTAGGGCTGTGATTGGCTGAGGGTTTAAACCAAGGACCTCTGCTTAATCTATAATTTAGTGGTGTGTTGTAGCACACCTTATATATATCAAAATATTCCAACATCAGCACGGTATGATATATTGGGCTACGACCTCTGACAGACTGACGACCACTGACACGCCGTTAAATCAATCATCGTAAGAAGGTTTTCGGGATAATTGAAATGAGCGAGATCCTAATAGAATTTTTTTTTACGGTACAAATTATTTGAAAGTTCTGAAAGACACTAACTACAGGTAGGACACCGTAAATTGAAACTGTTTCGCTAAATCACGAAGATCAGCAGCTATGAACCCTGTTGAAGTACTTTTGTTGTTGTGTTGGTTATTTTTCGGTATATCCCCTTTCCTGCCATTTAATGCTGAATAAAGCCATTTTCATATTCAGGTTACTTATAGTACCGTTGTTTAATGGGCACCCATTTAAGTACATAACAGGCTTATCGCTGCTTTACTTCGGCGATCTAGGAAACCTGTAACTTTCAGTGGGACTTTTCCCGTACGCTCTTTATTGGTTACTTAATGGATGATCACTCAAGCAAGAGAAAGTACTATAAGCAACCTGAGTTCTTTATTTATTAAATCGACTTGATTCGGGGTATTAATTGACCAGGAAACGGTTGATATGCCCTAACAACAAGAAAGCAAGCAACCAACAATTGTTATGATTTCGTTTTATTCAAAGCAATAATATGGTTTCAAGTAATTATTCCCATATTAATTTCTACAGTCAGAATTCTAAACTAAGTCGGTTAAAAATGGGGTAATTTATGAGGAAGTGCGTCCCGGTATCCTGCCTCAAAAATTGCTATCCGGTGACTATTAAAATAACGACCCAGCTCAGTCTATTCAACACTACCATCTTCATATCTATCTATCTCAATTGCTTCATATTTATCTAAATTCTTTAAATACTAAGATTTTCTTTTATTCAATGTTTGTTTGATGTCTGTTTTGTAGTTTAAATTAAACAAGAATTACGAACAAAAAAAGAATCGCCCCCCCCATACATTTACTTGTCGAAATCTCTATATATCTCCATTTGTTCATATCCTATCTAATTATTATTTTGTTGTTTTATCTATCTATCTCAGTCTATTCCCAAATTATATATTCCATCTCATATCTAAACAAGAATTACGACAAATGACGATAATTAAACAAGAATTACGACGAGCTGGGGTTGTTATTTGATAGTCACCGGTAGCAATTTTTGAGGCAGGAGACCGGACGCACTTCCTCATAAATTACCAAAAATGGTACTATCAAATCTGACGGAAGTTTTGAGAAAACCGTTAAAAAATGTCCTACTTATCTTTCTTGTATAGAAAACAGCTATGAGTATTTAAGAGTTAACAGATTATGTAGATGTATTTTCAAAGCCAGAATATAAGTCATGTTTCGAATGCCAATTTGTTTAAGTGGACAAATGTTTCGACAGAAAGATGGTACTATGACAATGTATTCTCGTTCGGATTTACTCTAGTAGGGCTTATAATTGATGCTTACCATCAACAAAAGAAAAAAAGGGAAATAATATAAATGTTCTCATTTACCAATAAGTCGGTTGTACTTAATTGCTTGCTCTTTAAAAATTATTTTCTTATTCGTTTTTCTCTTTTGTTTATCTTTTCAATATCCTTCTAATTTCTATTTCAATATTATTGTTATTTCATTAATTATTTGTATTTCTTTTTTAATTTAATTTATAATTCTTATATTGTATATTTCATAGAACATATATAATTATATATATATATATATATAATATATACATAACATATATATATTTTTTAATTTTTTTTATTGTGTACATAATATTATATTCATATATGTATTATATTATTAATCAATTAAATAAAGTTATAATATAATTTTATATATTGTTATATATTTTATTTTTTATTGTTTATTTATATATTCATTAATACTTATTTCATTTTATATTTATATTTCATTTATAACTTTCTTATATTAAATTTGATTTTAATTTAATCTAATTTTCAGAAATATTTTACACTTTATCTCCTTTGCAGTCACTCGTTTTTGTATTTGTAATATTTTCCTTTTCCACTGGCACACACTTTTTTTTTATCTCTCATTACTTCTCTTTCCGTGATTTCTCATATTCTTTCACACCTTTTCTGCTTGATTTATCCGTTCTTCTTATGCACTTTAATTCTTACTTGGCCTCCAATGCTATCTTCTCATTTCTTTCTAAAAAATTTTTTACATTGAAATTCCAGTAAACTTTTCCCATCCTTTCCCTGCCTAATTCATTTAATAAATTCCCAAAACTTCATTATAGTCCAATAACATTTCCATCTGCCTGCCAAGCAAGCTTTTTGTCTAAAGAATAGCTTCCTTGCATCCGAATAGACCGTTAGCCACCTGGGTGCAAATCCACATATAGATTACCATCTGTTGTAGAACAAAGTGCCTGAAATATATATTTTGCTCCCAACGGGGAAGGATAAAAAACACTATTAGATCTGCCTCGCAGAACAATTGCATTTTTTTTGCTTTAAGAATATTACAGCCTCGACTGACTTAGTTTTTATTATCATCCTTTCGTCTAAAAGGTGCAGACTTTGGGCTGCTCCAATAAATATAGAGAATTTTATTTTGATCTACAAAGAATGGTCTTCAAGTATGTATATCAATTGATATATTATTAGATTTATTATCAATTTCCTTACTTTTACTACTTATATCTACTTCTAACTACACTACTGATTCTGCATACAATTGCAGCTACTGTTATTACCAACACCGTGCTGTTGTTGTTGATTTGATGCTGTTGTTTGATGATTGCCTGTTGCTTGTTTTGGTTGCTGCTGTGCCTAAATCATCGTAATCAGTAGTTTCAGAAGAAGGCCATATTTGGTCAAGTTTCCTTACTCGTGAGACATTACTGTGTCCTACACAAGCACGTTAAATTGCGTCCTGAAACACAGCTTGCTGTCTGCTCGCAGACTACGCTCTCACAGTAAGGAACTTACCAAATGCTCTTTCCTGAACACTTACTGATTACGATATTTACCACAGGCAGCACCAACAACACGGCATCAATCAACACAGCATCATCAACAACAACAGCAACCGGTGTGATAATTAACAGTAGCTGCAACTTGTAGCAGAATCAAGTAGTTTGCTTAGTAGAAGTAGATATAAAGTTAGTAAAAGAAGGAAATCGATAATAAATCTAATAATATACCAATTGAATAATACTAAGCCAGTTCTTTGTAAGATCAAATAAAATTCTCTATATTTATTGGAGCCCAGCCCAAAGTCCTGCCACCTTTTAGACGAAAAGCGAATGAAATTAAAAACTGAAGTCAGCGAGACTGTAATATTCTTAAGCAAAAAAAATCAATTGCGTTCTGCGACGGCAAGAATTCTAATAGTGTTCTTTCTATGCCTTCCCCGTTGCCGGAGCAAAAATATATATTTCAGGCAACTTTGTTCACAACAGATGCGTAATCTAAGTGATTTCACCCAGTGCTAACGGTCTATTCGATGCAAGGAAAGCTATTCTTAAGAATAACAAGCCTTGCTTGGCAGCAAAGATGGAACAGTGTTATTGGCTATAAAATGAAGTTTTGGGAAAGTTTAATTAAATCCGACACATATACACGGGAGGATGGGAAAAAGTACTGGCAAATTTCAATGATAAAATCTGTTTAGGAAAGAAATGAGAAGATAGAATTGAGGCACACAGTAAGATCTAAGAGTGCAATAAGAAAGACGGACTAAGATCAACAGAAAGGTGGTGAAAGAATGATGAGAAATAGGAAAGAGAAGCAGTAATCGGTAAACGATAACTAAAATAAAGCTTGTGGTCCGAGTGGAACAAGGAAAAGAAATATTACAAAATTGACAAAAACGAGTGACTCAAAGGAAGAATAAGATGAAATATATCTGAAAATTAGATTAAATTCTAAAATCAAATTTTAAATATGAAGAATTATAAAAAAACTATAAAAATAATTAAAATGAAATAAGTATTAATGAATATATAAATAAACAAATAAATAAAATAAATATAATTAACATAATATAAGGAAAATTTAATCTATACTTTATTTAATTTGCTATTAATAAATATACTACATATAATGAATATAATATTAGTACACAATAAAAAAAATGAAAAAAATATATATATTGTATGATATATATATATATATATATATATATATTATATAATATATTCTATGAAATAACAATATAAGAATTATAAAATTTTAAATTAAAAAGAAAATACAAATAATTAATGAAATAAACAATATATGAAATTAGAAATTAGAAGGATATTTGAAAAAGATAAACAAAAGAGAAAAAGAATAAGAAAATAATTTTTAAAGAGCAAGCAATTAAGTACAACCGACTTATTGGGTAAATGAGAACATTTATATTATTTCCCTTTTTTTCTTTTTAGTTGATGGTAAGCATCAATTATAAGCCCTACTAGAGTAAATCCGAACGAGAAATACATTGTCATAGTACCATCTTTCTGTCGAAAACATTTGTCACTTAAAACAAATTGGCATTCGAAATCATGACTTATATCTGGCTTTGAAAATACATCTACCATAATCTTGTATAACTCTTAAATACTCATTAGATGTTTCTATTACAAGAAAGAATAAGTAGGACATTTTTTAACGGTTTTCTCAAAACTTCCGTCAGATTTGATAGTACAATTTTGGTAATTTATGAGGAAGTGCGTCCCGGTCTCCTGCCTCAAAAATTGCTACCCGGTGACTTATCAAACAACAACCCCAGCTCGTCGTAATTCTTGTTTAATTTTCGTAAATTTGTCGTAATTCCTTGTTTAAGAATGAGATGGAGATATTATATTTGGAATAGACTGAGATAGATAGATAAACAAACAAAATAATATAGATAGATATGAACAAAGAGATATATAGATATTTCGACAAGTAATGTATGGCGGGGGCTCTTTTTTTGTCGTAATTCTTGTTTATTTAAACTTAAAAACAAGGACATTAAACAAACATGAATAAAAAAGAAAATCTAGTATTTAAAGTAATTTAGATAAATATGAACAAATGAGATAGATAGATATGAAGATGGATAGTTTGAATAGACTGAGCTGGGTCGTTATTTTAATAGTCACCGGATAGCAATTTTTGAGGCAGGAGACCGGGACGCACTTCCTCATAAAATACCCTCATTTTTGAACCGACTTAGTTAGAATTCTGATGTAGAAATTAAATTGGAATAATTACTGAAACCATATATTGCTTTGAATAAACGAAATCATACAATTGTTGGTTGCTTGCTTTCTTTGTTTTAGGGCATATCAACCTTTCCTGGTCAATAATACCGAATCAAGTCGATTTTAATAAATAAAGAACTCAGGTTCTTATTAGTACTTCTCTTGCTTGAGTGATCATCCAATTAAGTAACCAATAAAGAGCGTACGGGAAAGTCCCACTGAAAGTACAGGTTTCCCCTAGATCGCCGAAGTAAAGCAGCGATAAGCCTGTTATTATACTTAAATGGGTGACCATTTAAACAACAGGTACTTATAAGTAAACCTGAATATGAAAATGGCTTTATTCAGCATTAAATGGCAGAAAGGGTTGATATACCGAAAAATAACCAACAACAACAAAAGTACTTCAACAGGTTCATAGCTGCTGATCTTCGGTGATTTAGCGGAAACAGTTTCATTACGGTGTCCTACCTGTATTAGTGTCTTTCAGAACATTTCCAAATAATTGTACCAGTAAAAAAAAATTCTATTAGGATCTCGCTCATTCAAATATCCCCGGAACCTTCTTACGATTGATTGATTTTAACGGGCGTGTCTGTCTGTCAGAAGTCGTAGCCCAATATATCATACCGTGCTGATGTTTGGAATATTTTGATATAAATAAGGTGTGCTACAACACACCACTTAAATTTATAGACTAAGCAAGCGGTCCCTTGGTTTAAACCTCAGCCAATCAACAGCCCTAATGCGTGTTTGTTGACTACTTAATACTGATACCGAGAGACGTCATTTGCCAATCATTGACGAAGACTTGCAATACAAAGGAACAACCAAAGAATTCTTTACAAGAACGAGCGCTCTGGCTTGGAGCCTAAAGGATGGCACATAAAATCGTAACATTTAAAGCCGACTCCGTGAGAAAAATCGTAAATTAAGCCGACTCCTTAGAAAATTTAAATCATTTCAGGTCGAATCGGACCCGCAATTCTGAATTGTTATAGTCGCAATTTGCAATTATTGCTCTTGTTTTTCGGCGAAATTTTCGTGCATTTATAGCGACGGATATTTTTGTACGATAAAATTTATAACATGGAAAATAATGTGAAATCCAACGAAAGTCAGCCATTAGAGTTTATTTGATGCCTTGAGATTAGGAGATCGCATCCATTGTACGTTAATATTTACATTTTGGTGTAGTTTCTTAAGAATTTACTTTTATGATTATGATCAATTATTTGTATATGTATGAATACTTAAAACCATTAAATTGTATACAATTTCTTTTTTGTTTAGACTGAAATACTCAAAAATGTATGTATATATAAAAACAAATATTTGTTTTTGTTAAATAGAAATAGCTACTTGTTCTAAAACAATTGTTTGAAAGAAAAAAAAAGATAAAAAAATAGTTTGTTAACATTATAATCCACTTCCTCTATAGCTTTTTGTTGGCTAAAAATGAAACAGTATCATTGCTACGTGACGTTAATAATGTCAATATAATGTTTTAGTGATATCAATATATATTTTAGTGAAATCATTCTACTTTTTATTAACGTCACTATATTCTTTTATTGTGACTTTTATATTTTTAGTTAGCTTTTACTTTTGGCGAATCAGATATTGTAAATATGGCTCTAAGACTGTCCAAATAATCTGTTAGTGTAGTCGGAATACGTATAATTTCATCTTTGGTAATTTTAGAGGAAGAGGGTGATTTTGTGCTATGATGTGCGACGTTATATCTACATTGAAAAAACTTGAAACCCACACACACACACACACACACAAAACACATCATTTATAGTCGATGCTCGAACTTTTTGGTTTACAATGGGAACCATATTCTGAACTGTGAGATTAAGAAGAAACAAGGATCTATGTGGATAAAGATGGTGGATGGTTAGTATGCGTTGAATTTTAGAAATGTGTAGAAAAAATGTTTCGTTACCGTTCGTTGATTGGTGTTTATAGTTGAATGTTATATTGAATGAATATATATATATATATATATATATATATATATATATATATATATATATAGGGTAAACTATAGACAGGTGTTTCGATGTATCACCTCTCATCAGTAGAGTTATACGATTTTTAGCAGCTGCCTCTGGCTGGGTTCGAGACCCGAACGAACTTACGCTCGCCAAACCTCTTACCCACACATCCACAGTCAGTCGCCAAGTATAGCAGGCTATTTAATCGCTATATTTCTCAGCGGAAATAAACTTCACTTAGAGTTCTCAAACTTTGTAAACAAAGTGAGATTTGGCTGAGCGCCGAATACGGTGAATTTGCAATTATATACCTCCTAAATAAAGTGCTCAACCTAAATTGGGAGCGTATAATAGAGTATACTATAGACACGTGTTTCGAGGTATCACCTCTCATCAGTATAGTTATATGATTTTTAGCAGCTTTTGGTACAGCTGAACTTGTATAAGATTTTGAAAAATAACCACATACTTTATTGATCAGCAAAATTTTAATTTTTCGAAAGAGAAAAGAGAAAAATGGAAACTTAAGGGCCCTTTCAACCGATGCTTTTTCAACAGTAACGACCGGTAGATCGTTTAAAAGTCACAATGTATATCAAATGGTTAAATGAGAGATTCAATCAAGCAAATGGTGTTACCACATGAAGGCAAAAACAATTAATATATATATATGTGGGTGTGTGTGTGTATATATATGTATATATATATGTGTGTGTGTGTGTGTGTGTGTGTGTGTGCGTGTGTGTGTGTGTGTATTTATGCATTGTTTAGCTTTTTATTCAGCATTTTTATTTTTTGAGCAACGGGATATCATATCTATACGGATAAAAGTGGGCTACTTTGATATTCATAATGGATAATATAAAAAAAATAAATCCCTATCATGTAATTAATTCTATTTTAGTGATTAATCTAGAAGGAACGTTACCAACAAAAAGACAGAAAAAAAAGTTTCAATTTGCTACGTAATCAACTATGAAACAACCCTTTCTTCAGAAGTTAATCCAATGCAATTTCTCCTGGTTGTCGGTCATTTACAAAGTTAATGTCTAAGGTTTCTGCGTTTTGAAGCTGATACTCACCGGGGGCTCATTCATTTTTTCTATTAACTAAGTTTAGCACACTAATATGCAATCTTAATCTATATAGTGCTGGTAGTCAATCGACTTTTTCGATATTGCTTAACTTTGTTGAGGAGAGTATACCTGTACGTAGTGCTTAGGTCCTGGGCTACGATATCGTAGTGTGCCGGTTCGTACCCCAGGCGTACTAATATCTATACTTTCAGACTAATACCACTGCGAAACATAGGATGATAACTCATTTCTTAGCTATGGGTTAAATAGTACTAATGTTCTACATGGATGTTATTGGCATTTAATGCCCCAAGAAGGTTTATATGTCATTAAATAGACAATACACACCGCACTAAAATCAGGGAGTTCACCTGGCTAAGTGGCTACATCTGAAAGTGGGTTCGAATTAAAGCCTGGCTATAACGTTCACTTTTAGACAAGTATCCTGGGTAAGATATAAACTCCTCGTTCCCAAGCTATGGTTTAGATAGTACAACTACAGTTCTTCTATAAGGTTTTAGTTGGCCTCACATTCCCCACGAAGGTTTATGTCCTTAAACAAAAAATCTAAACCAAACTGTGCGAAATCCCGTGATGTCGGGGCTAACGTGCTGGTACTGTGATATCGTAGTAAACGGTTCGAGCTACAGTGTTGCTATTAAGTTTACTTTGGGTGAATAAGGCTAGGATAGTATTGAACTCCCTCATCGCCCAACTATGGGTCAACTACTGTTATTTTACAATGATGACTTTGGAATTAAATAACCCACGAAGGTTAATACACCGTTAAGTACAGAAAACCAATCCACCCAAACTCGATGAGTCTGCTTAATACTTATATGGGTGACGCGTGATGTAATGGTAAAAACTCGTAGGAAATGGACACGTCGACCCGAGTTAAAATCCTGGACGAGACTTTTTGCATTTCACATAGAGCTAATACCATAGAGAAAGATATGAATCCAACTACACTCTCTCCAGTTATGGGTAAATAGTAAATGGGTTAGCTCAGTCGGTAGACCGTTCGTCTAGACACTACAAGGTTCCTAGTTCGATACCGGCCCTCGCCAACTCAGCGTATGAGTAGCAGAGGGATCTGTGCGGTAAAATAAGTAGCTCATTGTAGGTCTGGCGCTACATCTCTGACGCAAAAACAATCTCCTTGGTCTAGCGCTAGTGAAAAGGGGATAGACTCCCTTGAAGATTGGCTGATACCGACTTTAGGCCACCCGACGACTTTACTTTTTACTTTTTAGTGGTGAGTCTGAAAGCATTAAATTCTTCCTCGCAATTCCATTCTTACCAGAATGCATATTTTCACATATGATTTAGAACTGGTGGTCTGGCCATAATTAAATGATCCGGTTGTATTTTAAAGTCCCGAAAACCTCCATACATTTTATTTTCAGGCAGATTCTGGTTTGTGCCAGTATATATTTACCAAGCCACCCACTCGAGTAGCATATGACACCTCGTCATTTTGTAAAGTTTAACAGGTTTGAATTTAAAGTGTTCATTATCTGGTTCGATACCGACCCTCGCCATCTCAGCGTATGAGTAGCCCAGGGATCTGTGCAGTAAAATGAGGAGCTAAGATAAATAAATAAATAAATAAATACGATCACCCTTTGAGGGCTGATTGGCTGAAACCGACTTTAGCTCATTGTAGATCTGGCGCTACATCTCTGACGCAAAACAATCTCCTTGGTCTAGCGCTAGTGAAAAGGGATAGACTCCCTCGCTGATTGGCTGAAACCGACTTTAGGCCACCCCGATGACTTCACTTACTTGCAATATTGCAGTGTGTTATTCTTTTGAAAGGGTTTGGCATAGCATATCGAGTTCTTTCCTTTTTCAAGACACGCATTTCTGTGCTACAAACAAATCTGAGTGATTCGATTTTTTTAAGAATTAATCCCTAAAAGATTAAGTCTAAAGACCACAGTCCTGAATTATACACAGATCATACGAAACTGGCGCCATCACTGAACTGCATTATTGTATAAAGTAAAATGTTTTATATCTTAAGGATAATTTATTTTATATCCAGTCGCCATTTAATGAAATTTTTTTATAGCAATGTGGACTAAACTTTAGGGAATGGAGTTATTATCTTAATGGATATAGAGCAAGTTTAATTTATTCCCACAACACCCACATACATACACACATACACTCACCTACCCTCACACACGACCACACACACACACACACACACACACACACACACACACACATATATATATATACATATATATATATGAATAGAGAGAGAAAAAGAAAAGGGATAGAGGTACAATGTCATAATGTCACTGTACAAGTAATTATAGCTTTGAGTTTTATTATTAGAATTGGATATAGATCAAGTTGAATTTATCCGCATTACGCACACTTAGCCCCCCCCCCATATATATATATATATATATATATATATATATATATATAATATATGTGTGTGTTCAGATGAGGGGAGTGTGTGTGGTTTATGTGTATGTGTGTGCGTGCTGTGGGAATAAATTAAACTTGTTTTATATCCCATCAAGATAATTAAAATCCATTCCCTAAAGTTTAGTCTACATAGCTATATAAATGCATATATAATATATATATGAATTAGTCAAACAAAGGCCGAACATTTGTGGTAGATTATGGGCTTAATTAAAGTCATACCTAATTATGTTAATTAATTAATTATAACTAAATGAATTAGGCGTGCATATCGGTTTTAAATGTAAAGCGTAAACAAATCGAGAAAAAGTCATCTCTGTATGTAAATTTCAGCCCATTAGGCCTCATCAGCAGAGCTATAGACAGGATAGGGCTTTGTGCGTGAACTCTACCTGTCAGGCTGACAGCAGACGGATATTCTAACCACACACTAGCTAGCTTCCCCAGAATATATATATATATATATATATATATATATATACACACACACACATAATACACACGCACGCACATACACATACACACACACACACACACATATATATATATATATATATATATACACACATAATACACACGCACATACACACACACATACAAACACACACACACACACACACACACACACACACACACACACATATATATATATATAATATATATATATATATATATATTATATAAGTATAAACAGACAGACAGACACACAAGCAGACATATACACAAAGAAATATATATATATATATATATATATATATATATATATATATATATTATATATAGAGAGAGAGAGAGAGAGAGAGAGAGAGAGAGAGAGTGAGTGAGTGAGTGAGTGAGAGAGAGAAAAGGGGGAAAAAAGAAAGAGAGTGAGAGGGCCCTATGTCTTAATATTACTGTCCATGGACAAAGAGGACAGGATCAATTATCGATTTATTTGAGGAACGAATTGCAAGCATATAGTCCCTGAAGATTTCAGTTTTACATAATGGGTATAAGAGACTGACAAAAGATGGTAGATTTTACGTACCCTGGAATTTCACCCTTCAGTGATTGTTACGTGCTAACGCTGTACGCAGAAAATAACAGTATTTAGCAGTTGAAATAATTAACTGGTGTAGTTAACGTCCATTCCTTTAAGAAATGTTAAACTCGACGAAACTGCGTTATAAATTAATTGGACCATATGACCTTAAAGGACCCCTTTTTGATGTCCATTAAGAAAGGACATGTTTTTTCATTTACACTGTCAATATCCGGTTGTTTGTTAGGGGTCAGGGTTAGAGTTTAGGTTAGGGTTAGGGGTTAGGATAAGGGGTTAGCTTTAAAATGTAAAAAAATTAAAAAAGATATTGACGGTGTAAATGAAAAGCATCTCCTTTCTTAATCGAGAGATAAAACAGGGGTGCCTTAAGGTCAAATGGTCTAATTAATTCGTAATATTGTTACTTCCACTGACCCCCAACAACAAAGTTAAACTAATCTATTACCCAAAGATTAAAACCACAAACAACAAACTCATCCCCACCAACTAGTCGTATTAACGAGACCAAATATGTGCATCAATTTAAATGTCCAGTAGGAGACTGCCTCTCCAAAGTTGAAAGCACGTACATTGTTCTTCACATCGACAAAACAATGTCTCGTTAATACGACTTAGTTGCGTGGGGATGCAGTTGTTGTTTTGTTGGTTTTAATCTTGGGTAATAGATTAGTTTTAAACTTTGTTATTGGCGGTCAGGGAAGTAACCAATATTTTACGAATTAATTAGGACCATTTGACCTTAAGGCACCCCTGTTTATCTCAGATTAAGGAAAAGGAGATGCTTTTCAATTTACACCGTCAATATCTTTTAATTTTTTTACATTTTTAAAGCTAAACCCCTTATTTCCTAACCCCTAAACCAACCCTAAACTCTAACCTGACCCCTAAACAAACAACCGGATTATTTGCACAGTGTAAATGAAAAACATGTCCTTTCTTTAGATGCGACATCAAAAAGGGGGTCCTTTTAAGGTCATATGTCAATTAATTCTATAACGCAGTTTCGTCGAGTTTTAACATTTCTTTAAAGGATATTGGACGTTAACTACACCAGTTAATTATTTTCAAACTTGCTTAAATACTGTTAATTTCTGCGTACAGATCGTTAGCACGTAACAATTCACTGCAAGGGTGAAATTTCCAGGGTACGTAAAATCTACCATCTTTTGTCAAGTCTCTATATTACCCATTATGTAATAACATGAAATCTTCAGGGACTATATGCTTGCAATTCGTTCCTCAAATAAACGAATAATTGATCCTGTCCTTCTTTTGGTCCTATGCGAAACAGTAATATTTTAAAGACATAGCGGCCCTCTCACTCTCTTTCTTTTTTCCCCCTTTTCTTCTCTCTCAACTCACTCACTCACTCACTCGTCTCTCCTCTCTCTCTTCCCCTCTCTCTCTCTATATATATATATATATAATATATTATATATAATATAATAATATTATATTATATTTTCTTTGATGTAATGTCTGCTGTGTGTCTGTCTGTCTGTTTATACTTATTTATATATATATATATATATATATATATATATATATATATGTGATGTACAGTGTGTGTGTGGTGTTGTGTGCTGTGCGAGATTGGTGGAAATTGTGTTTGTATTGTGTGTGTGTATGTGCGTGTGTATTATTGTGTATATATATATATATATATATATATTGTGTGTGTGTGTGTTGTATGTGTATGTGGCGTGCGTGTGTATTATGTGTGTGTGTATATATATATATTATATATATATAATATATATTCTGGGGAAGCTAGCTAGTGTGTGGTTAGAATTATCCGTACTGCTGTCAGCCGACAGGTAGAGTTTCACGCCACAAAATGCCCACTCCTGTCTATAGCTCTGCTGCATGAGCCAATGGGCTGAAAATTTACATTACAGAGATGACTTTTTCTCGATTTGTTTACGCATTTACATTAAAACGATATCGCACGCCTAATTCATTTAGTTATAATAATTAATTTAACATTAATTAGGTTATGAACTTAATTAAGCCCATAATCTACCACCAAATGTTCGCCTTTGTTTGACTGAATTCATATATATATTATTTATTATGCATTGACTATATGCTATGCTTAGACTAAACTTTAGGAATGGATTTTAATTATCTTGATGGATATAAAACAAGTTTAATTTATTCCCACAGCACGCACACACCATACACATTAACCACACACACTCCCCTCCATCTACCACACACAATATATATATATATATATATTAGTATATATATATATATATTAATGGGGGGGGCTAAGTGCTGCGTAATGCGGATAATATTCAACTTTGATCTATATCCAATTCTATATAAAAACTCAAAAAGCTATAATTAACTGTACAGTGACATTTTGAACATTAGCCTACCTCTATTCCCTTTTCTTTTCTCTCCTTCTATTCATATATATATATGTATATATATATATGTGTGTGTGTGTGTGTGTGTGGTGTGTGTGTCGTGTGTTGTGTCGGTGTGTGGGTAGGTGCAGTGTATGGTGTATGTATGTGGGTGTTTGTACGGGAATAAATTAAACTGCTCTATATTCCCAATTAAGATAATAAAACTCCATTCCCTAAAAGTTTAGTCCACATTGCTATAAAAAAATTTCATTAAATGGCGACTGGATATAAATAAATTATCCTTAAGATATAAAACATTTTACTTTATACAATAATGCAGTTCATCGTGATGGCGCCAGTTTCGTATGATCTCTGTATAATTCAGGACTGTGGTCTTTAGACTTAATCTTTTAGCGGATTAATTCTTTAAAAAAAATCGAATCACTCAGATTTGTTTGTAGCACAGAAATGCTTGTCTTGAAAAAGGAAGACTCGATATGCTATGCAAACCCTTTCAAAAGAATAACACACTGCAATATTGCAAGTAAGTGAAGTCAAATCGGCGTGGCCCTAAAGTTCGGTTCAGCCAATCAAGAGGGGAGTCTATCCCCTTTTCACTAACGCTAGACCAAGGAGATTGTTTTTGCGTCAGAGATGTAGCGCCAGATCTACATTGCAAGCTAAAGTCGCGTTTCAGCCAATCAGCCCTCAAAGGGTGATCGTATTTATTTATTTATTTTATTTATCTTAGCTCCTCATTTACTGCACCAGATCCCTGCGGCTACTCATACGCTGAGATGGCGAGGGTCTGGTATCGAACCAGATAATGAACACCTTAAATTCAAACCTGTTAAACTTTTACAAAAATGACGAGGTGTCATATGCTACTCGAGTGGGGTGGCTTGGTAAATTATAACTGGCACAAACCAGAATCTGCCCTGCAAAATCAAAATGTATGGAGGTTTTCGCGGACTTTAAAATACAACCGGATCATTTAATTATGCCAGACCACCAGTTCTAAATCATTATGGTGAAAATATGCATTCTGGTAAGAATGGAATTCGAGGAAGAAATTTAATGCTTTCAGACTCACCACTAAAAAGTAAAAAGTAAAGTCGTCGGGGTGTCCTAAAGTCGGTATCAGCCAATCTTCAAGGGGAGTCTATCCCCTTTTTCACTAGCGCTAGACCAAGGAGATTGTTTTTTGCGTCAGAGATGTAGCGCCAGACCTACAATGAGCTACTTATTTTACCGCACAGATCCCTCGCTACTCATACGCTGAGTTGGCGAGGGCCGGTATCGAACTAGGAACCTTGTAGTGTCTTAGACGAACGGTCTACCGACTGAGCTAAACCCATTTACTATTTACCATAACTGGAGAGAGTTAGTTGGATTCATACTTTCTATCTTATTGGTATTAGCCTATGCTGAAATGGCAAAAAGCTCGTCCCAGGATTTTAACTTCGGGTCGAGCGTGTCCATTTCCTACGAGTTTTTACCATAAACATCACGCGTCACCATATAAGTATTAAGCAGGACTCATCGAGTTGGTTGGATTTTGGTTTCTGTACTTAACGGTGTATTAACCTTCGTGGGTTATTTAATTCCAAAGTCATCATTGTTAAAATAACAGTAGTTGCACCCATAGTTGGGCGATGAGGGAGTTCAATACTATTCCTAGCCTTATTCACCCAAAGTAAACTTAATACAACACTGTAGCTCGAACCCGTTTACTACGATATCACAGTACCAGCACGTTAGCCCCGACATCACGGGATTTCGCAACAGTTTGGTTTTAGATTTTTGTTTAAGGACATAAAACCTTCGTGGGGAATGTGAGGCCAACTAAAACCTTATAGAAAGAACTGTAAGTTGTACTATCTAAACCATAAGCTTTGGGGAACGAGGATTTATATCTTACCAGGACTACTGTCTAAAAGTGAACGTTATAGCCAGGCTTTTAATTCGAACCCACTTTAGATGTTAGCCACTTAGCCAGGTGAACTCCCTGATTTTAGTCGGTGTGATTGTCTATTTAATGACATATAAACCTTCTTGGGGCATTAAATGCCCAATAACATCCATGTAGAACATTAGTACTATTTTAACCATAGCTAAGAAATGAGTTATCATCCTATGTTTCGCAGTGCGTATTTAGTCTTGAAAGTATAAGATTTAGTACGCCTGGGGTACGGAAACCGGCACACTACGATATCGTAGCCCCAGGACCTAAGCCACTACGTACAAGTATACTCTCCCCTCAACAAAGTTAAGCAATATCGAAAAAGTCGATTGACTACCAGCACTATATAGATTAAGATTGCATATTAGTGTGCTAAACTTAGTTAATAGAAAAAAATGAATGAGCCCCCGCGTGAGTATCAGCTTCAAACGCAGAAACCTTAGACATTAACTTTTGTAAATGACCGACAACCAGGAGAAATTGCATTGGATTAACTTCTGAGAAAGGGTTGTTCATAGTTGATTACGTAGCAAATTGAAACTTTTTCTGTCTTTTTGTTGGTAACGTTCCTTTCTAGGATTAATCACTAAATATAGAATTAATTACATGATAGGCGATTTATTTTTTTATATTATCCATTATGAATATCAAAGTAGCCCCACTTTATTCCGTATAATATGATATCCGTTTGCTCAAAAAAATAAAATGCTGAATAAAAAGCTAAACAATGCATAAATACACACACACACACACACGCACACACACACACACACACACACACACCACATATATATATACATATATATACACACACACACCCCACATATATATATTATTATTGTTTTTGCCTTCATGTGGTAACACCATTTGCTTGATTGAATCTCTCATTTAACCATTTGATATTACATTGTGACTTTTAAAACGATTCTACCGGTCGTTACTGTTGAAAAAGCATCGGTTGAAAAGGGCCCTTAAGTTTCCATTTTTTCTCTTTTCTCTTTCGAAAAATTAAAATTTTGCTGATCAATAAAGTATGTGGTTATTTTTCAAAATCTTATACAAGTTCAGCTGTACCAAAAAAGCTGCTAAAAATCATATAAACTATACTGATGAGAGGTGATTACCTCGAAAAAACACGTGTCTATTAGTATTTACTCTATTATACGCTCCCAATTTAGGTTGAGCACTTTATTTAGGAGGTATATAATTGCAAATTCACCGTATTTCGGCGCTCAGCCAATCTCACTTTGTTTACAAAGTTTGAGAACTCTAAGTGAAGTTTATTTCCGCTGAGAAATATAGCGATTAAATAGCCTGCTATACTTGGCGACTGACTGTGGATGTGTGGGTAAGAGGTTTAGCGGAGCGGTAAGTTCGTTTCGGGTCTCGAACCCAGCCAGAGGCAAGCTGCTAAAAATCGTATAACTCTACTGATGAGAGGTGATACATCGAAACACCTGTCTATAGTTACCCTATATATATATATTATATATATATATATATATATATAATATATATTATATATATTCATTCAATATAACATTCAACTATAAACACCAATCAACGAACGGTAACGAAACATTTTTTCTACACATTTCTAAAATTCAACGCATACTAACCATCCACCATCTTTATCCACATAGATCCTTGTTTCTTTCTTAATCTCACAGTTCAGAATATGGTTCCCATTGTAAACCAAAAAGTTCGAGCATCGACTATAAATGATCTTGTTTTGTGTGTGTGTGGTGTGGTGTGGGTTTCAAGTTTTTTCAATGTAATATAACGTCGCACATCATAGCACAAAATCACCCTCTTCCTCTAAAATTACCAAAGATGAAATTATACGTTTATTCCGACTACACTAACAGATTATTTGGACAGTCTTAGAGCCATATTTACAATATCTGATTCGCCAAAAGTAAAAGCTTAACTAAAAATATAAAAGTCACAATAAAAGAATATAGTGACGTTAATAAAAAGTAGAATGATTTCACTAAAATATTATTGATATCACTAAAACATTATATTGACATTATTAACGTCACGTAGCAATGATACTGTTCATTTTTAGCCAACAAAAAAGCTATAGAGGAAGTGGATTATAATGTTAACAACTATTTTATTTATCTTTTTTTTCTTTCAAACAATTGTTTAGAACAAGTAGCTATTTCTATTTAACAAAAACAAATATTTGTTTTTATATATACATACATTTTTGAGTATTTCAATCTAATACCAAAAAAAGAAATTGTATACAATTTTAATGGTTTTAAGTATTCATACATATAACAAATAATTGGATCATAATCATAAAAGTAAATTCTTAAGAAAACTACACCCAAAATGTAAATATTAACGTACAATGATGCGATCTCCTAATCTCAAGCATCAAATAACTCTAAATGGCTGACTTTCGTTGGATTTCACAATTATTTTCCATAGTTATAAAAATTTTTATCGTACAAAAATATCCGTCGCTATAAATCACGAAAAATTTCGCCGAAAACAAGAGCAATAATTGCAAATTTGCGACTATAACAATTCAGAATTGCGGGTCGAATTCGACCTGAAAATGATTTTAATTTTCTCAAGGAGTCGGCTTAATTTACGATTTTTCTCACGAGTCGGCTTAATGTTACGATTTTATGTGCATCCTTTAGGCTCCAAGCCAGAGCGCTCGTTCTTGGTAAAGAATTCTTTGGTTGTTCCTTTGTATTGCAAGTCCTTCGTCAATGATTGCAAATGGACGTCCTCTCCGGTATCAGTAATTAAGTAGTCAACAAACACGCATTTAGGCTGTTGATTGGGCTTGAGTTTAAACCAAGGACCTTGCTTTAGTCTATAAATTTAAGTGGTGTGTTGTTTAGCACACCTTATTTTATATCCAAAATATTCCAACATCAGCACGGTATGATATATTGGCTACGACTTCTGACAGACAGACACGCCGCTTAAATCAATCAATCGTAAGGTTTCCGGGGATGATTGAATGAGCGAAATCCTAATAGAATTTTTTTTTACTGGTACAAATATTTGAAAGTTCTGAAAGACACTAATACAGGTAGGACACCGTAAATTGAAACTGTTTCCGCTAAATCACCGAAGATCAGCAGCTATTGAACCTGTTGAAGTACTTTTGTTGTTGTTGGTTATTTTTCGGTATATCAACTCCTTTCCTGTCATTTAATGCTGAAATAAAGCCATTTTCATATTCAGGTTTACTTATAGTACCTGTTGTTTAAATGGTCACCCATTTAAGTATATAACAGGCTTATCGCTGCTTTACTTCGGCGATCTAGGGGAAACCTGTACTTTCAGTGGGACTTTCCCGTACGCTCTTTATTGGTTACTTAATTGGATGATCACTCAAGCAAGAGAAAGTACTATAGCAAACCTGAGTTCTTTATTTATTAAAATCGACTTGATTCGGTATTAATTGACCAGGAAACGGTTGATATGCCCTAAAACAAGAAAGCAAGCAACCAACAATTGTATGATTTTCGTTTATTCAAAGCAATTATATGGTTTCAAGTCCATTATTCCATTTAATTCTACAGTCAGAATTCTAAACTAAGTCGGTCAAAATGAGTATTTTATGAGAAGTGCGTCCCGGTCTCCTTGCCTCAAAAATTGCTATCGTGACTATTAAAATAACGAACCCAGCTCAGTCTATTCAAAAACTATCCATCTTCATATCTTATCATATCTCAATTTGTTCATATTTATCTAAATTACTTTAAATAGTAAGATTTTCTTTTATTCATGTTTGTTAATGTCTTGTTTTTAGTTTAAATAAACAAGAATACGACAAAAAAAGAAGCGACCCCCCCAAAAATACATTTACTTGTCGAAATATCTATCTATCTCCATTTGTTCATATCTAATCTATTTATTTTGTTTGCCTATCTATCTATCTCAGTCATATTCCAAATATATATCCATCTTCATATCTAAACAAGAATTACGACAAATTACGATAAAATAAACAAGAATTACGACGAGCTGGGGTTGTTTGTTTTGATAGTCACCGGGTAGCAATTTTTGAGGCAGGAGACCGGGACGCACTTCCTCATAAATTACCAAAAATTGTACTATTAAATCTGACGGAAATTTTGAGAAAACCGTTAAAAAATGTCCTACTTATCTTTCTTGTAATAGGAAACATCTATGAGTATTTAAGAGTTATACAGATTATGGTAGATGTATTTTCAAAGCCAGATATAAGTCATGATTTCGAATGCCAATTTGTTTTTAAGTGTACAAATGTTTTCGACAGAAAGATGGTACTATGACAATGTATTTCTCGTTCGGATTTACTCTAGTAGGGCTTATAATGATGCTTAACATCAACTATAAAGAAAAAAAGGAAAATAATATAAAATGTTCTCATTTACCCAATTAAGTTGGTTGCTACTTAATTTGCCTTGCTCTTAAAAATATTTTCTTATTTTCATTTTCTCTTGTTTATTTTTCAATATCCTTCTAATTTCTATTTCAATATTATTTGTTTATTTCATTCTATTATTTTCTTTTTTTCTTTTTTAATTAAATTTTATAATTCTCATATTGTATATTTCATAGAATATATATATATATATATATATATATATATATATATATTATATATATATATATAATATTATTTTAATTTTTTTCATTGTGTACATTAATATTATATCATTATATGTATTATATTTATTAATCAAATTAAAAAAGTATATTATTAATTTTATTATATAATGTTATTATATTTTTATTATTTATTTGTTTATTTATAATTCATTAATACTTATTTCATTTATATTTTTATATTTTATTTATAATTTCTTATATTAAAATTTGATTTTTAAATTTTAATCTAATTTTTCAGAATATTTCATTTATCTTCCTTTGAGTCACTCGTTTTTTGATTTGTAATATTTTTCCTTTTCCATTGGACACACTTATTTTATCATCTTTACCATTTCTTTCTCTTTCCTATTTCTTATATTCTTTCACCACCTTTCTGTTGATTTATCCGTTTTTCTTATTGGCACTTTAATCTTACTTGACCTCAATTCTATCTTCTCATTTCTTTCTAAAAAAAATTTTATCATTGAAATTTCCAGTAAACTTTTCCCATCCTTTCCCTGTAATTTTCATTTAATAAATTCCCAAAACTTCATTATAGCCAATAACATTTCCATCTTGCTGCCAAGCAAGCTTTTTCTAAGAATAGCTTCCTTGCATCCGAATAGACCGTTAGCACCTGGGTGAAATCACATTAGATTACCATCTGTTGTGAACAAAGTGCCTGAAAATATATATTTTTGCTCCCAACGGGAAGGATAAAAGAACACTATTAGATCTTTTCCTCGCAGAAACAATTGATTTTTTTTGCTTTAAGAATATTACAGTCTCGACTGACTTCAGTTTTTATTATCATCCTTTTCGTCTAAAGGTGGCAGGACTTTTGGCTTGCTCCAATAAATATAGAGAATTTTATTTTGATCTTACAAAAGAATGGCTTAGTATTATATCAATTGTATATTATTAGATTTATTATCATTTCCTTCTTTTACTACTTATATCTACTTCTACTACAACTACTGATTCTGCTACAATTGCAGCTACTGTTATTATCAACACCGTTGCTGTTATTGTTGATGATGCTGTTTGTTGATGATGCTGTTGTTTGTTGGTGCTGCTGGTGCTAAATATTCGTAGATCAGTAGTTTCAGAAAGAAGCAATATTGGTAAGTTCCTTACTGCTTTGAGAATTACTGTGTCCTACACCAAGCACGTCAAGATGCGGTCCTGAAACACAGCTGCTGTCTTGCTCGCAGACTACGCTCTCATATGACGCCCTGACAGTACCCATTAAAAGATATATTTCCAAAATTACTGTGCAAAAACGTTTCTTTTATTTTCATTACAGTTATGAGTTGTTAAGAAACAGTCTCTGTTATGAAAACATTGTCTCTCACCTCTTCCATTGAGTTACGGAAGGAAGAGGTTAATTCAGCCAATGAAACGGAGTTCAGTCTTTCCTCTTGCCTCTCTGCTTTCAATCAACAACATGGCTATAATGAAAAGTGGCACTAAGAATTTTAGTTATTATTTAAACGCTGTCAGTAATATTCTTTTTTTGCTTTTCTTTTAACAAAAATCCATTTTAGATATGCATTCATTGGGCTTTTAGTATAGATAATAAAGACATTAATGATATCAATCATGAATGTGTTCTGTTAATGGAAAAAAGGTATTTAAAAACTTAGTTTTTCCTGATCTCTCT
>CM042155.1:14795469-14805469 GCA_023376005.1 Doryteuthis pealeii
GGAGGAGAGGAGAAAAGGAGGACGAGGAGAAAAAGGATGGAGAAGGAGAAAAAGGAGGGAGAGGAGAAAAAAGGAGGGAGAGGAGAAAAAGGAGAGAAGGAGAAGAGGTGACAAAAAAGAGGAAGAAAAAGGAGGGTGACAAAAAAGAGAGAAGAAAAAGGAGGGTGACAAAAAGAGAGAAGAAAAAGGGGAGAGGAGAAGGAGGAGAGGGAGAAAAGGAGGGGAGGAGAAAAAGGAGGAGAGGAGAAAAAGGAGGGAGAGGAGAAAAGAGGGTGGACAAAAAGAGAGAAGAAAAAGGAGGGTGACAAAAAAGAGAGAAGAAAAGGAGGGTGCAAAAAAGAGAAGAAAAAGGAGGGTGACAAAAAGAGAGAAGAAAAAGGAGGGTGACAAAAAAGAGAGAAGAAAAAAGGAGGGTGACAAAAAAGATGAGAAGAAAAGGAGGAGAGGAGAAAAAGGAGGGAGAGGAGAAATAGAGGAGAGAAAAAGGAGGACAAAAACGAGAGAAGAGGAGGAGGAGAAAAGGAGGAGAGGAGAAAGGAGGGAGACAAAAAAGAGAAAAAAAGAGGTGCAAACAAAAAATAGGAAAAAATAAACAGAATGGTTTATTATTTTTAGCTAAGGTAGAACCAAAGTACTGGAACCTCACCATCAGATACAGTTTATGTCATTCCCAGGACATGAAGACTCTCAGCCACCCACTTCTAGCATCCATATGATAAAAAGGGTTGGGCTTGTCATAAGGGCAATAGGGTTGGGGCAATCATATAGTCTAGGGCTTGATGTGACCAACTGATTGATCGGAGGGGGCCTCTCCGACCGCCCGTCTAGCCTAAGTAAGTGCCTAACTGGAATGTTGCATGTCATGGACTGCTCAGCCACCTGGGTTACATCCTTAAGCACCATGGGTCGTCACCCACGATCAACAAATTACAAGGTAGAAATTTACACGGCTTTTAGTTGGACCCAAAATTTTCCTGGGGACTCATTCAAAGCAAATATGTGCATCCCAGGATGCACTAAATCAAAAAGCTATCAGCATAACTGTATGATGATTTCATATCTACTGTTTATGACTTTTTTGGCCAATGGGATCCAACCACTGCAACACCGATGAAAGAAGTGTATGGACTACAAGAGAGACTATGCTGAAAAATAAACTCATTTGGTCAAGTTCATAAATGATGTCATATCTACTGTTTATGACTTTTTTGACCAATGGGATCCAACCACTGCAACACTGATGAAAGAAGTGTATGGACTACAAGAAAGTATGTAAAAAATAAACCTCATTTGGCCAAGTTCATAATTGAAGTCATATCTACTGTTGATGGCTTTTTTTGACCAATGAGATCCAACCACTGCAACACTAATGACAGAAGTGTGTGGGCCACAAGAGAGACCATGTTGGAAAATAAACCTCATTTGGTCAAGTTCATTATGATGATGTCATATCTGCAGTTGATGACTTTTTTGACCATTGGAGGAGCCTTACCCCTGTGCAGTCAGTGCATTCTGACGCCCCAGTTGACCAGGGCGGGGACATTTTGTGTATTTTAACATATTGAATGACAATAATCACATGATCTTTGTAAATCATTTGTTGAAAGCATCATCAAACACTTTTCAGGCAATAATTGACGTTAATGGACACTCTTACTAATATTAAGTGGTCATAAACTGTCCTAACTTGTCATGAACTACATCAATTGGGTTGATAATTTTATTTTATGTCAGCTGTATGTATTGTTTATGTATGAGGGAGGGCTGAAAAGTTCATACAATGATTTCATATCTGCTATTTATGACTTTATTTGACCAATGGATCCACACTGCAACAGTGATGGAAGTTGTCATGAACTACATCAATTGGGTTAATACATTTTTATTTTATTTATGTCAGCTGTATGTATTATTTATTGTATGAGGGAGGGCTGAAAAGTTCATACAATGATTTCATATCTACTGTTTATGACTTTTTTTGACAATAAAGATAAGGACAATAGTCTGAATAATCCAAATATTAGAAATGACCAAGCCTCATCTCAAAAATTCAGAGAAATAGTGTAGATGACAATAAAGATGAGGATAATAGACTGAATAATCCAAATAATCCAAATTATCAATCCTCATTTCAAAAATTCAGAGAAATAGTGTAGATAACAATAAAGATGAGGACAATAGACTGAATAATCCAAATAATCCAAATTATCAATCCTCATTTCAAAAATTCAGAGAAATAGTGTAGATAACAATAAAGATGAGGACAATAGACTGAATAATCCAAATAATCCAAATTATCAATCCTCATCTCAAAAATTCAGAGAAACTTTATTCAATTGTGACTTTGTTATGTCTTAAGGAAGCAGCACAGAACAAAAGACTTCACTGGGCAACACAATGTCTGGGTTTTGAGTAGATAGGGACCCCCCACCCCCACCCTATTAATTCCACCTGGTCAGCAAGGCTCCCGAGTTTTCGCAAAAAGGTTCCTCAGTTCAACAGAAAACACCTGAAGAAGGCCGTAGAGCACATCAGCCGAAACGTTGTGCATATAACAATAAAGATGAAGACAACAGTCCGAAAAATATAAATAATATAAATTGTCAAGTATTATTTGCATTATTCGGACCATTGTCCTCATCTTCATTGTTATCCAGACAACATTTCAGCCGATGTGCCCTCCGTCCTTCTTCAGATATTTCTCGTTGGACTCGGGAACCATCTTGTTATGACAAGGAGCCATCACGGAACTTTGAACCTAACCCTTTATTCAGTCCACAGGGGTATCCTGTTCTCATTCTGCTAGGGTACAGGTATTAAACTGTGTTAATTATTATTAATTACTGCTGCCCCTGACCAGGATTGAACCTGCAGTCTAGAGATAACTGTCACTTAGAACTGTCTTAACCTAACTCCTTTATCCATTAGGCTATGTGTCCAATTGTATAGATAACAATGAAGATAAGGACAATAGTCCAAATAATCTAAATAATACTAATTATCAAGCCTCATCTAAAAAAATTCAAAGAAAAGAACCACCGAGCCCAAGGAAGAAGAAAGAATCCACGGGCCCAAGGAAGAAGAAAAAGAATCCACGGAGCCTAAGGAAGAAGAAAAGAATCCACGGAGCCTAAGGAAGAAGAAAAGAATCCACGGAGCCTAAGGAAGAAGAAAAGAATCCACGGAGCCCAAGGAAGAAGAAAAGAACCCACCGAGCCCAAGGGAAGAAGAAAAGAACCCACCGAGCCCAAGGAAGAAGAAAGAACCCACCGAGCCCAAGGAAGAGAAAAGAACCACCGAGCCTAAGGAAGAAGAAAAGAACCCACCGAGCCAAGGAAGAGAAAAGAACCCACCGAGCCCAAGAAGAAGAAGAAGAAAAGAACCCACGAGCCTAAGAGAAGAAAAGATTCCACCGAGCCCAAGGAAGAAGAAAAGAACACACTGAGACTAAGGAGAAGAAAAGGACCCACCGAGCCTAAGGAAAAGAAAAGACCCACGGAGCCTAAGGAAGAAGAAAAGAACCACGGAGCCTAAGGAAGAAGAAAAGAACCCACGGAGCCTAAGAAAGAAGAATCCACCGAGCCTAAGGAAGAGAAAAAGAACCCATGGAGCCCAAGGAAGAGAAAAAAACCCATGGAGCCCAAGGAAGAAGAAAATAACCACCGAGCCCAAGGAAGAAGAAAATACCCACCGAGCCCAAGGAAGAAGAAAATAACCCACCGAGCCTAAGGAAGAAGAAAAGAATCCACCGAGCCCCAAGGAAGAAGAAAAGAACCACCGAGCCAAGGAAGAAGAAAAGGACCCACGGAGCCTAGGAGAAGAAAAGAACCCACCGAGCCCAAGGAAGTAGAAAGAACCCACCGAGCCCAAGGAAGAAGAAAAAACCCACCGAGCCCAAGGAAGAAGAAAAAGAACCCACCGAGCCCAAGGAAGAAGAAAAGACCAAGGAAGAAGAAAGCCCACGGAGCCCAAGAGAAGAAAAGACCCACGGAGCCCAGAAAGAAAAAAAAAATCCACGGAGCCTAGAGAAAAGAACCCACAGAGCTAAGGTAGAAGAAAAGGACCCACGGAGCCTAAGGTAGAAGAAAAGGACCACGGAGCCTAAGGTAGAAGAAAAGGACCCACGAGCCTAAGGTAGAGAAAAGACCCACGGAGCCAGAAAGAAGAAAAGAATCCACGGAGCCTAAGTAGAAGAAAAGATCCACGGAGCCAAGGAAGAGAAAGAATCCACGGAGTCTAAGGAAGAAATAAACAGCCCCTGTGACAATACAACTTGCGTGTGTTGTTTCTGAACTAACGACAACTACTACTACTACTACTACTACTACTACAACTTGAATTTGTCCCTATACAAAAAATTAAAGACAAATAAAGAAGAAAATGATAGAAAAAAAAAAGTTTTTCCATAATATATATATAAACACTTGCTCGTGTTTATATTCTTGTGTGAAACGTTTTTTTAAGGAGGGGGGGAGCAATAGATCAATTATTTGGGGTTTGTGGTCAGAGGAAAGAAAGGAGAATACGTTTGACATTTCTTGGGGGTTTTAGGTTACATCAAAGTAACGTGTGGAGATTTAATACAACAAAAGAAATCCCTTAAAAGGGGGAAACAGATGGGGGGGGGTCGATTCTCAATAAATAAGTAGGTAATTCTAAGTATTGAGTGAATCAAGAAATGTGCTTTTCAAAACAAATCTTAGGTCAACGTCAAAGGGGTTTCTGCGGAGTGGTTATACCAGGGAGAGGAAGTGGAGAGAGAGAGGCAAAGATAGATTTTAGGAGGAGAGAAAAAGATGGATTTAGAGGGAGAAGGAGAGAAAAGATGGATTTTAGAGGAGAAGGAGAGAAAGATGGATTTAGGGAGAGATTAAGAAGGAGGAGAGAAAGAGGGAAAGGGAGAAACATAATTTAAAGGAGAGAGAAAGGGAGAAGGAGAAAAGGAAGAGAGAAAGGGAGAAGAGAGAAAGAAGAGAGAAAGGGAGAGGAGAGAAAGGAAGAGAGAAAGGAGAAGAGAGAAAGAAGAGAGAAAGGGAGAAGGAGAGAAAGGAAGAGAAAAGGAGAAGGAGAGAAGGAGAGAGAAAGGGAGAAGGAGAGAAAGGAAGAGGAGAGGGGAGAGAGAAAGGGAGAAGGGAGAAAGGAGAAGGAGAGAAGGAAGAGAGAAAGGGAGAAGGAAGAGAAAGGAAGAGAGAAAGGGAGAGGAGAGAAGGAAGAGGAAAGGGAGAAGAAGAGAAGAAGAGAGAAAGGAGAAGGAGAGAAAGGAGAGAGGGAAAGGGAAGAAGGAAGAGAAAGAAGAGAGAAGAAGAGAGAAAGGGAGAAGGGAGAGAGAAGGAGAAGAAAGAGAGAGAAAGGAGAAGAGAGAAAGGAAGAGAGAAAGAAGAGAAAGAGAGAGAAAGAGAAGAAGAGAAAGAGAGAGAAAGGAAAGGAGAGAAAGGAGAGAGAAAGAGAAGAAGAGAAAGAAGAAGAGAAAGGAGAAGGCGAGAAAGGAGAAGGAGAGAAGAAGAGAGAGGGAAGGAGAGAAGAGGAGGAGAAGGAGAGAAAGGGAGAAAGGAGAGAAAGGAGAAGGAGAGAAAGGAAGAGGAGAGAGAAGAGAAAGGAAGAGAGAAAAGAGGAGAAGGAGAGGAAAGAAGAGAGAAAGGGAGAGAAAGAGAAAGGAGAGAGAGGGAGAAGGAGAGAAAGAAGAGCGAGAGGGAAGGAGAGAAAGGAAGAGGAGAGGAGAAGAGAGAAAGGAAGAGGAGAGGGAGAAGGGAAAGGAAGAGGAAGGGAGAAGGAGAGGAGGAGAGGAAGAGAGAAGAAGAAGAGGGAGAAGGAGAGAAAGAAGAAGAGAGGAGAAGAAGAGAAAGGAGGAGAAGGAGAGAAAGGAAGAGGAGAGAGGAAAGGAAAGGGAAGAGAGAAAGGGGAAAGGAGAGGGAGAAAGGAAGAGAAAGGAAGAGAGAGAGAAGAGAAAAAGAGAGAAATGTGAAAAAGAGAGAAAGCAAGAGAGAGAGAGAAACCAAGAGAGAGAGGGATGGAGAGAAAGGAAGAGAGAAAAGGAAAAAGAACACAGAAAAAGAAGAAAGAATCAGGGGAGAGAAACCACAAGGAGAAGAAGTAAGAGGAGAGAAACAAGGAGAATGAAAGAAACAGAAGGGGAAGAGAGAACAAGAGAAACAAGAAGGGGGAGAAGAGAAACAAGAAAGGAAGGGGGGAGAGAGAAACAGAAAGGGGGAGGAGAGAAACCTGACTTACAAAAGAACAAGAGCAGTTTAATAGGAAGAAGGAGAAGAAACGTACGGCCACAAATATTTTATAGCAAAAACTATTAAAAAACCTAAATCCTTTTGCACAATTCTATTTTGTCCTTTCAATTGATTTTAATTTGTTTTTCTTTCTTTCTTTTCCAGTTGGCCATTTGTAGTTTTAAGTTACGCCATTTTGTTTGTCCTTGGCCAATGGACAGTTCATGAAGGGAAGGAAACTAGGTTTTTAGCCATTTGTAAAAAAAAAAGCAAATTGGTGGTCTAACATATTTCGAACAGGAGACACAAAAATTAAATTTATATTTGGCTGTTAACATTTGATTTCTATTTCCTTAACATTAAATAATATAAAATGAAACTAGATATATAATATATAATATATATATATATATATATATATATATATATATATAGTAAAAACTATTGGTCAATGCATTTTTATAGGCAAAAATAATTTCAAATGCATTTTTATTGCAATAAACCATTCCTTATGCATTTTTATTAAATGGTTATGAAAATCATTGTCCAATGCATTATAGATATCATTGTCCAATACATTTTTATTGCAATAAATCATTGTCCAATGCATTATTATAAAAAATGCATTTTATGGTAAAAATTCATGTCCAATGCATTTTTATGGTAAAAATTCATTGTCCAATGCATTTTTTATGGTAAAAATTCATTATCTTTTTATGGTAAAAATCATTGTCAATGCATTTATAGTAAAAATCATGCCAATATATTTTTATAGTAAAAATCATTGTCCAGTGCATTTAAATAGTGTGAACATTTCTCAGACCCAACATAACACTAACACCCAGCCACCTAACTCTCCAAATTGCAATCCCCTTGATTATTATATGTGGGCAGAAGACTAACAAAACTCGTTGCAACACTAAGGATAAACCAAAGGCAAGGATAATGTAGCATTTACCAATTTAAATAAGGAGACTGCCGAAAGTCTTGCAGGAGATTCCAAAGTAGCATGGAGGCGTTGGTTGAACAAATGGTGATTTCTTTGAATAAAGATTATTTCATGTAATTTTGGCAAATACAAGAGTGTTCAAGAGAAATTTGCAGTTTATAAGGAAAAAGAAAAGTGCTTGTAAGTACAAATATTACAGTATTGTAAGGAAATTCAACAGGCACGGAAATTACACTATGCAACAGTTTCACTCAAAATAACCGCCATTAGCGTCGATCACAGCCTCAATCCTGCTCCGGAACCTTGAGCATGCTACACCCTGGGAAGGGTCTCAAAACCTACCTTAATTTGTCGATTAACTGGGCTTTTGTAGTATTGGCACGGCGATTGTTGTCTTTCTCAACGCGCACATACATAAATCTCTCTATATAAGTTATGAGATGATCATGATAATTTAATATAGATTTATATATAATATTATATATAAGAACACACGCACACACACATACACACGTATATATAAAATTTTATATAAGTTTATACAATTATGTATATATATATATATTTTTCAGATATATATATAAATCTCTCTATATAAGTTTATACATGTATGCAATTTATATATATATATATATATAAGTTTTATAATGTATAAGAATACACACACACATTAATATATATATATATATATATATATTAATAATATATATATATATATATATATATATATAGGTATTATATATTGATATATATTATATATATATATATATATATATATATATATAAGTTTAAACAGACAGACAGACACCACAAGCAGACATATACACAAAGAAAATGTATATTTTGTATTTCTATCAATATCGTGTTTCGTGATCTTTCTCCTGGATAATATGATCAGAATTTACAACAAAAAATGAAAAAAGAAATATAATTAGATCAAAGTCATGACCTTCTATCTGACAGGTTCAAACGATGGTCCTACTTAATGTTTAAAAACTTGTCTCCGGATGAGTCCTATATTCTAATCTGATGCATATCCATTTGTTTTAATGTAAGAACGATAGAGAAAACATTATTATGAAAATTATCTAATAGCAGGACCTTGTGTATATCAAAGCAGGATAATTTAATTATTCCAAGTTGATTATGTTTACTTAAGAGCTATTGCTAAATAGTTCAAATATTAGCAGAAACTATGATAATTTAATAATTATCATTTGATAGTTTTATTAATATCTGCAAAATAGTTGTGTCCCATCCTGCTCATGCAAAGGGGTTTGTTTTATATATATATATATATAATATATATATATATATAATATATATATATATATTGGTGACTTGTCCAAAAAAATAAATGAAGGAGGCAATTTTCAGTAGTATTATCATTGTGCATTATTTTCTTAATGTTTTGATATTTTTCTGGATTTTTATAAATGAGGCCTTAATGTATATAATTTTTTTTTTTTTTACTGTTGTCCTCATCTTTATTGTTGTGTGTAAAAACAATGTTTCGACTGCTTCATGTGTTAATTGACCATTATTCTCAATGATATCATATTTATATATATTATATATATATATAGTATATATATATATATAGAGAGAGAGAGAGGAGAGAGAGAGAGAGAAGAGAGAAAGCAGACATATTTTCCCTCGCGAGGAGCACCACACCTACCATTAGCTCCCCACTTTACGCACAGATCGCAAGTGTCGGTATCGAACTTTGTGTTTCCTAGCGAATGTTCTACCGACTGAGCAAAACGTCCCCATAAAAAAATAATGAGGAATCTAAAGAAAGAATGACCTCAGTAACAAAATCTTTGAAAAGAAAATCCCATTTATTCATAATGTCACGCGTTTGACGTAAACAGATGATGCGAATATCATTTACGTTATTTTGGCTTCTTTTTTTTAAATGCCTAAATATTTGTGTGTAAATATTTAGGTAGAAGGGAACGAACCTAACGATTCAATGCATACATACATGAATGCAGTAGAAAGTAATTGAAAGGTTTTATTATTATTACTAGTCGCCAAATGGTGAATTTTCCCTTTAAATTTATAGGTTTATTTGGATAACATTGAGACTCTTACCGTAACGGTCATTGCCGTGGGGTAACGGAATCGGTCCCGAGTTCAAACCACGTTTCCTCTTCACGTTGAGCTATTTCCATTGATAAGCAATGAGTCCCTTAGTGTGTGTAAACAGTAGCATTAGACTGGGTTCTTTACCCTTTGTTGGGCAATCTGAATTATTTAGTCTAGTTAGGGCAACCAATCTAGGCGAAGGAAATATCCTAATTCTAACCAGTAACTCAGTAGGAGCGTCCGACTAGGAACAACAACGTTCTGGTTCGATACCTACCTTTACCAACTCAGCGAATGAGTAGCACAGGATCTGGTGGTAAAGTGAGGAGCTGATGGTAGGTGTGGCGCTCCCACCTCAGATGCTAAAAACAATCTCTTTGTTCTAGTGCTATTGGTAAGGGTATAGTTTCCCTCGCTGTCTGGCTGATATCAACTTTAGGCCACCCGACTTTTAAAATTTATATTGCATACTTAATCGTGGAGATTGTTCGTTTCATTCTTTTTCTCTGTTTAGTAGCATAGCAAGCTTCCTGGCTGATTTAATTCCAAAACCATTCTTGTAAAAAAAGCTATAGCCGTAATATTTCATCCATAACTTGGAGAATAAGAGTTATAACATTCCAACGGGTTTAGTCCTTGTTGGAATATTTTGTATATAAGGTGTGCTACAACACACCACTTAAATTTATAGACTAAGCGAGGCCACGTAGTTTAAGCCTCAGCCAATCAACAGCCCGAATGC
>CM042155.1:14810469-14830469 GCA_023376005.1 Doryteuthis pealeii
AAATTACGTGTCTATGTTATTTGTAATATTGAAATTATGAATTACGGAATATATTTTGGTAATTTCAGTCTTATATCGTCCCAGTCTCCTGCCTTAATTTACGCTAAGTTTAAGCAAGCCAGCCTCAAGCGAATTTTCAGCCCAACTTACATATTTTCCGAGTGGTGATTTTGTCACTTTTTTCGCAAATTAATTTAAATATTTTACAACCCTTAAGAAAGAATGATAGAGAGTTAAATCAAGATAATTATATTTTTTACATATTGAACTAGCTCTTAAGTAAACATATCAAACGTCGTAATACTCAAATCACCATACTGTGGCATAACCACTGGTCCTGCTAGTTGCTATATATTAATTCTCTTGTTATTTAATATTCTGACCGTTATCACCTTTTGGTTAAAACTGAGACCGTCCAAATCGTTCCAATTAAATACAAAAAAATGAATCCTGGTATCGTTTATCCGCCAAATTATTATTTCTTATGAGTATCGTGACCTCATCTAGATAATGAGCCATTCCTTTTTTATTTATTTAGAAAAAAGGAAAGAAAAAAGGACATGCTACTAAAAAAATATAGAAAGAAAGAAAGAAAAAGACTGGGAGAAAGAAAGAGGGTAGGGGTGCGCGGGCGAAAGTGATAACACTAATATGTTTCAATCGAACATAATGAAAAGAAGAAAAGTAAGAAAAAAGTTTGAGACCGAGTTAAATCAAGATTATTATACTTTTTCTATGTTGAAATATCTTTCAATAGCTCTTAAGTGAACATATCAAACTTTGTAATAACTGAATTATCATACTGTGGTATATACACAGGTTCTGTTTTCAAATATAAGTGTTCAATGAAAGAAAGTCAAGATATTCTAGATATAAAAAAAAATATAGACACATTGGCATGACATTAGATTTTGTACAAAGGTAAAATATCATCATAGTAAATGAGCACGGCGAGACGAGTTCAAATCCCGGATGTGGCTGTTTGCATTTAACATAGTGCTATTATCCTTGAGAAATCTACGTAACTAATTATCCCGTCCCCCAGCTATGGAGTACTACTACTTTAAATTTGGTATGGTTGGAGTAGGAAAATTCTGAATTCAAGCCTGTTAAACTGCTTTTAAGAAATTGACATTTTGTTATATTCTGGTATGGACTGTAGTGTTGTCATGTGTCGGGCAGCTAACAAGACACGAGCGACACTCAGCATATGTAGAGCACCCCCTAAGAAAACAACATAGTACTAGTTTTCAGGTAGGCCTAGGGGTTCTTCATCATTCGCTCGCCCTGTGTGGTCTTTTCAGTGAAAGAGAAAAAAATGGTTAATCTTTCTATCATAAACCCCATTCATTATCCTTATCCCGCAACTCACGATACTAACTAACCACTCCTTTAAACGTAGCCCATAATACACATGTTCCCTCTGATACACTCGGCTGAAAAGGGTGAGGCGCCTTACTTCCGCGTGTCGTATCGGGGTAAGAATCATATCCGTTTCCGCGCTTCTGCAGAAAATTCTAGACTCCCGGTGCCTTTAGACCCTTTGTCCGGGAAAACATTATTTTCTTTTTTGCTTTCTCTTTACCCAGAAATCATATTATCGTTCTTTTCAGTGTAAAATGTATATAAGCAGTTCAAGTACGTTATATATTCACAAAATGCAATCCACTGTACTCTGCGGCATTCTTCAGGTGCATTTTATCGTATTGGTAGCCTGTAAATTTCGAGCAGAAATCTTTATTCGAAGCACAGGGTAAGGCTTTTCTCATCCCTGCATCTATGCCTTTTGATTATTGCAACCTAGAGGAGTATAACAGCTCTTAATTAATGGTATTTCAGTTTATTTCAATAAAAAATATTGATTTGATATACGAGGAAATTGAGTTACTAGCGGGATGAATTAACTCGTAAGTCAAGTTACCACCGTAACGGGTATAGATAGGTTCTTAGAAAATAATCAAGCTTACATTGTTTCTGAACAGGGGCGCATTAATGCTATTTCAGTTTATTTCAATGGAGAAAATTGATTTGATATACGAGGAAATTGAGTTACGAGCGGGCCGAATTAACTCGTAAGTAAAGTTTACCACAGTAAAGTGTATAAATATGTTCTCAGAAATTAATCAGTTACATTGTTTCTGAGCTGGGACGGATTAATGCTATTTCAGTTTATTTCAATGGATAACATTGATTTTATATACGAGGTCAATTGAGTTACGAGCGGGATGAATTAACTCGTAAGTAAAGTTTACCACCGTAACGGGTATAAATATGTTCTTAGAAATTAATCAATCTTAAATTGTTTCTGGGCTGGGACGGATTAATGCTATTTCAGTTTATTTCAATGGATAACATTGCTTTGATATACGAGAAAATTGAGTTATGAGCGGGACGAATTAACTCGTAAGTAAAGTTTACCACCGTAACGTGTATAAACATGTTCTCAGAAATTAATCTATCTTACATTGTTTCTGAGCTGGGACGGATTAATGCTATTTCAGTTTATTTCAATGGATAACATTGATTTGATATATGAGGAAATTGAGTTACGAGCGGAATAAATTAAACTCCCAATTCAAAGTATCACAGTACTCTATGTGAATAGGTTCTCAGAAAATTGATTTGATATACGAGTAAATATATACAGAGAATACAAATTTACACGTTTTTTTTTGGGGGGTGGGGGGTTAAATTATTTTTTCTTGAAATTAATAGTTGCGGATGTTTGTCATGTGATTTACTGGGGTTGAAAGAGGAATTTCATCAAAGAGAATTAAATAAGAATTGCACGTTATAAAGGAAAGAAAATCAAGGGGAATGTTTTCCGATGTTTAGACACTGTCACCCCCACCCCACCCACCCCCTCCAAAGAAAAATTGGATCAGCTTTAAAGAAATAATGAATACTAAATATTCCCAAATATTTGCTTCCACGAAATTAGAAATAAATTAAGTTTTTTTTATGTTCATTTATTTCAAATATTAGACGAACCTGTTTGCATATAAAATAAAGCTAACAGATTTGGGAAATGTATGAATCCAGTTATTTTCCATCTAGTTTTCCATCTAAGTTGTTTTTTTCAAATAGATTTTTCATTTTATTTTCATTAAACGTTTCATTAACGGTTTTTTATATGAGCAAAAAAGCCCACATTCTATAAATGAGTGTTAACAGTAAAAATGTGTTTGACATGTTTCACACTGTGGTTGTTGTTCCTGTTTGAGTATTAAGAAGTGTATAAGTCGTGTGTGACTAATATGTAATTAGGACATTATGACTTGATTCTTTCTAAATTACCTAAAGGTAGGTCTCCAGTCTCCCAGAGTTGGTTTGTTTAGAAAGAGTTTATTGTGAATATTATTATTCCATTGTTGTTGCCATTTTGTATAAAGCAATCTATTAATTTTAGGTTTCAAGTCAGTATACATAATCTTAAATTTGTCTAAGATTTAAATCTACAGCCGATTTAGCTGCCGAGTTAGCTCTTTCGTTTCCCCTAATTCCGATGTGGCTTGGGATCCAGCATATGAAAAAAATAGTGAAACAGATCATTAATTAGGTCTGGACCTATTATTGTAAAGACCGCCCCAAGCGGAGTTTAACAGGTTTGAATTCAAAGCTTTCCTTCCTAGACTGGTTGCCCAGCCAAGGTTAAAGACCTCAATCTGTCCTACAATATACCCATAGCGGGAGGAGAGTAGTTAGAGTCATACTTTTCTCAAGTGTATTAGCCCCATGTGAACTATAGATTCGTCTAGGACTTGAACTCGGGTCGAAGAGTCCATTTACTACGTCTCTACCCATTAGATCCCACGCCTCCAAGATCACACGCCTCTAACATCCTGAATTTCCTTAGAGTTAGACATGGAATCTAATCTATTCAGGTTTAATGATTAGAGGGGCTTCCATTCTTTAATAATTTTGTAATGAGGTGAAGAATGTTGTCATTTGTATAGATATAAAAATAGATATAGATATAAAGAAAATAGTAATGATAATTTGTTCATATTCTATCGGAAAATATTGGCCTGAAAATTCATATCATTCCGGACGACTGATCGTATTGTACTAATCTTAATTAAAGACAATCCTAATCTGACAGTTCGATGACAGATCAATACACTCCACAATCCCATCATCAGCCCAATCCATCAAATTGACAAGGTGTGAAAAATTAGCCAATAGCTTTTACATGATTGAGTGATTATAAGATTAATCAAAATGTTTTGGTTTGGTTTGTTTGTTTTACGCCATATCAACCTCAGTGGGTCATTTAATGCCGATAAAGTTTTGAAATAAATCAATTCATAATTGATAATACAATTTTGTTTATCAACTCATGTTTTCTTTAACCCATAGATGGGACCCTAACAGGTACTACCACTCCGGGTCAGAGTGGACCAGGGAGCAATGGTGATGAAGGGGTGCTCCACATTCCACAAACCTCCAAATCTGGAACCTCACCATCAGATAGAGTTTAACGCCATTCCCAGGACATGTAGACCCGCAACCACCGCCTTCAAGCACCCATATGATAAAAAGGGGTAGGGGCTTGCCATAATGGCAATAGGGTTGGGAAAATCCTATAGGTGCTAGGGCTTGACGTAACCAGCCGATTGATAGGAGGGGGCCTCTCCGACCGCCTGTCTAGCCCAAGATAGGGCCAAAGTGGAGTATCGCATGTCATGAACTGCTCATCCACCTGGGCTCTATCCTTAAGCATCACGGGTCGCCACCCACGGCAAACAGGTGCCCATTGGGGGAGTCTTACCCCTCTACAGAGGTGCAGTCGGTGCATTCTAACGCCCCAGCCGACAGGGCGGTAATCAAAATGTCAACTTATGATCATTATTTTATGAAAATGTATGATAGCAAAGAATTTATGGAAAGGATATTCACCAGTGCTCCTTTATAACAAAAGGGGATTGGTTACTGTACTAATAAAAAAGTAAAGTCGTCGGGGCGGCCTAAAGTCGGTATCAGCCAGTCAGCGATGGAGTCTATCCCCTTTTCAATAGCGCTAGACAAGGAGATTGTTTTAGCATCTGAGGTGGTGCGCCACACCTACTATCAGCTCCTTACCTTACTGCACAGATCCCTGTGCTACTCATACGCTGAGTTGGCGAGGACCGGTATCGAACTAAGAACTTTGTGGTTTCTAGCCGAACGCTCTACCGACTGAGCTAACCCGGCCCCTAATCCACCTTAATTACCTCCCCTTGGAAGCCTGAGATGTATAAAAGTAGCAGTCTGAAAATGTCAGTTAGATCGTAGTCAGAGTAAAGTGTGATAAATCTTTCCTAAAAGTATAAGCACAGGTTCTGTTCTTATTACAATTACAATCCAAATAAAAGTTGTAATAAAACCCGGATTTATGTTAGTGAGATTTTAATGGTATCGCATATGAGAGAATATTAAATTATAGTATTATACAGAAAAAAAATACCGCCCTGTTGGTGGGGCATTAGAATGCACCGACTGCACCTCTGCATAGGGTAAGACTCCCCCAATGGGGCCACCGGTTGGCCGTGGGTGACGACCCGTGATGCTTAAGGATAGAGCCCAGGTGGATGAGCAGTTTATGACTTGCAATACTCTACTTTGGTCCTATCTTGGGCTAGACGGGTGGTCGGAGAGGCCCCCTCCGATCAATCGGCTGGTTACGTCAAGCCCTAGCACCTATAGGATTTTCCCAACCTTATTTTCCTTATGGCAAGCCCCAACCCCTTTTTATCATATGGGTGCTAGAAGGCGGTGGCTGCGGGTCTACATGTCCTGGGAATGACGTTAAACTCTATCTGATGGTGAGGTTCCAGTTCTGGAGGTTTTGGGAATGTGGAGCACCCCTTCATCACCATTGCTCCCTGGTCCACTCTGACCCGGAGTGGTAGTACCTGTTAGGGTCCCATCTATGGGTTAAATAGAAAAACATGAGTTGATAAACAAAATTGTATTATCCATTATGAATTGATTTATTTCAAAACTTTGTCGGCATTAAATGACCCACTGAGGTTGATATGCCGTAAAACAAAACAAACCAAACCAAACAGAAAAAAATAATGAAAATCAGAGAAATACAAGCAATTTCTATTTATAAATGGAATGGATACTTCAATTTAGTGTACCTGTAAATTGTGTATCGGTCATTGCACATTATATCACGTTTCTTTTATATACCCAACCCCTCCGTATGTGCAGGATCCGACACAAGCTGGATTCTTCAGCGGAATTTGACAGTTTTGAATTTAGAGTTTTCCTTCTCCAAGATCAGTTAACATGTCAAGGGTAAATTGCCCTGATATTCATAAATGGAGAGCGAATATTGGATGCTCATTTTCCCAGGGGTAGTAGCGCTGTGTGAAATGCAATGAATCGCGTTCTGGATTTGAACTCTAATCGGCATGTTCCATTTCTTCATTTACCTTATTTTCTTTTGTCTCATGTTACTTTATATTTTCCTTAATTTATTTATTTTTGTCTCTTTTATATTGTATTCCATGAGCCATAAGCTAGCAAATATGAACATTACTTACATCCATTAAAACGGAGTCGCGGGTCTAATGGGTAGAGTCGTAGGAAATGGATTCGTCGTCCCGAGTTCAATTCCTAGACAAAGCTGTTTCATGGCGCTAATACCCTTGGAAAATGATATGAATCCAATTCTCCATCCAGCTATGGGTAAATAGCAGGGCAAACATGGCTCTTTAACCATCGTTAGGTAACCAGTCTAGGAGAAGGAAAACTCTGAATTCAATCCTGTTGAACTCAGTTTAAGAAATTGACCTTGTGTCGCATCCTGCTCGTGTGGAGGAGTTGGTAATATATATATATATATATATATATATATATATATATATATATATATATATATATATATATTAATAGGATAGAGTGTTTATGTTAAGCAGTTATTTATACTTACATAAATATACAATTCTATTATCAATTAGCTATTTATAAATCTACTAGTTTACCCGTGTTCCTTAATTCTACGACCGTTATCATCTTGCAACACTCTCTAGTTAAAAATGAGTCCCTCCAAATAGTCCAAAATGAAATTCAAAAATGAAATTTCTGATTATCCGGTGCTGCTTATCTACCGAATTCTTATTTCTTAAAGAAAGGGATGACAAAGGACGTGTTACACAGAAAAATATAATAAGAAAGAAAGAAAGAAAGAAAGAAAGAAAGAAAGTAGGGTAAAGATATAGTGGGGGGGTGCACACGCAAGTGATAAGACTAATCAATCGAACATAATAAAAAGTTGAAAAGAAGAAAAGAAAGAAGAAAAAAAGGGGTGAATAAAGTTCAAATCACAAATGACAATGTATTGAAATTGATAATAAAATAGGGTAGTGAAAAGAAACTAAATTCAGAGCAAGTATTTTAAGATTTCATTTTAAAGGGACCTGTTAGATAAGTTATCAGTAGCCCCACTGCAACCCTTTTTTCAAGTCTATTGCTAAAAATGTGGGTTTTACCCAGACAACTTGCTCTGGGTATTCAACTTTTCATAGTTCACAGCTAATGTGTGCCTGTTGCAATGTGTGTGAGAAAGGGGGTGTTAGCGAACTGTCCCCTTAACTTTTAAGCCATCTGTTTAACTTTATATCAAAAAACAAAGAGGCACCACCAGGACAAAGTAATAATCATTTATTCATATAAGAAAGCTGTAATTCAGCTTGGTGAGGAGTAAATCAAGAGTGAAACAAGAATCTTTCAGTTTTAGGTGAAGGTGTTGCATTTCTATTATTAGAGAATAGACTGAATAGAGTGAGAGAGTTAAATCAAGATTATCATACGCTTTACATATTGAAATATTTTGGTATAGTTCTTAAGTAAATATATCAAACGTTGTAATAATTAAATGATCATACTATCTTTCTATCTCTCCTCTACTCTTTCTTTCTTTTTTCTTGTTATATTATTGTCGTCGGTACATAAAATACTCTGACTGTAAGCAGAGAGTTCCATTTCCTACGACGATGACCATTACATCATAAGTAACTACTTTAAGATATAATTCTCTCCACAAGAAAATATAAAAATGCTTTTGAATGTTTCTCTCTATATAGATTATATATTGGAATTAAATATCACATCGATGGTTGCTAGGATTGAAATTGATATCATGTATTTTTGACCGCAGCAACGAAGACTTAAAAATGAGTTTTTAACGCAGAAATGGTTTTAACATATATATATATATATATTTACCAACCCCTCCGCACGAGCAGGATGTGACATAAAGTCAATTTCTTAAGCGGAGTTTAATAGGTTTGAATTCAGAGTTTTCCTTCTCCTAGACCGGTTGCCTAACCAAGGTTAAAGAGCTCAGTCTGCCCTACTATTTCATCCATAGCTGGAGGGAGAGTAGAATCCATACCTTCCCCAAGGGTATTAGCGCTAAGTGAAATGCAATTACCACGTCCAGGATTTGAACTCGGGGCGACGAGTCCATTTCCTATGACTTTAACCATTACACCACGCGCTTCCTTTTTAGTTTTAACATATAAGTCATAATTGTAGAAATTTGAAAATGCCCATTTTCTTATAAACTGAAACGTATTTCAATTTTTTTAAGCATCATTTTTAAAATTGCAGACATCTTTAGGCTCGAGCACTGATTCTAACATACTTCACAATTTGTAGAGTTTCAATGAAATTTATACCAAGCAGTTCTTAGATTTAATTGTGAAAAGTATTTTTTCGTCTTTTGAGCTTGTTAGAATTGAAATTTATTGGGGGAAAAAAATCTATATTTCTCGAGACAAGTTATTTTCAAACAAGTGAAACATTTTTTTCAGTGCACTGGGTTCGCTAATGAACATTTTTTTCTTCAACAGACATACGCGAAAATTGTTCAGTATCTAAAATACAATACATGAAAGATTTCTCATCGAGTGATTATGTTGAATATATTAATGAAAATTTGTCAATTTTTATCATGTTTCTTTTAAATAGCTGTAGTTATATATGTTATGAATATTAATAATCCTTGTTATCACTGCCCCTCTCTGTCTCCATATATATATATATATATATATATATATTATATATATATATATATATATATATATATATATTATATATTATAGATATATATATATATAGTTAGTTAGTTAGCTAGTTACTTAAGTATAAGCATGTATATATATATATATATATATATATATATATATATATATATATATATATATATATATATATACGTAGTTAATTATATATATATGTAAATATATATATATATATATATATATATATATATATATTATATATATAGTTAGTTAGTTAGTAATTTAATTATATACATAATCAATTTGATACACACACACACACACACACACACACATATATATATATATATATATATATATATATATATATATATATATATATATATATATATTTAATTTGCTGTGTTTTTATAGATCAATGTTCATTATAAACAGCTACTCAGGTTTTTTGAAAACATATACATCCTTTATCAAACGGAATTAACTTAAAAATAAAAAATAAAAAAAATTTTTTCAAAAGTAAATTTTTTCTATTTTTAACGAATAAAGGGAGGTAACTTCGTTGGCATTGTTAGAAAAAAATAATTTAAATTTTTAATAAATCCGAACTACAATAGCGTCCGCAGAAGTAACCGACGTTATTTACGGTCCAGAATGTGACATTAAGTAAAGATCTTCAACAAACACCATGGGATCTAACTCAACGACCTGATGATTGCCCCTTGGCATGAAACCTGGGTAGCTGTTTATAATGAACATTGATCTATAAAAACACAGCAAATTAAATAAATATTAGCTCTCACAATTTGTGATTGAGCACTGTATTTTCTTTGTTTCATCACAAAAAATTTGTTTATATATATATATATATATATATATATATATATATATATATAAAATTGATTATGTTTTTTAAAAGATGTTTCTTATTTTACATAAGCAACATGTGCTTAAGATTTTCTGGTATATTCTTCAAGCGTCGTTTAACCACATCCTGTATACGTGTAAGTTAAGGTAGCGGGGACAGATTCAACGGCACCTGGTCACCGACAGTTATATATATATATATATATATATATATATATATATATATATATATATATATATATATATATATAGTTATTTGTATGCTCATTCATTCCCTCTGTAATGAAGATGCCACCACTGACCACCAATTAAGCTTGTTCCCGACCGAGGGTCAACCCCATAAAATCTCGAAATTATATTATTAGTTGATTCCGTTGAATCTCTTGACGTAAAGAAAAGAACATGGTGAAAATGTAATTACTTGCCAAATTCACTGTGGATCATCTGTCCCACCCAGTCTTGCCTTATCTTGTAATCTGTGCTAGTTTGCTTTTGCACTGCCATTTTAAAAGTTTATGTTCATCTCTTGAGGTTTCCCCTTTGTAGCCATGCTCATATCTTCTTGTGCACGACCTCTCTAGTTTTTCGCTTGACCTACCCATATAGTTATTTTCGGTTAAATCCTACGTAAAGGACATAAATTGTATGTCCCCCTGCCAAAAGTAAAAAAAAAGAAAAATCAAGGAATTAACCGAATTTGAAGAAATTTTTAGTGTTGATGTTATATGAATAAACAATATAATGCACTAGTTATTTTATTTGAAAACTCAAAAACAGTTAAATTTGAACCACGTATCATTGAGGCGTAACACAGATACACAAACATACGTGGTTCAAAGTTAGTTGACCAAAAAAAAAAATGTAAAAGTTGTTAAGTAAAATAACTGGTGCATTATATTGTTTATTAATCAATGTATGAACAGTGAAAATTTCATTAAATTCGGTTAATTCCTTTATTTTTAGTAGTTTTTTTTCTTTCGGCTGGGTGACATACAATGGTGGAATTTAAGTCCGTTAAGTAGGAGTTAACCATATTTTCTTACCATTTCTGTGTTCTTCTTACATTTGTGCTTGTTCTCATGATGCAATTTTTTCTAGGTGCTGCAATTAGTGTGTATGTTTGTGTGAGTATATATATATATATATATATATATATATATATATATATATATATATATGTATTTATACTAAACATATATATAAATGTATATATATATTCATATATATATTCATGTATGTGTGTGTGTGTGTGAGTGCGTGTGTGAGAGTTTGTGCATGTGAAACTGTATGTCTTCTTTTTATCTCTGTCTATATCTATATGATGATATATGTATTTATTGTGTATTTGCATCTCTCTCCTATTTATGACCCCCAGCTTATCTCTCTCTATCACACACACACACACACACAACACACACACATATATATATATATATATATAATATATATATATATATATATATATATATATATGAATGTTTGTGTATGTTTTATATGGTTTCGCACCTAAATGCATGCTCATATACATATATACTTAGGTACAGATAACAGAATCAAATGATTTGCGTTGATTACTTCGGGCACAACTCCCTGGGATTGAACTCTAGCCTTTTAAGTGTATTCTCAAATTGTCACACCCACTTTGGGAGGTTGCAGACCAACTTTAAGGAATTCTAGAAAAAACAAGTCATTGTATCCCGATTACGCATTGTTCATACAAAACTAACACACTCTTATATACTCAAACTAGAACAACCACAATGTGAAACATGTCAAACACCCCTGACAGTTAAACATTTATTGATGGAATGCAGATTTGTTGCTCACATCAGAAACCGTTATTTTAAAGCTAAAAATATGAAAGATCTGTTTAAAAATGTTAACATAGAGGATATTTTCTCCTTTTTGAGGGAAATAAAATTATACCATAGAATATAGACACGAAAAAATCAATGCCATACAATATAATGCCCAATAATGCTAACACATTGTTAAAACCAATTACTAAAAGTATATATATGAATACACTATATGTATTACACCCTAACCGTTAGGCATGATATAACCCCGGACGGGTTGATATGCCGTAAAAATCAATAAACCAACCAACCAATCAAATTGTCACCGCTACAAACTCTTCATTGATGGCGATACCTCCCCTTCTCTTGACAAATATAGTCTGTCTCTGTCGTGTCTTGGGTGTAATTATTTATGCATTGTCATGAATTTCCTTGTCTTCTGGTCCATCTATCAGAGATCATCTCTCGTCCAATTAAAGAAGAGGGGGGTGGGTAGGTACTTATTCCATTGCCAGGATTTCTGCTGTAGAGTTTAGTTTCTAGAAGTTTTCTTATTCTTCTCGGGTACCCTTTTCACTCTTCCTTTCATCTCTGCTTGTTTAGTGATGTCAGCTTCCAGTATTTCCAAGAATTTATAATTCTACTTTTCTTCAAGTGTCCTTATTTCTTCCTGATTCGGTAGTTCTATTCAAATCACTGTTTCTTAATATTTTTTTACATTTTCCTAATGTTTTTGCTTGTTGTTGCAGTCTTTTTATTTGTCTTTCTTTTCTATTTCCCATCAAGCTTTTGTGTTTCAGTTTGGTTTGCGTATTCGGATACTAAATTTATCACTAACTTGTTTTTGTTTTTTTTGTTTTGTTTTTTTCGCATAAATTAGGTTGTTCATTTCGGTGATGTTGGTTTTATAATATTTTATTCACCTTTTCGGTTTTTATCTTGACATTTTTCCAGTCCTGATTTTTAGAGATGCCACTGTATCCTTAGTTTTGGTCATGATTTGTTCGATTATTATTATTATTATTATTATTATTATTATTATTATTATTATTATTATTATTATTTTCCACATCAGCGTTAGGTGATGGTGTTTCATTGGTGTCTGAGTCTCCAGGACTCTTTTGAGTATTATTATTATTATTATTATTATTATTATTATTATTATTATTATCTCCTATCGAGTTTTTCACTCCTGCTGTAGCCGGTGTTTCACTGGACGCTGAATAACAGCAAGTTTCCTTGGGTACCCAGGGCTCTTCTGTGTATTCTAGCCGATATTGGAGGGTTTTCATTTTACCTCTGATTTCCAATTCACACAAATTATTATTATTATTATTATTATTATTATTGTTAATACTACTACTACTAGTACTACTACTACTACTACTACTACAAATTCTTCGTCCTTATACTAACACTACTATTATTACTACTAGTAGTACTAATTGTTTCTACTACTATTAGAACTAATAACACTGCTATTCTTCTTCGTTGTACTTCTACTACGTCAATCCTCTAAAACTAATACTACTGCTACTTATTAATAGTATTATTATTAATAGTAGTAGCAGTTGTTGTAATCGTAGTATTAATAGTGAAGGTGAAGATAGTAACGTTCTTAATATTTTTGATGATGATTTTCCCAATGTTCTATTACAATGAATATGTAAAATCAATATATAGGACGAGACATTCGATGTAAAATCGGTATTGTTCAAATAACTGGGATAATCATCTCCCATGACAAAAAAACAATAAAATAAAATGCCGAAATGGTGGTACATGAATTCCTGCTTGTTACGAAATCGATATTGTGCACAGTGACTTTAATTATTGGGTCATTTATTATTTATCAAAATGCTGCTTAATTATACTTCAAAGTCAATAGCAAGATCTACCTACATTGAGGGACAATGCAATAATTAACGGTATCGACTTCCCTAAGGTAAAAGCAAAGGAACAACGACACCAAGCGTAATCTCACGTCTACCACTATAAAAAAAATAATTGTAGTACTGTAAATCATACAGCTAATTAAGCAATTGTATTTTTAAATAAAGACAAAAAGAAATAGAGAGAAAGATAGGTTTTATGAATATTTCTCTGTTTATTTGCCCAGTTTGTACGAACCAAACACATATCATTATCCTCTTCTGATCTTACAGCGAAAGAATCGAGACACAACCAAAACATTCGCAATTCGTTTTTTTTTATAGAATTCACATGTACACATATCTCTTTTATACACAACACAACGTGACTTTATAGTTGTTTATCGACTACGGTTTCCTGGTATTACTCGATAGAAAGAAGGGAATCCTTGGTTATGTGAACAGGAAATATTAGGTGACAGCTAACATAACAGGCAATACTCTACACTGTTAGTTTTGGGCATAATTCGATTCGTTTTAATGCAATTAATTCTTGGAATACTGTTCAGTCGTTATTTTTTGATAAAGAAAAGATGAAGCTTGTTTCAGTCAATTATTTTGTCCTTAAAACACTTTTGAAAAAACATTTTATTGCCTCTTATAAACAACAGATTTGCATTTAGATTCTCACACGGCTAATTTGTCTCATGATATATATGTATATGTTTACGTTGTGTGTTTCATGTATCGTTTCCTGTGAGCGTCCAAGGGTGGTCATGTCCATGGGATTAGCTTCACGCTATTAGGCATGGCCTACCTTCAATAGTAGTTTAAACCAATAAAGTTTTTCTTTTACTTATATACATTTTTTTTAAATAATTTGTACTACTATTGATTAATAAATTTCTTATTTCTTATTTCTATTATTTCTACTTTGGCTATAGCTTAGGCTAAATGGGCGCTCGGAGAGGCTTCCGCCGACCAACCCTTTGTTGACGTAAAGCCCTAGCATCTATATGATAATCCCAACCTTATTGCTCTTATTGCTCTTATTGCAACAACCCGCATTACAAAAAGAAAACAAAGAATAATTCCACAATCACCATCATCATATCGTTCAATTAGCATGAATATCCATGACAATCTCTCGCCAAACTCTTTATCATTCATTGCCCCAGGGTGTCCTCTGTGCAGCATCCAGTATCGACCCAGAGTAGATCAATGGATGTTCTTGTTGGGCGGCCCAAATTAGCATGTCTGTGCTGGATTCCACCGGAGAGAGTCGCATATGAGTTCGTCCCTGCTCCTCCAGCAGTGTTCATCATGTCTTATCCGTCTCACTCGGATAGATTCCTCAATAATAAAATTAAACAGGATAGTATACGTATTATCCATGTATTAAAAGTCCCCTGCATCTTATCAATAATCAAGAATTTCTTGGATGTTCACTCTTATTAGAGTTTTTCACATCAGTTTTAGGTGATGGTGTTTCATTGAAGTCTGAGTGACAACAAGTCTCCTCAGGTCTCCAGGACTCTTCTGAGTATATTATTATCTCCTTTTGAGTTTTCACATCAGTGTTAGCTGATAGTCTTTCACTGGATTCTGAGTGACAGCAAGTCTCCTCAGGTCTCCAGGACTCTTCTGGGTATTCTGGCAGATTGCAGCAGTGCAGTAATAATAATAATAATAATAATAACTACATATACGTACTATATAGGTAAAAAAAGAAGGGGGGAGAGTAATTAAAAAAAGAGTTAAGAAAAACTAATGAAAGCAGTTAGTAATAGCAATCATAACATAAGGACAAACAGGAAAATATTAAAATCAAAAAAACATAAATGGGAAGAAAAACAAGTGTATTTTCTACTTGTGACGGCAAAACTCAGAGGATTGTACACCAGATGACCAGGACACGGTCACGAAGTGCAACCCCCAAGAGAGAAATGGAAGCTGTTTTAAAAGCAGCACAAAATAATACAATAATTGTCGATTATATCAAAGCGAAAATTGATAATACCATCAGAATATCAAGTGCAGATATGTGTGGAGACAGTGATGAATCGAATAATTTCATTATAAATGAATGCAGCAAACTGGCAGAAAAAGATTACGATTCTAGGCTCGATTGGGTTGGAAAGGTGATCTAGTGTGAATTGTGCAATAGATTAAAATATGAACAGGTTTAGAAAGGTTTAGGCACAAGAAGAAGAAGAAGAAGAAGAAGAAGAAGAATAAGAAGAAGAAGAAGAAGAAGAAGAAGAAGAAGAAGAAGAAGAGAAGAAGAAATCAAAGAAGAAGAAGAAGTAAATACGTGCAAGAAGAAGAAGAAGAAGAAGAAGAAGAAGAAGAAGAAGAAGAAGAAGAAGAAGAAGACAATGGTTTATTTTCACACATTACACAATATAAACAATGTCACATAAAACGAAACAAAACAAAAACCAAAAAATGTAATGTTGGTTGTTGTATTAATGTGTGAAGGGTGATCCCTAATTAGGACTGAGCATCTTCTAGTAGTAACCACCTCAGTTGTTGTTGTTTTTTACATTGTTTGAAATAAGGATACCCATAAAATCTTCATTTAAGATACAAACGGATTAGGCCATCCCGTTCAGACGAACAAACATCGTGTTAATTATAAATGAAAAAGAAAAAGAAAAAAAAAGAAAAAAATGAACTCATAATTTGGCAGTTTTTGTTCCGCGAAACCACAGAATTAAACAGATAGAGAAAATAAAAGATTGAAAAATACTAAGATCTTGCTAGAGATCGAAAAATGCTGTTAACCATGATGGTGACATTGATATCTATTGTCCAACATGATATGAACAGAAGAAATATGGTTGCACGAGTACACAACCTCATAGCATCAGATGCCAAGAAGAACTTAACTCTTTGCCTACATTAAACCGCTTGAAGCGGCTCTCCTACTATTGCGATCCTACCGTAACCCAATGTCAGCGGCTCTTGTACATGTCCCTTGTTTAAACTGAAAAATCACTTCGTGAACACCCTTGGATTTTATTTGAACAGAATGAGTTCTGAGGTGAATATAGGTAACTTTGAAGGTCTCGTCATACAACTAAAATTACCAGAAGATTTGGTACAGTCATGGTGTAAATTTGATAAACAAAAAGCTATACATATTGTAAGAATAACTGTTGCATCAGTTCATAGGAAAAAATATATTACAATTGTAGTAGTCTGGTAGATAAGAAGGTGGACCGGGAAAAAAATTACCAAGCTAAATTTGGTATTTTTGAAATCTATCCTCTGTTGAAATTTGAAAACTCCTCTTTTTGACCCCGGGGGATTTTTTTTTTTGCGGGCGGTGGGGTAATTACCAACACAGGAACATGTATCATACATCAAAAGGAAGCTCGTCCTCTGCGGATCACATCCCTACTTCTCCACATAGTCACCGTTTCTCTGAATAGCATTGTTCCACCTACGAATGAGAGCATGTATCCCTGCACGGTAAAATTCTGTTGACTGTTTTTTGAGCCACTTCTTCACTACAGGTTTCTCTTCCTCATCACTGCAATAATGTTTGCCTTCAGGCTATTATCTCTTCGGTTGCCATGAAAGAGGTTTTGAAAGGCAAACACTAAACAAAATTGCATCAATTTTTAACTCACACACGTATACGCGTTCATCTATAAAATATGCAAACCAGATTTAGTCTGGTAGATAAGAAGGTGGTCCAGGAAAAATTGTTACCCAGCTAAATTTGGTATTTTTGAAAACTTAGTGTATCCTCGGTTGAAATTTGAAAACTCCTCTTTTTGACAACCTGATCTATCTTTAGCTATAGGTAAATATTTCATGCGTATCTGTATTTGACGCTATCTATCTATATATATATACCCATTGTACTATATGACCGGTACCAAAACAAAAATGTACTATCAACGCTATATTTAGCGGCAGTCGGATTAACTAGACAAGGATATGTTTCTTGCTTTTCCTTCCTCTTTCGTTCTGCTGTCAGTGTAATATAATAAGAGCAAAGACCAGGAATGCAAAGGATTATGTGTAATTTAACAGAAAGTTTTGATGACGAAGCACTAGGCCAAGTGTCGATTTCTTACTGGTCGAGACATGTCATGTGGTGAGGTGTGGGAAAGAGGTAGTGAGAGGAGAGCATATAATTTCAGTTTGAAAGTAAGCAGTGGCTGGGGGAAACGCAAATTTGTGTCTGTCACCCAAGGCGTTTAGACTTGGGGATAAACATGAACTAACTCATGAGAAAGAAAAGAACGCCTTATTTTATTATTAAGAACTATAAATGGCACAAGACATGATATCCTCAAGTTAATCCCAATTTGCTTCCAGACTCAAACGGCAAAGAATGCCAGCCAACTCAACATCAGCCCCAAAACATGATCCCAACCCCGAGAAGTAAAACAAGGAAAAGAAGATGCGTACAGTTCTAGCATAAACACGTCATTAACCCCTTTCAAAATGAAAGCCGCTACTTTACACCAGGGCGGTGTTATCACGTTCGGACTGCTATGTTGAAAGCCTCTTTGTGTTCTGGGAGTAAGTTTTGAGGCACGTAAAGGGCAGCTCAACCCTCACTTCAGTTCTTCTTTTTCTGAAACACAAACCGGCTTCTTTCTAAAACAGAGATTCTGTTTAGCACTTAAAGATTTAGTTAATGGAAACGCCAGAAATCTTACTTTACTGTTAACTCTATTTGGCGTGAGGTTTCGGAAAATGAGGAAGAGATATCGTCTAAAATGGTCTGTTACAATTTTTGTGACCATTTTTTAGGCGGTGGCTTTTTTACGTGGTATGTGCTTTCCACCCTGATCTTGTTTTTTAATCATCATGTTAAATGCTTTCCACCCGGTTCTTGTTCTTCACAAGATTTACCTTGCCATATCTGTTATATATTTGACATAGTTACATTTGTGACAAATTAATTATGTGTAAGAATCAAACATTAACTGGTAAATCGTTTAGAAGAAGATGGCATGGAAAATGCACATTAAATTGATAGACAAGTAGTAACATTTAGCTGGTCACTTCATAGGTCTCTGATTGTGAGAACGAGTTAGATGGGAATAAATATTTATAAGAATCTTACACCGTGTCGATAACAGAATGCTTTTACTTTTGAGAGCCGTGGACTTCTCCTGTAACAAAAATTATGATACACATGAACTAGATGGAAGAATAACCGATTATACATAGACTAGAATGTACCGAACAGGATTAGAAATACTACTACTACTACTACTACTACTACTACTACTACCACTACTACTACTACACTAGCTGTCCATTTCTAAGCAGATAGTGTTCAATATCATTTATAGATTGTTTATATTTGAGTTAAGTCGTCGGGGCGGCCTAATGTCAGTTTAAGACAATCAGCGAGGGAGTCTATCCCCATTTTCGCAAGCGCTAGACCAAGGAGATTAACTTAGCATCTGAGGTGGGGCGCCATTCCTACCCTCAGCTCCTTACTTTACCGCACAGATCCCTGTGCTACTCATATGCTGAGTTGGCGAGGGCTAGTCATGAAAAAAGTGTCACCACCTGGTTACTGATAGTTTTTCGCCTATGTGAGTCGAGAAACTTAAAGTAAACCAGATTATTATTATTATTATTACTAGCAAATGTATGCACCCTCCGGGTGCAAGTATTTAAGTTTTGATATAATAAAATATCATATTAAATTAGAAAGGCTAATGAAACTGACTAAGAATGCAGTTAAAAAGATTTGGAACAGAGGGGGTATAATCGAAAAATAGAACAACTTTGAAACTAACTATTCCATCATTTTCCATTACTCCCCTCTTTCATTGGTAAATTTTCCTAATTTAACTATTTAGTTAAAATAGGAAGTAAAGGATAATATTACAGTTATTTCTTCTTGTAAATAAATAAGATTTATCCACGAGATTTTTGTTTATATTTCTTAACATAAAACCAAACAATTAGAAATCAATAATATCAAGCACATATTTATTAAAATAAAATTTTAAATATCAATATGCAAATTAGCCTTCTCGATCAAACTGTAAACCGCTATTTTGTTGTATATATAAATACAATTGCATGTTATTAGTACGTAAATATGGTCAACAGTATTAATAATGTAAAACAATTTTTATTAATAACTGAAGGTTTAAAAGAATGAAATCATGGAGAATTTGACGTAAATAATTAAGGGAATTGTGACTTGAGTAGTAATATAGTATCGGTTACAGACAGAAAAGCACACCATCTCCATTATAATAAGATTATTATTATTATTATTACTTGCTGTCAATCATATCCGATGATGACACCATGTGAATCTGTTTTCTCCAGTTGATTCGATCTCCGGCTGCGTCTCGCCACTTGCCAATGGAGATATTCATGTCATCCAGGTTTCTCATGGTGTTGTACCTGGGTTTTGGTCTACCGATTCCGCGTGATCCCTCTCAGCTAAG
>CM042155.1:14835469-14872969 GCA_023376005.1 Doryteuthis pealeii
TCGTGTATTGCTTTATTTTGGCAGTTTCATGTGGACATACATACACACATACATACACACAACTGTCCTTTATATATGTATAGATAGCATAACGGAAATGATGTTTTAAAGAAATGCTTAGAATTTATTGAGGTTATTTGGTGTTAACAATTACATTGCATTATTCGAACTATTGTCCTCATATTTATTGTTATATACAGAACCTTTCGACCGATAGGGTCTCCGGACATCTCAGGTATTTCTTGTCGCACTTCTCAAAATTGTCGAATTCGGGAACATTCTTGTCGAACTGGGAAGCCTTCATGTCATAATCGGTAGCCTTCATGGAACTTCGAACCGAACGCTTTATTCAATTCACGGGATAAGACTGTTCCCATTCCGTTAGCCATGAACTGGTACAAGTATTAAGCTGTGTTAATCATTCTACGTTACTTTCACCCTTGCCCAGGATTGAACCTGCAGCTCAGAGATGATTGTCAACTGTATTAAATCAACATTTATACTCGTTGCGCCATGTGTCCAACTGGACAATTTGGGGGGAATTCTTGGAACTTATAAACCTAATGTTCTGAAAGTCCCCGAGTTCGACAATAAGGTTCCCGAGTTAAAAAGAAGGTTCCTGTGTCTGACCAGAAACACCTGAAGAGGCCAGAGAGCACATCGGCCAAAACGTTGTGTAGATAACAATAAAGATGAGGACAATCATCCGAATAATCCTAATAATATTGATAATCGAGACTCATTTTCAGAATTCTAGAAAATTACATTACATTCTGATAAAAAAATCACTGTGAAATTTTCCGGTTTGAAAGAACAGATTCGTAACAAATGACCAAAGTTAAGTAGGATTATTGGTTGCTTGGTTGGTTGGATTTTAAGGCACGTCAAGCCTTTGGTTATTTTATGCGTTCTGTTTTACTCATCCTTGTTGAGTATACTTAATGTTTCAAACTTTTTAAAAATTTAAATTCATTTTTTATCAATTATCGTAGATGAGTCACTGACATGTAGTATATCACCGGAACAGAGTGAACCTGGGAGTAATGGAAATGAAGGAATACTCCACACTCCCCAGGGCATCATAATTGGAAACTCACCCTTAGATGCAGTTAATACGGTAATCGAAGTCACACACACACACACACACACACACACACACACACACACATATATATATATATATATATATATATATGTGTGTGTGTGTGTGTGTGTGTGTGTGTGTGTGTGTGTATGGAAGCGCAGGGTGTAATAGTTAAAGTCGAAGGAAATGGACTCATCGACCCGAGTTCAATCCCTTGGGAAAGGTATGAATCCAATTCTCCCTCCAGCTATGGATAAATAGCAGCACAGACTGTGTTTTTTAACCATGGCTAGGTAACCAGTCTAGGAGAAGGAAAACTCGGAATTCAAAGCTGTTAAACTCCGCTTAAGAAATTGCCCTTGTACGCATCCTGCTCGTGTAGACGCAGTGGTAATATATAAAAGTATGTAATATACATATAGAAATGGGTATGGAGGCGGATGGTCTAATGGTTAGAGTCGTAGTTCAATACGTGGACGAAGCAGTTTGCATTTCCCATGGCACTAATACCTTTGGGAAAGGTATGAATTTAATTCTTCTCCCAAGTTATGGGTAAATAGTAGGGTAGACTGGGCTCTTTAATCATGGCTAGGTAACCAGTTTATGAGAAAGAAAAATCTTAATTCAAACCTATTAAACTCTGCTTAAGAAATTGACCTTGTGACACATTCTGCTCGTGCAGACGGGTTGGTAACTATATACATATAGAAATGGTTGGAAATAAATGAAAATAATAGGTAGATATACAGAAGAGATAAGAATACGAGATAGATAGATAGATATACAGAAAAGATAAGAATATGAAATAGATAGATAGATAGATAGATAGAAAAGATAAGAATATGAAATAGATAGATAGATAGATAGATAGAAAAGATACGAATACGAGATAGACAGATAGATAGACAGAAAAGATAAGAATACGAGATAGATAGATAGATAGATAGATAGATAGATATACAGAAAAGATAAGAATATGAGATAGATAGATAGATAGAAAAGATAAGAATACGAGATTGATATATATATATATATATAGATAGATAGATAGATAGGAAAGATAAGAATACGAGATAGATAGATAGATAGATAGATAGATAGATACAGAAAAGATAAGAATACGAGATAGATAGATAGATATACAGAAAAAATAAGAATACGAGATAGATAGATAGATAGATAGATAGATAGATAGAAAATATAAGAATACGAGATAGATAGATATATAGATAGATAGATAGATAGATAGATAGATAGATAGATAGAAAATATAAGAATACGAGATAGATAGATAGATAGATCGAAGAGATAAGAATACGAGATAGATAGATAGATAGATAGATATACAGAAAAGATAAGAATATGAAATAGATAGATAGATAGATAGAACAGATAAGAATACGAGATAGACAGATAGATAGACAGAAAAGATGAGAATACGAGATAGATAGATAGATAGATATACAGAAAAGATAAGAATATGAGATAGATAGATAGAAAAGATAAGAATACGAGATTGATAGATAGATAGATATATATAGATAGATAGGAAAGATAAGAATACAAGATAGATAGATAGATAGATAGATAGATATACAGAAAAGATAAGAATACGAGATAGATAGATAGATAGATAGATAGATAGATATACAGAAAAAATAAGAATACGAGATAGATAGATAGATAGAAAAGATAAGAATACGAGATAGATAGATAGATAGATAGATAGATAAGATAAGAATACGAGATAGATAGATAGATAGATAGATAGATAGATAGATAGATAGATAGAAAAGACAAGAATACGAGATAGATAGATAGATGGATGGATAGACAGATAGATAGATAGATATACAGAAAAGATAAGAATACGAGATAGATAGATTGATATACAGAAAAAATAAAAATACGAGATAGATAGATAGATAGATAGATAGATAGAAAAATTAGATTGGAAAATAAAAACAACAAATTCTAGAGATAAACATAGATAAAAAAAAAAAGAAAAGAACTAGTAGATACAAGTTGAAGATGTTAATTTTGAACATTGCATATCCGGTAAAATATTACATGATTCCTCATTGTTTATTTCAACGAGATCCTCAAAACAATTTCGTATTGATCTTTGAGGACGACCCTCCGGTCTCCGCTAAAAGCATCCGAGGTTCTGGCATCACGACTTAACGTTTAATCAAACTGATGGATACGTAAGGGACTTATCACGGTCGGCTAAAGATCTGCCTATTTGCAAATGACAGAGAAGAGGCTTAGTCATCGAGGATTGTTTTCCGTGTTCAGCAACGTGTGAATTCAAGAAAGGATTAAAAGAAAAAAGACAAAGAAAAATAGATCAATGGAAATAAGAAGAAGAACAGGGAAATAAAGATAGAGTTAAAAACTAAATAAATGGCTAAAAAAAATCCGTGCACTGTGGAAACAAGGAACAAAAAAAAAAAAAAGCTGTGCACTGGGGAAACAAGGAACAAAACCAGAGAATTTTACGCCTTATAAGACTTTTTAAGAAAATGCCATCATCCATATAAATATCAACCTTTACAGGTTTATTCAAGCATTTTCCTTTTGCAATCACTCGCTTTCCGTTTGTAGATTTAATCATATTTTTCACATCATTACGTCTTGCATACATGCATACGTATATATGGGGGTAAAATATGGATATGAATCCGACAATATAAAGAAATAGGAAAAACAAATTGTTCCAAAAAAGATTAATTTATTATATTTACTAGAAAATATATGCACCCTCCGGGTGCAAGTATTTAAGTTTTAATATAATAAAATATCATATTAAATTAGAAAGGCCAATGAAACTGAATAAAAATGCAGATAACATTATTTAGAACGGAGGGGGTATGATTGAAAATTAGAACAACTTTGAAACTAACTCTTCTATTAAGCACATATTTATTAAAATCAATTTTTTTAAGATCAATATGCAAATTAGCCTTCCCGTTCACACTGTAAACCGCCATTTTTTGTATATATAAATACACTTGCATGTTATTACTATGTAGATATGGTCAACAATATTAATAATGTAAAACAATTTTATTAATTATTGAGGTTTAAATATGAATAAAATCATGGAGAAAGTGATGTATATAACTATGTGAATTGTGACTTGATTAGTAATATAGTTTCGGTTACAGACAGAAAAACACACAATCTCCATTATAATAAGATGTCGACGTTTAAACGTTTCGGTTTATATAAAACTTTCTTCAGGACAATATTATAAAAAAAGGAAAAAATGTGTTTTTTTCTCTTTTGTTTATCATATTGCCCTGACGAAGTTTTTATATGAATCGGAACGTTTAAACGTAGATATACATGTAATAAATTCATACCAAGGGTCTAAAATGCAGTTAAAATCAATCAATTAATCGATCTTGGGGAAATATGTCTGTTTATAGATCCGCACTGATTTATTTTTACAAGACCCATACACAATTTACAGTGAAGAGCATCCATGTTATAAAATCCATTCCCATGTACAGGAGGAATACACACACTCTCCCTAGCTAAACTCACCCGCACACAGTGTTGTGGACTAGCCTGTCTTAACTTTCGTAGAGAGTAATGGTTAAAAATCAAACATTCAAAATCGTCCAAGATGAAATGCAAAAATATTAACCCCAAGTACCTGGTTTTGCTTATCTGCAGAATCCTTATTTCATATGAAAATAATTGATAATTCCGTTTTTATTATAAAAAAGAAAGGGGGGAAAAGGTTCCTGAGTCCGACAAGAAATACCTGAAGAAGGCCGGAGGGCTCATCGGCCGAAACGTTGTACAGATAGCAAATAAGATGAGGACAATAATCTGAATAATGCAGATAATACTAATCATCAAGCCTCATCTCAAAAATTCAGAGAAGAAAAAGAGATAGAGTTGTTTTTTGTGTCTCGGGATAGAGTCCTCTCTCCAACTGTGACGAGTTGGGAGGGAATTCCATTTTCCAACTGAATCTTTCAACTGTTGGGCTTTTTTCATAAGCTTCTTTTTCTTAGCATACGTCAGCATTTCGTTAAAATTAATTATCGGATGATTTCAGAAAAATCATAAAAATACACAGAAAAAAGTAATACGAAAGAAAGAAAGAAAGAAAGAAAGAAAGAAAGAAAGAAAGAGAGTGGGGGAAATCGTGAGAGGTATTTCACTTGGATATATTGAAAAGAAAAGAAAAAAAAGTGTGAGAGAATGTTAATTCAAGATTATTATACTTTTTACATATTGAACTATTTCAATAGCTCTTAAGTAAACAGATCAAACATTGTTATAATTAGATTATCATACTGTTGTATATCCACAGATCCTGCTAGTAATAAATTAATTTAGTTCATACTTTGTGTCCAGCATTGCCTTTGTTATGTCTTACTGGAGGCTTAATCTAAACCTCTGTGTAATGGAATGTTTCTTGGGAACGTTAATCTATTCATCCAACAAAATGGGCAGAAGTACTTTGAGTTTTAATGTCAACATATCCGGTCCAACTTTCTGCACGGGATGTGCTTAGCAGGTTGACCTCTTAAGTTGTATTCTTATTCACTAACGTTTTACCACATGGTCTCAATCAGTGAAAACGGATAGGGAAAAATCCAAGGACACTTCCCAAAGTCGGAAACAACATTGACACTAGCAGTCACATTAATGGAATTAAATGCTGAACACTTAAATAGAAGGTTATCGGATAAAATAGCCCTTGTTTAATTCTGCAGAAATAGTTAGTTTTCCCCACGCATATAAGATGTAGCAAAAAAGTAACTAGATTCGGTAATTTATGAGGAACTGCGTCCCGGTCTCCTGCCTCAAGAGTTGCTGCCAGGTGACTATTAAAATAACAACCCAGCTCGCTCTATTCAAAACTATCCATCTTTATAGCTATCTCAATTTGTTCATATTTATCTATATTACTTTAAATACTAAGATGTTTTTATTTATTTATGTTTGTTTAATGTCTTGTTTTTAGTTAAAATAAACAAGAATTCTGACAAAAAAAGATGCGACCCCCCCCCCCAAATACATTTACTTGTCGAAAATATCTATCTATCTCCATTTGTTCGTATCTATCTATATTATTTTGTTTGTTTATCTATCTCAGTCTGTTCAAAACTATATATCCATCTTCATATCTAAACAAGAATTACGACAATTACGATAAATAAACAAGAATTACTACGAGCTGGGGTTGTTATTTTGATAGTCACCGGGTAGCGGTTTTTGAGGCGGGAGACCGGGATGCACTTTCTCATGAATTACCCTAGATTCTTTGTACTTTTTGACACACCTTGTATTCTGAAAGAATTAACGTTCCATTCATGGTTCATTTCTATCTTGGTAAATAGAGCTTTAAACTCGGCACTTTAATGACGCACCTTGTATCCATTCATTGTTAATTTCTATCTTGGTAAATACAGTTTAATCTCGTTATTTTCATGACACACTATGTATGTACAAGCGTCTTTCAGACTTTTTCAATAAATGGAATTGTGTTGGTCGGTTGGCTGGATTTTACGGGATGTCAACCCTTGTTGGGATATATCATACCGAAAACATCTTGTTTTATTCATTCTTGATGGGTACTGAAAATTCCTTTTATGAACTGATTTTTTAAACACATTTTTAAACCTCAGTTTTTTTTCTATTTAGGCCATAATGACACCTTAAGAGGTACTACCACGCCGGAGCAGGGTTGACCTGAGATTAATGACGATGAATGGGTACTCCATACACCCCAGCGCTCCAGAACTGGAACTTTACTATTAGATGCAGTTCAACAGGGACATTGGAAAATGTGTCTTATTTGGAATATATTTCTAGAAAATTATTTTAATCTGGAAAAAATATTTGTTGGTGTTTTAAAATTGAAGGAAATCACACTGAGTGATGTAGGCCTTAACAATTGTTTATCATCAGATTATTATTATTATTATTATTATTATTAGTAGTAGTAGTAGTAGTAGTAGTAGTAGATGTAAAAAAGATCACTAATTAGGACTAAGCCTATTCAAGTAGTGACCACCCTAAGCGGAGTTTAATAGATTGGAATTCAGAATTTTTCGTCGACTAGACTGGTTATCTAACCAAGGTTAAAGAGCTCTTTAGGCCCTACTATTTACCTAAGAGCTAGAGGGAGAGTCGTTAGATTCATACCTTTCCCTAGTGTATTAGCGCTATATATATATATATATATATATATATATATATATATATATATATTATATATATGAGTGTGTGTGTGTGTGTGTGTGTGTGTGTGAATAAAAGGAAGTGAATCCGACGGTATGTAGTATAATAAAAAGTCGTAAAAAACACAGGTTTAAATGAGTTAAGTGGTGAGTTTATTGGCCCACGCTGCAGTGTTTCGATCTATTAATTAGATCAGCGTCAGGGCTTTTGTTGGTATGTGGAAGGTAAAAAAAAAAAAATTTTATCTCAGAATAAGGAAAAAGGCGAGTAATAGTTCTTGTTTATCGGTCTGTTTAAAATTTAAAGTCTGAGAAAAAAGAACGTTGAAAAAATTAAACGGTTTGAAATATTACGTCAAATATACACACCGATAAACAAGGACTATTACTCGCCTTTCTCCTTATTCTGAGATAAAATAATTTTTATCACCTTCCACATACCAACAAAAGCCTGAAGATAATATAATTAATAGATCGAAACACTGCAGCGTCGGCCAATAAACTCACCACTTAACTCATTTAAACCCGTGTTTTATCAATTTGTTATTATACTACACACACACACACACACACAAACATATATATATATATATATATATATATATATATATATATATATATATATATGTGTGTGTGTGTGTGTGTGTGTGTGTGTGTGTGTGTAAAAATGGAAAAGGAATTGAATCCGACAATATGAGGAAAAGTGAGTAAAGAAAAGAAATGTAGATGGATAAAATGAATTTAATAATAAATCATTCAAAATAAATGTTCACTCTGATGATGGTCGAATCTTCTATATGTGCGAAATATTTTCACACTCATAAACTGACCGAAACACATGTGTAAGTGATATCGATTAATGTGATATCGATTAAATTCATTTTATCCAACTACATTTCTTTTCTTTACTCATGTCGCTCCACCCCAGATTTAATAAAATCTTCCCGGCCTACCGCTAGTAATAAGGGTATATACTTCCTCGCCACCAGACTGATACCGACAATAGGCTACTCTGCAGACTTTTATTTACTTACGTGTTACCATTATCATTCAATGCTATCTAATCGGATATAATATTGATTGCGCAAGATGGATTGCATTTCACCGGACTGAAGTGTTTCAACTTCCCCCGGGGGAGATATTTCCCAAAGTTCTGAGTACAAAGTGAATGTAAACCGCTTCAACTAGACGTGTAACTTGGTTCACCGAATTTGATTACTCTTGCAATGAACCGTAACGCTACCCGCAATTAGTACACGGATCAATAAACAAAGTTCGTTATCTTAACCTAGTGAATATAACACGTTTCTCCGATTATGTGTTTAATTTCTCTCCGAATATTTCATTAATATTTGTTTTATCTTCCTCTGGTATTTGTCCAACGGTAAATTACATTTCCACTGTTATCTTTCTTTGTTTTTATCGTTATATCAGCAAATAACCTCGAGAGTGTAATTTTCATTGTAACCATGAATTAAGGGAATCTCTCGTGACTTCACTCGGGCCGATGATATAGAAATCTGATTGGGTAAGTGAATGGACAGGATCTTTGTTGTTGTTTGTTTGTTTGTTAATTTTGTTTGTTTTGTATTTCCAAATTAGATTCATTAGACAAATCTGTGGAGACGATCATAATTGCATTTTTCAGACGATTTATCACAACTAAGTGCAACCATTCAAACTATCTTATTATAATAAAGTTTCGGTGTATGTCTAACTGAAACTTCGTTACTGCTTACGTCACAATGAACATAATAATTTTGTGAGTGTCATACACAGGATACCATTTTTTTCTGGATCTGGAAAGGGGGTATCTTGCCCTTCTTTAAAAAGATGCAGTCAATGTATTTTGGGTCTCACAGACAGCACCTGATTTTTTGTATTTAAAAAAAAAATTCAAATAATACTGGAGCCTGTAGTTTTAGGTGTACATCATCTATATTAAATACTAGACTGTAAATGTATCAACTTTTGTATCGCTACTTTACGGGTTAGTTAAAATAAGGATAGAATAAAAATAGTTTAAATAGAAATAAAATAAAAATAAAACATGCTGCATTTACGCGAAATAATTTATCCCAACTAGGTGCAACCATTCAAACTATCTTATTATAATAAAGTTTCGGTGTATGTCTAACTGAAACTTCGTTACTGCTTACGTCACAATGAACATAATAATTTCGTGAGTGTCATACACATCATCTTTTCAGACTCGCTCTCAGTCCTACTATCATCAAAAAATAAAAAAAACTGGAAGACCCTCTCATCATTAAGCTCCTGAATAGATTAGACTCAATGTCTAACTCTAAGGAGATTATTATATGCTGGATACCAAGTCATATAGGAGTGAGGGGGAATGAAAGAGCTGACTCTGCAGCTAAATCGGCTCTAGATTTAATCCCTGACAAGTTCCAGATACCATATACTGATTTGAAACCTAAAATTAATAGATTCCTTCATACAAAATGGCAGCAACACTGGAATAACTGTATCCACAATAAACTCTTCCTAATCAAACCGACTTTGGGAGGCTGCAGACCAACTTTAAGGAAGTCTAGAAAGGAACAAGTCATTATGTCCCGATTATGCATTGGTCATACAAAACTAACACACTCTTATATACTCAAACAAGAACAACAACCACAATGTCAAACATGTCAAACACCCCTGACAATCAAACACTTATTGATGGAATGCAGATTTTTTGCTCACATCAGAAAACATTATTTTAAAGCAAACAATATGAAGGACCTATTTGAAAATGTTAACATAGAGGATATGTTCTCCTTTTTGAGGGAAATAAAATTATACCATAGAATATAGACATGAAACAAATCAATGGCATACAGTATGATTCCCAATAATGCTAACACATTGTTAAAACCAATTACTAAATGTATATATATGAATACACAATATGTATAACAACCCAACCGCTAGGCATGATATAACCCTGGACGGGTTGATATGCCGTTAAAATTAATAAACCAACCAACCAACAGGATACCATTTTTTCTGGATCTGGAAGGGGGGTATCTAACCCTTCTTTAAAAAGATGCAGTCAACGTATTTTGGGTCCCACAGACAGCACCTGATTTTTTGTATTTTCTTTAATTCAAATAATACTGGAGCCTGTAGTTTTAGGTGTACATCATCTATATTAAATACTAGACTGTAAATGTATCAACTTTTGTATCGCTACTTTATGGGTTAGTTAAAATAAGGATAGAATAAAAATAGTTAGAATAGAAGTAAATTAAAAATAAAACATGCTGCATTTACGCGAAATCTGACAAGGTGCTGCAACTAATGCAGATGTTGGAGGTCTTCTGCAACCCATGCATATTTTTCTTCATGTTCTGTGCAAATAAGGAATTCGTAGGGGTCTGAATAAGCCCTTCAGCATTTTCATAATTTTTTTTTCCATGAAGGTTTCGCTATTTCATGAGAATTGAATCCTCAATAGCGAAGAATTGCTTGGTCGATGATGATGATGATGGTGGTGGTGATGATGATGATGATGACTAGAAAGATTATATTGAATAGTTTGATGGAAAATATTTTCTTAGTGGGTTAAGATAATTGTTTATAATTTGATTAAGGTCTTTTCACAACGACAGAATAACCGGCTATTAAACAAAAATGTGTTTTGTTACGCACACACAAAGACACACACACACACACACACACACACACATATATATAAATAATATTATATATATATATATAAATATATATATATATATATATATTATATATATATATATATATACTAGCAAAAGTACCCGGTCCATAACCGGACTATATATAAAGAATGGACCATAAATAGGAGAGATATTCTGAGCTGAATGGGTTAGACTGTGATTTTATTCACTAAAATTAAACTGCTGGTATAGCTATAATAGAAAGCAGGCAGCGAACAATATTCTATTAGCAGCAGCAGCAGTATATGGACAGTGCGACAAATCGTTTGATTTTGGTCTAATTAATTCATTATATCCTTTAATCAGCAAAAATCAATGACCAAATTTGGCGTGTTTCTTAGTTAGAAGGATATTAAGGTGTATGCAATATTTCAAATCTGAGTAACCTCCCGTTTTGGAGTTATACGTCGACCCGTACATACCAAACTTCCCTTTATATATATATATATAGTTATATATATGTATGTATGTGTGTGTGTGTGTGTGTGTGTGTGTGTTGTGTGTGTCTATTTTGTTGTGAATTAAAAAGATAGATCTATATTCTTTCTGTGTTTTCATTCTATAATTTGTACACGTGTTGTATTTTTTCTGCTCCCAGATTTATTGATTCTTTAAAATAAGTACAATTGACAAGAGTAATACGGTCGGGACAATCATTTAGGTGGTAATGCCCAACATGACTAGCCGATTAATCGGGGGACCCTCTCCTGGCCGTCAGTCAAGCCCAACTAAGAGCCAAAGTTGAGTGTTGCAATTAATACACTGCTCTGCCACCATGATTCCGTCCCCAGGAATCATGGGTCACCACCCACGGCCAGCAGGTGGCAACATCAAGGGTCATACTCATCTGCTGAGGTTCAGTCGGCCTAATTTCCAGCCCATCGTATAGGACAGGGTAAATTTTCCTATTACTAATACAAGGATGTCGGGCGCACCGTGCAACTAACGAGAGAAAAGGGAAATGGAAACATATTTATTTTTACTAGCAAAAATATTCAACCTCCTGGTGCAAGTATTTAACTTTTAATGTAATCAAATATTATATTAAATTAGAAAGGCTAATAAAAATGCATATAAAAAGATTTGAAAAAACAACAACAACAACAACAAAATAAAACAAACAACGAACTTACTCTTCCATCACTCCCGACTTTCATTGCTAAATTTTCCTAATTCACCTATTTATTTGAAATAGGAAGTATGAAATAAAATTACCGTTATTTCTTTTTGTTAATGGATTTCTTTTAAGATTCATCCCCGAGATTTTGGCTCATATTAAGATAACTTAAGCAATTAGTAATCAATCTATCTAAGCACGTATTTATTAAAATCAATTTTTTATATGAATATGCAAATTAGCTTTCCAGTTCACACTGTAAACCGCTACTTTGTTGTATATAAATACAATTACATATTATTAGTGTGTAGATATGGTCAACAGTATTAATAATGTAAAAAAAAATGGTTAAATGAAAAATAAATCATGGAGAATGTGACGTAAATAACTACGGGAATTGTGTCGCATCAAACTCGTGTGGTTGGTGTGTGTATGTATGTATATATATATATATGTGTGTGGGAAGAAAAGGATAGACAAACTGATAAACAAGGACTATCACTTGCTTTTCTCGTTATTCTGTAATAAAAAAAAATTATCACCTTCCATATACCAACAAATGCCCTGAAGATGATCTAATTAATAGATCGAAACACTGCAGCGTCGGCCAATAAACTTACCACTCAACTTATTTAAACCTGTTTTTTTTTTCAATTTTCTTAATATACTTCATATCATCGGATTCACTTCCATCTCTTTACACACACACACACCACACACACACACACACACATATATATATATATATATATTATATATATATATATATATATATATATATATATATATAATGTATATATGTGTGTGGTGGTGTGTTTGTTTTTAAGTTGGGCGTTATTACGAAGATATCTAAAATAAATGAATGAATTCGGTGTTATGGAGTATTGGATTCACTTATTTTTTAATTATTTTTTATCATAAATGTTCGGTTTCGTGAGATACCCTTTATAAAATGACTTTGTTCCTGTTCAACGTATGTCTGTAAAAAAAAATATAATAACGGAGTATTCCAATGTCAGCGTTTAGTCCCCTCACGTGACTTTGTAATTTTAGAATATATATATATATATATATATATATATATATATATATAATATATATATATATACCAAACATTTGTTAAACCCTTGTGGTAAGAAAAAACCTGGGTAGTAATATAGTTTCGGTTACAAACAGAAAAAAAACGCACAATGTTCATTATAATAAAATGTGTTTGTCATGCATCCTTGGACAGTATCCACTTTTTACAATGTTCTCCCATAAAGCTTAAAATAAAAAAATATTTGTACTGAGCATATTAACACAATGTACAGATCAAATGACCGTTATATAAATAATCCTACTATAAAATAAACAACCTCCAGGCGGTGTAAAAATTATTTTTGAAAGACATTGACTGAGAGGTGTGGGAGTTAAAAATTCAATGTTAGAGGGTTTGTATTATAGTAAAGTAAAGTCGTCGAGGTGGCCTAAAGTTGGTATCAGCTAGACAACGAGGGAGTCTATCCCTTTTTTCAATAGACCAACGAGATTGTTTTGGCGTCTGAGGTGGAGCGCCACACCTACCATCAGCTCCTTATTTTACCGCACAGATCCCTGTGCTACTCATACGCTGAGTTGGCGAGGACCGGTATCGAACTAGGAACCTTGTGGTTTCTAGCCGAACGCTCTACTGACTGAGCTAATCCGGCCCATCAAATTTATCAAAGGAGTAAAAATAATAAAACAATTCGAAATGGAAACTCAGTTCTGTCCTCCTCTAATAAAATGTTGATCTCCTCGATTAATTATTAATTAAACAGTTATTTTCAATATTTCACACATAAACTTTACACAAAATCGTACGTATTTATTTATTTGTAACTTTTTATTATTTGAATCTTGTTACTGAAAAAGGGCGAGAGTAGAAACTGATTACAGTTTATTCTATGTGTTGAAAATTTTCGGTAGTGTGACGTAGGCAGTGACGTAGATTCAGTTTCCGACAAACAGAGACCTAATCTCTATTATTATAGATAATTACAAAAAATATCCACTTGAACTTATTTTCTCACTATTATGTTTGAAATAATCTCATTCAATCTCATTTTTTTCTGTTATTGATCTGATTAGCTAAATTGTTGCAAAACATATCTTATTCTATTAGCAAAAAATTCAGTTGATTAACAGACTTAGGTTTTTTTGTTTTGTTTTTTTAATCTGCCTTACCAATAAATTTCCACCTCGGAAATACCTATTTAAGAAAGTTGACTACCATAATTAGAAAATCCATCAATTATTCTGAGAGTATCAATTTGATCATCGCTCATTCTTCCTCCTAGTAAAGTAGGTAAGCGTGATCAAATCTCTCTCTGAAACTGTAATATGTTTTATTGTTATATATTGATGGGCATACCGTCGTTTTGGACGGTTATTCTAGAAACAGATTTGAGTTTTGGTGTTGTAGAATTCAAATCTGAACCGTTATAATGATTGAAAATCAATAACCTTAGCTTAATCTCGATTTCCGGTTACAAAGCAAACGTTAAGAATAAAGGCTTTTAGTTAGTCGATTGCTGGACCTCACGATGTAAAGACCTGTTGGCACGGCACCCGTATACAGTTGAGAATCCTAGGTTTAAGAATCCGAAGTTTAAGTTTTTTTAAAATGTGATCACAAAAACTATATACCTTGGGTTTATCCCTAAAAACTATGACAACCTTGGTATCCCTTAAGAACCAAAGACCAGAACAAGAAATTAGAAACAAGATAGAATTAAAATAAAAAAAACATCCTTGTTTCTTGTAAGTTTGAAGGGGGAAGAACTATGGAAAAAAATAAGTTGCTTTAAAAAATTTTTTTTTTAATTTTTTTTTCTTTTATTCATTTTTCTTTCTTGATTTAAAAATAAATCTACCCCACAAAAAAAATGAATAAAGATGAAATGAATAAAGACAAAATGTTAAAATTAATTTTTTTGCGAGGGTGGGGAGACTATGGAATAAGTTGTTTTAAAAACTTTTTCAATTTTCTAAAAATTTTAATTCACCCTCACCCCCCCCCCAATTTAAAAAATAAAACAAAAATAATTGAAAAAATGTTCTTGTTCTTGAAAGGGGGACCAAAGACCAAGTAATGAAGATAGCTACAGACTACGAGAAATAAAGTACAGAGAGAAAGAAAGTTAATAGATACACAAGATACAGAAGAAGCCATAAGGAAAACTACTCAGAAGGTAAGTAGAATATTTAAAAGGGGAGATATACCCACGGATATCTCTCATAATACACAAGTAAAGAAGAGAAAAGAAAAGTAAAGTCGTCGGGGTGGCCGAAAGTTGGTATCAGCCAGACAGCGAGGGAGTATATCCCCTTTTCACTAGCTCAACACCAATGATTTTATTTTCAGCATCTGAGGTGGAGCACCACACCTACTATCAGCTTCTCACTTTACCGCACAGATCTCTGTGCTATTCATACGTTGAGTTGGCGAGGGCCGGTATCGAACCAGGAATCTTGGGTTTCCCATCCGAACACTCTACCGACTGAGCTAAACCGGCCCATATAGAAGAAAGGGAAGAATAAAATTGAGGGCACAACCACGGATGCTCTCATACGGGAATAGAAAACCAGACACGGATCTCCATATTATATATACCCAGGTAAAGAGGTATACAATTTTTTTTATATACTTATACCCTTGGGAAAGGTATGAATCCTACTCTCCCTCCAGCTATGGGTAAATAGTAGGGCAAACTGGGCTCTTTAATCTTGGTTTGGCAACCGGTCTAGGAGAAGGAAAACTCTGAATTCAAACCTGTTAAACTCCGCTTAAGAAATTGACCTTGTGTCGCATCCTGCTCGTGCGGAGGGTTGGTAAATATATATACAATTTTTTTTTTTCATTTATGACCTGAATCTCAATATGAGAGGTTCGATTTTTTCTAGACACTGGAGCTTACGCCTGAGATTAATATTATACACGAAGTCATTTTGGGGCTTTTTTATATTTTTAAAAGATCATTTTCCTCACCTGCAATAATATTTATAACTATCCAGCCAATCATGCTATTTCCCTTGAAAGAACATAGAAAATATGATTGTCAGCTTTAAATATATCATCAAAGCAAAACCCTTAACCATCTTCCTCATTTCCTTTTCTTTTCTGATTTCCCTGTTGCTTCATTATATCGATGGGAATGTGCTGGAAAAGATTAGAAGAGTCCTTTAGCGTCCAGACCTGGCATTCGATTCTCTGGCTTATCAAGGATTGGTAGCACGTGTCTGGAGGAGAGTTTCAATTAATCAACTGATAACAGTGAAATTCCACTCTTAAGAATTTGTTTTTCGACCGAATACATCCCAAAATACAAACGAAAGTATCAACATTTTCAAAAAACTAATTAGATGCAAAGGCGGACTTAGTATAATAAGGTTAACTCTTGGAAAGTTGCATCTAATACATTATCATTCATTATTCTCTAAATAAACGAAGTGAAACAGAAACATCTTTAGTGAGTTGGCGTGTAATAGCAACTGATAAGTCAATTACAACGTCTTCTGTAAAGTCTATCCAACTTAATGTTGCCATCATTATACCAAATATATTAAACAAATATCCGATTTTAAAATGTTATTTTCTGTAGACTTTCTTCCCCGGAGAATGAAAAGTAAGAATATATTGAATTACTAACAATCAGTTTATATCAAGTTATGCTTTATACCAATACACCAAAGAAGATTCCCATCCTTTTTATTTACACCACACTCTCCCTCTCAATCTATATATCTATCTACCAGTCTCACTCAATAATACATATATAAATATATTATTACTTATATTTTTGCTTGAAGCAGTTACAATGCGTATATCGTATAAAATTCAATAATTAATGAAAAATTTCATGTCAAGCGAACTCGGCAAAATTGGCCCCTACGTAGAACATCGTACAGCAGCCGTTTCAACTTTATTAAGTCTCATCAGCGATGTATACTCACGATTTCCCTCCGACAGAAATCGAGACCAGGAACTCAGCACGCATAGGTCAGAGATTTTACCACTGGGCACCGATACCCAGGAAACGATATATGCGAAATTAGCTTGTCATTGGTAAATACGTCACTATTACTACTACTATACAAAGCAGAGTGGACGTGAGAAGATCGCTAATTTTAGGCTTATGCTCCGGAATGAGGAATGAGATTAAGGTAATTTGTTTTTGAAGCATTGTTGAGTAAAGATATTTATTATTTATATTTTTTGCTAGAAGGCAGTTACAATGCGTATACCCTTGACTAGCTAATTTTGCATATATCGTTTGCTGCGAATTTTATACGATATACGCATTGTAACAGCCTTCAAGCAAAAAAATAATAAATAAAAATATACTTTACTCAATGCTTCTAAAGCAAATTACTTTAATCATATATAAATATGTATACACACACATACACATATATGCATACACACACACACACACACACATATATATATATATACATTTTATATATATATATATACCCACATGCTCACACACATATATATTGGGTATCATCATCATGTCGCGCCAGTAGCACGGATATCCATGACAATCTCTCGCCAACCGTCCCTATCACTCATCGCTTTCGATAGGTCCTCCTCACAGCATCCGGTATCCGTACAGCGGATCAATATAGGTATTTGCTGGGCGGCTCACTCTGGCGGGCCCATGAGCTGGTTTCCACAAGACAACGTCAATTTTGAGTTCATCCTTGCTTCACCAGCAGTGTCCAGCATGTCTTGTTCGTCTCACTGTGTATTTTGATACAATCATTATTTGATGCATTTTGTAATAAAGGTTACTGACAAGAATACTCTCATAATTGGTTGATTTAGTTTATTTTATCCCGTTGATCCGTTGTCGTGTCAATACTGCTGTACGGCTGCACTACCTGGACCATAACGAAACGACTAGAGAATAAACTAGATGGGGTTGCACAAGAAAGAAAACGTGGAAACAACACCCCACGAGAAAACAGCTGTACGCCCACCTGCCCAATACCACACAAACCATCCGGACAAGACACGCAGGACACTGCTGGAGAAGCAAGGATGAACTGATAAATGACATCCTCATGTGGAAGCCAGCACATGGGCAAGCGACCAGCAAAGACGTACATTGACCAGATCTGTGCGGGCACTGTATGCTGCGTAGAGGATCTCCCAAGAACGACGAGTGATAGGAACGGATGGAGAGAGATTGTCATGGATATCGTGCTAATAGCGCGACCTATCAATGATGATGATGATGATTTGATTTGAATGATAGCCTATATATGTGGGGGGCTATTGTAGCTGCGATATATCTGCTTATCAATCAACACTCTGCCTTTTTAACATCATCTAACTATTGGAATGATTTAGATACTGATTGCATGTCCTACTGTCTCGAATCTGAGCCCAGTCAAGCTCGACTTTATAATAAATGTGTCGCAATATGTGGATTAACAAATTTAGAAAAATCGTCTAGTAGAACAATAATTACTGTGTTCGACTTTTTTATGCACCCCCAGAATTGTGTCTTTATTAAAGATTACTAACTGTTAAAACGGGGTTAAATACTCTATATGTATATGTTATATGTAATATATACAATGTATATATATAATATATAATATATATATATAATATATATGCATATATATGTGTATATATATAAATGTAATGTATATATAATACGTATATATATATATATATATATATAATATGTATAAACTTTAAAGATATTCTATTGCTAAGAACACACACACACACACACACCACACACCACACAACCTTGAATTTGTTTCCGCTGTCGTTTATGCAAAAGATTTTATACACACACACAGCGCCCACACACACACCAGACAAACCACACACGCTAAAAGATGACGCACCTTTCCAGTCGATACACACACTTACACGTCCCATACTCAACACACGCAAAAAAGAATATTTGACGTCATACTTTCAAACGTCTCCCCTTTTTACAAACCTCAAACATTTTTTAAACAAGACTGAATAACAAGGACTACCACTCGCTATCTCTGTGATAACAATATATATATAGTATATATATATTATATATATATATATATATATATATATATATACTGTTTTTTTAAATTTGTTTAACAAATCAAGTGAAAAGCAACCGACACCCTTCAAACAAGTGAAGGCAATACCGACACTTCCTTACAATTATACTATATATTATATATATATATAAATATATATATTTATATATATTATATTAAATATATATATATACGTATATATATATAATATATCCTTCTAATACATATGTTCTGCTTCCAGGATTTGTTCAAAGTAAATATTCTCCTTGTGTTATGTCAAAATCCCAAGTGCAACTATACAATAGTATTATCAAACGGGCACGAGCTTCAAAGATAGCCTTCGTTTTTATCTACTCAAAGAGATCAGATTTACATATTGGCCCATTAACCTGTCAATTATCACACAATAACATTACTAATCGATCATCAGTTGAAAGCATAATAACTCAATCCAACTAACCAACCAATACATCATTTACTTTTTCAATAACCAAGTTTTACCATCCAACCGTGGGTACTTCAGCTAGTTGTTTATAATCTAGACACAACGCTTTGGCGGACGGTCCGCGGAGGTCTGACTTTTTCGCATTAGAGGTTGAGTGAGAGTCAGCTACTTTGAGGTCATTATTCTAAAATCAAGATAGTCACGCGAATCTCTTTGGACTGAATTGACAATGAAGTGTCGGTCTTCGGCCCATCAAGAGATTCGAAGATGTCGTGCCAAAACGAATTTTTCTAAATTGTTGTTATTATGCGATCGGGTGGTGATTTCGGATAAGCAATCGTTTTTAATATCGATGCCGTGTCTCAATCGAATGAACAATCCCCCGCAAAATGGAAGTGCTAATGCCTAAGAGGCGCAGGCAGGTATATGAATGAACATGCTAGAGAGGATATAATGCGAGCTCAATTAAGGGATGTGCTTTTATCAGATAACCGTTTCCCCGGGGTTAGACAAAATGCAATGGGCTTGAACGACCGGCGGAGAAGTGACGAATATCGTTAAAGACACGGTATTATCTCATAATATAGTGGGAGGATTACGGTCTCTTTTGCACTTCCTAGGTAGGCGCCAATTTCGTACGGCAACTTTTCTCTAAAGGTGTGCTAATTAGTATACGTTACTGTAGAAACTACAGAAGAAACTCAATTGACGTAATAAGATAATGTATGCATTCTACCAATTCTCCTCAGAACATGATTAAGACAAGATCTTCTTAAGATATATCTATTATTATCCTAAAGCTGACTGACTCAATGATTGTTTGCGGTAAAGGCTTTTTTCCTATTTAAGTTTTGATACAAAGGAAACACCCAAATATCCCTAGTTTGGATTCAGTTATTTTTAAAAATCCGATTTTATTTGATTCTAATAAGTCATAATTCAAAAAATTAATTCAAAAAAACCACCGTCCCTTACTTTCACATTCATCGTCACTTTCCCCACCTCTCATATATATATTGTATACTACTTATTAAAAATAACTACTCCATAAGAGGGGATGTGAGACAATATCAATTTTTAAGATATATCTAATATTATAAACGCTGAAGAATGAATAAATTGTTTACTAAACGGCTTTTTCCAATTTAGTTTAATATACAAAATACATCTCAAAATATTCCTTAATGTTTTAAGGATTTTAAGTCTATGCTTTTTGTAAATTCATATTTTAGGTACTAATAAGTCCGTAATTCGCCCATTAAGTCAAAAACCCATTCGTCTCTTTTTCATATTCTGCGTGGTCAAATTTCCTCTCTATAAATATATTGAATAACTACACCTATGTATGGAGTATTGTCTGTGTGTACAAGCGGGGAGTGGGAGAGTGTGTCAGGTGATTGGACTTCCATTTTATTCGTATTTTAATATTCGTCCTCTTATGGTCCAGAACTCGTACAGGATTGAAACACGGGTCGACGAGTCATTTCCAGCTACTCTAACCATTATACACGTGCCTTCCGCATATCTCTGTATAGTTTATGAAAATATATCTCTGAAAAGAGTGCTCTTTCTATTCTTGTGTTTTTGTTGTGTTTTTGACTGATTCTATCCCTTTGTTATTTTGATGTCTATCGAAACGACAGTTGCTTTTTTATTATCATTTAACATGAAATTCAGTGATACTCCATTGAACTCCTAGTCGTCAGTCACGACCATGGCCCTTTCAAAACAGAGCGATTTTGCGACTTTGCTCTCCGTAAACTGAGTCACATCGGGCACCTACGCTTAGCAAATGAAAGTACGGGACATTCATCATTGGGGATAAAGAATGCATCCTGTCATATTGCTCTCTTCATTTCATCAAATAAGAGGTCATTCCAGTGTCCCAGATCCAACTATCTGCATAAGTACATTTGTTCTAAGCATGTTTCTGTATTGTTCTCTAATGTTCATGTTATACACTTTTTCCTTTCTCTAAAAGTTAAAAAAATGTCTTGTATTAAGATGTCAAGCTGAAGCCCGTTTCCTCTCAGGTCACCAAAGTTAGCAGGGAAATGATTCAGTGCAGTACTTATATGAGTGACTCAACTATTTATCTGTGGTACTGTAGCGTAACCTTATTTATATGTGCCATAACATAAACAGAGCCGTAGTAAATTTCAATGTTTACCCTTAGAAGATAGAAAACATGCAGTAATTCTAATTTATTTTAAATTTGTTGATTCGATACTATGATCCTAAAATCAAAACACTTGTGTTAGACAGTTGGTCAAATAGCAATCAATCATCCTCATTTCTCTTTTTCTCTCTCACTTACTTCTCCGCATAAAAGGTTTTATAGAATTTGCCAAAGTTCTCAGTTGGTTTTCTTAATATATATTCGACAGTGAGCCAAAAGTAATGTATTTTTTAAGAAGATAAAATTGGGTCCTCTGTGGATCACATCCGTACTTATTCACATAGCAAGGTTTCTCTCAATATCCATGGTCCATCTTCGAATGAGATCATGTATCCCTTCCCCGTAAATCTGTTTGACTTGTTCTTTGAGCTACTTCTTCACTACAGATTTCACTTCCATCGTCCACCGGAATAACCACTATCATCTCCTCGTACCTAGAAGAGGTCTTAAAGAAGTAAACATTATTTAGAATATATAATGACAGTAGCTCGACTAACATATTAGTTTGCGTGAATTTATCTTTAAAAAGGAACTTGATATTGAAGCTGTTAAATTGATAGTTTTATCCGAAGTATTCTCTTCAGAGATATAAAAGATTATAATGATAATGAAAGGATTATAAATAAAACAAGCAAGCAGAGAAACAAGTGTTGAATAACTGTATGTCTCATGTCGTTATCTATTTCTATTATTAAAACAAAAAATAAATATATTTCCTATGTGTATTTATTTTGTAGAGTAAATCGATACTTGTAGTTTTTTTTAATATAATTGCTTACTTGTTGTCAAAGTCCCGATTTCCTTTGATAACAAATTGGCTTATCACTGTTATGTTCAGACTGATACTTTGTTCAATGTACGGAAAAATATCATGAGGTCTGTTCTTTTTTATTACTCGGACTTCTTTGCTAGCAGAGGATAGCGGGTATTCCGATCCACTAGAATAAGGAACGGTCTTAATGTAAAAATATTTTTGTAATGAAAGACAGGCTTTTGGGTCTTTTTCTAGCAGAGTAATTCTACTTTTCATTTTGATGAAATAATGTGTAGAGAAATAATGTGTTAAGAGACCCGTCTACAACTGTAATTCTGAATAGTAATTCTGAGATTAACTTACCAAAAAGATCACCTGCCCTCGGGTGGTCCAGCTGGCTTCGCCCTGGACCAGTAAAGTAATGTTGATCCCAGGACGCTATCCCCCAGGCAAACACATCCCCTTGATTTAAATGAGGCAGGGCTATGTTATTGCCTAGTGCCGGACTTGAGGGGGAATTCCGAACAGAAATCACACATTTTTTGCACCTACTCAAACCATGAGCTGCTGCTTTAATGTCCTTGTGTCAACACCCGTAATACGTAGATACGCTGTAAATAGCCCTACAAATAGAAATCAACCTTTTATTCGAGAGCCGCCTTATTTCCTTTAAATCTGCGTACTCTTTAAAATTCAATTAATTATCGTCCGATAATGCAACGCTCTTTTTAAACCATGTTTTCTCCAAAATGAAGGTGTAATATGGGTGCTACGTTGATGCAAAAATTCAAAATTCCCGGGTCTGTTAATTATCGAACAATTCTATTTGCAAGATTTATGACGATGCAAAGGCTATCTTTTTTACGAGGTATGGCCGATAATAAACATAATTGATGGGAATCGTATCATGATTTCTGAATAATCGAGACCCTGTCAGATAGCAAAAGGTCAAACCGACAAATCAGTCAATATTTAAGCTGGCGAAGGAAACAAAGTTCAGCGAATAATTCACAACAGTATTTGTGCATGAAAAAAAAATTTTTTTTAAAGAAAAATCCATATTCCAAAATACAATTTTGCCGATGAAATTCATCCCAGCAATAAACCGTTTCTATAAACAATAATTACATTTTTTAAAGAATTATTTAACCATCTTGTCTTTGAGATGGAATTTTTATCCAAATTAACTGTAGAATCTTTTTCAAGAAAGATTCGAAATAACATCTATAAATGCCGTTTGCGTTGTTAGGGTCCTGATTCTTAACAAGCTGACCTTTGACTGTGGTTTATCGTTTTTTTCCCTGTTTGTGGTTAAAGAGAGAAAATAAATATTTCAATTTTTATAAAATAGTAAAAAATAAACAATGTGCTGATGTAACGCTTTTTCTACTTAGAATAACAAGCAAAAATATGCGCCGTCCGTGCGTAAGTATTTAAGTTTAATGTATGAATATACTAAATTAGAAAAGACTATCGAAATTAGATAAGAATTCATATAAAAAGTTTACACTTAAGTTTTAATTAAATTCAATTTGGTTTCTATATAAAATCATTCATAGCAATGATTTAAATGCGTAGGCGAATAAACAATAATTATTACAAATAACAATAACACCAAACTAATTATCTATTAAACGATATGCAAATTAACCAAACACCAATATATGTTAGCCTTTATTTCTTATGTGATGTATAAGACATAGCAGGAATTTAACGCACGAAATAACATAGACTGTTTTGAGGCAAATCTAACAAATGATTTAAAATGCGTAAGGAGAATAAAACAAAATAATATTACATAATCAATCATCATCATCATCATCATGTCGGCGCTGTTGGCATACGGATCTCCCAAGACAATATCTCTCCATCCGTCCCTATCCTCATCATTCTCGAGAGGTTGTCTATGCAGCATCCTGTAATCCGCACTGAGCTGGTCAATGTACGGGTCCTTTTGCTGGTCGGTCACACGTGGCGTGTCCATGTGCTGGTTTCCAACAGAGGACGTCGCTTTGAGTTCGTCCTGCTTCTCCAGCAGTGTCCCGCGTGTCTTGTCCGTCTTACCCGGATGGTTTGGGTGATATGTGGCAGGTGGCCATACAGCTGTTTTTTCTCGTGGGGTGCTGTTTCCACGTTTTTTCAGGAATCACCCCGCAGCAGTCTTTGCAGCTCCCATCTAGTCTATTCTCTAGTCCTTCGTCAGGGTCCCAGGTGGTGCAGGCCATACAGCAGCATTGATACGACAACGGCATGGAAGACCATATCAATAACACCAACTAATTATCTATTTAAACAAATATGCAAATTAACCACACCATATAATGTAGACTTTATTTCTTATGATGTATAAGACACATAAGGCAGGATTTAAACGCACATATAACATGGACTGTTTTTGAGCAAATCCAACAAGATATCGTAAGAGACATCATTTATAAATAACAGCCATTCTATGTAATAATGACTTGAAGTATGAATTTGGTACTTATTGATCATCATCATCATGGTCGCGCATGCTCACGGGTACCATGACAATCTTCCGCCAACCTTCCCTATCATCATTTACCGCTGGAAGCTCCTCTGCCGGAGGCAGCCAGCGTCTTCACATAGCTGGTCAATGTAGGTCCTTGCCTCAGGCGCCCCAACACTTGCATGGCCCATGTGTTGGCTTCCACAGGATAACGTCGCTTATGAGTTCATCCTTGCTTCTCCAGTAGTGTCCTTGCATGTTCTTGTCCGTCTCACTCGGATAGTTTGGGAGACATGGGGGTCAGGTGACCGTAGCAGCTGTTTCCTTGTGGGGTGCTGTTTCCAGACTGTTCAAGATTTGCACGCCGCATTCTGTGGCGCTCCATCCTAGCTATTCTCAAGACGCTTTGTTAGGGTCCCAGGTGGTACAGACACTTTTCCTTAAATTCTACTTATTAATAGACTACGGCAATTCTCAAGGACATTGGACATAAAACAGTGACATAGTTTTTGTTACAAGTCAGCAGACCACCGTCCATTATAATGAAGATATACCACGATAAAAGTCATTGCAGAAAGTTCCTGAACGTTTGTCACTGTATTATTGCTTTCAAGGGTGTAAAGATTAACGAACTAGGGTAGACTATCAATAGGGTGTTTGATGTTTACTTGGAGTTCCATATTCCAACATATCGGTGCAGCAGAAATTGCGAGAGTATTTTAACAATTCCCATGCGTGTGTAAAGTAAACTTAGGCAGATTAATAAACGCTGATATTTTTATGCTTTTTTTTTTTTCAGATACGAACCCTTGAAGGGCGTTTGATGTTCATTTGTAAGTGATCTGGTAATTGTTACAAATGAACAGCTTTTCGTGTTTTAGTTCCACTTACGTAGAATGATGACGTCTGGATACAAAATCAATATGGGTTAAATAATTAATCCGAAACATCATTTTTTTTTAAGTCACAGGTTATCTCTAGAGTTGCAGGTTCAATCCTGGTCAAGGATGACTGTAACATAGAATAACTTAACTATAACATAACTTAACACCTGTACCCCTGCATCGAGTCCGTGGATGAATAAAGGGGTTAGGGTCAAAGTTCCGTTGACGGTTCCGATTAATCGACAGAAGTCCTGAGTTCAAAAATAAGGTTACAAGTTTCGGAAAGGCTCCCAAGTCCGACAAAGAAATACCCAAAGAAGGCCGGAAGGCACATCGCGGCCGAACGTTGTACAGATAACAATAAGATGATGACAATAGTCCAAATATATTCAAATAATAACTAATCTTTTATCGATATAACATGTAATGAGCACTGTGTATACGCATATGTAAACATCACAGATGAAGGATGTTCAGTCACTTAAAAATACCAAGTTTCATCAAAATCAACTCTTTTTTCTCTATTTTCCTCTTGTTAAAACATCGTTATTCAATAAAGAAAAGGAAATTACAAAATGCTTCAACAAATTGCAAGTGAATTTTATTTGCAATATGAAGATCGGATAAAATCAATGAATACAAAATAAAGCGTGAACAAAATAAAATAAGATAATTTCTAAAATCGAATAAAAACAATCCAAAAATAATATATTAGTTAAGAAAAATCAACAAATATCATTTCATCAAAAATAGGAGAAATTGCAGATTTTTTTGCCGTCGAAAAGCAAGCAAACTTTCGAAAAATTAATTTTTTTAAAAAGAGATTTTTTACACTCTGTTTGAAATAATGTCTTAAGTTCTTTTAGGTGATTTTTAACTCCTAAAAAGCACAGAAGAAAATGATAGAATATGAACTTAATTCAATGAATTTAAGAATAGTTTGAAACCTCTCTCTCTCTCTCTCTCTCTCTCGTCTTCTCCTCTCGTCTCTTCTCTCTCTCTCTCTTTTATCTTTGTCTTTTCTTGTCCTTTTTTTTCATCAAACGATTGACCACTGATTAGGCGTTATTCGTTTCGCTATTCTCATCCCCTCTCATCTCCTTTTCTTACTATCTTTCTTTCTTTGTTTATTATATTTTTGTGTATCATGCCACTTTCCCTCTTTATCAGAAAAAAACGATTCGTCCATTTTTTTAACTGAGGTGAACCACAGCTCATAAGAAAATAGAATTTGATGGATAAGCACAACTAGAAATAATATTGATTTACAATTTTGCATTTCATCTTGGATGAAATTTAAGCGTCCCTGAAAAAAGAGATTGGGGAATTGTTAGAAGAAAGGAAAGAATTAGAAAATCTAGGCTGCGACTACTAAAATCATCTAGGATATTTAGAAAAACTTCCAGGATCCACTGAAAACTAGATCTAGTAATCTAACAAGAAAAACAGCTCTTTCTCATCCCGTGAATTTGCCGTCCAGATCGATAATGAAAGAAAACGAAAATATAGTCAACAAATCTAGTGTGTTCTGTAGTCCCCAGTTCTGGGCGTTATAAAAAGGTGGGCCTTTTAAGTCCGCCCCATGGAGACGTCGGTCGCATCATAAGTCCTCGTATCGTCTATAAAATAAGATTCAAAACTTATATCTTCATCTGGATGCGTAAGGTGAATGTTTCTGGTCGCTGTCAGATACATTCTGTGTAAACGCGTTCTCGGTTGTATGCGTTTTGGCCCCTGTCAGCTATTGGCTGTTAAAAAGTAATGTCTCGCTGCTGATTGAGATTTTGGTTTTCAAATCAATTTTTGTTCAGTTTGTAATTGTCTTTCCTTGGAATCATTTCTCTAAGCTCTATTTGTTGTTGGTTGTTGTTGTTGTTGAAAGTAATTATTTCTAACTCTGTGCCTTAAAATCATCCAATGTCGAATAGTATGTAGGAACGACAAAAGTTTTTTAGGGAGAAAGATAAAACGATAAAAAACTTTCTTTTTGTAATTGAATTCTTGAAACAATTTAACATTGCGTGGTGGACCGAAAAAAATGTAACAGGAGGGTGAATATGATACCATTGTATCGATCCACAACGGGTTTTTTAAAAATATGCTGGGGAATTTGAAAATCATGATGAAGAACTGAGACTATCCAGACTGTTTCATTTGCTAAGCATCGGCTAGAAAATGTGAAGTCCTGGCCTCGAAAGACGTGAAAAAAAGAAATAATGATAATAATACAAAAGAGAAAGTGTCAACTGGTGGATTTTGCAGTTCCAACAGACCACACGGTGAAGATGAAGGAAAACGAACATGACAAATACCTGACCTTGTAAGAGAATTGAAAGCTATAGAATATGAAGGTGAAAATGATACCAAAATTGTAGTTGGTTGGCAGCTTGAACGGTCCAAAAACTTTGGAAAAAAGACTGAAGAATCTGGAATCGAGAAGAATTGAACATTCCAGAATACTGCATTTGCTGCAGAATTTTAGAATACTCAGAAAGAATCCTCGCAAGACTGAGAAAACATGGTCACTCAGCTCCAGTGAAATACAATTAGCTAACTGATGGTGTGAAAAACTCAATAATAATAATTAATAATAATAATAATAATAATAATAATTATTATTATTATTATTTATATTATTATTCTTTAATACAAAATGGGTTTTTTTTTTGGAAAGCCCCATGAAAAAAAAAGAGATGAATCGTACTATTGTAATTGGTGCCCTCAGAACCGTCCCCAAAACTCTAGAAAAGAATTTGGGTGAATGGAATTCAGAGAAGAATCGAGACACCAAAATAACAGCCACCGTTAAGATCGGCTAGAATATCTGAAGAGTTCCAGAGACCTGAGAGAATTTGCTGTCCTCAGCCTCCAGTGAACAACCAATAAAGCGGCGTCTGAAAAACTCGAATGAAGTGAAATAATAATAATAATAAATAATAATAATAATAAATAATAATAATAATAATAATAATAATAATTCATGTAATTTGGTTTCAATTTATCTTTGAATAATTGTGGCTTCCACCCTGAATCGAATTCCCGAAGATAGTCTGCTCAAATACTCTCGATAATAAAAGAAAATAACTGAAATATCAAGTCCATATATATAATGCAAGACGGGATTGAAGCCGGAAACAATTAATTTGTGATTTTAATATTCCGCACTGGGTAAAAAGGAATGGGAAATGACATGTTGAACGCTATCAATAACAAGTAATAAAAAAAATACATAATTCATATTTGTTTTAATGGCATATGAAGATAAATCTCAGGTGGATCTGTCATGCAGTCCTTTAGGCCAGATCATTTGCATGCATGTCCGAAATAATTTCTACTCGACTCCAAAACAACAAAAAAGGGAGGGTTTAACTCTTTCTCCTAAATAAACACTCTAAATACGGAACGCTTTTTGTTTTTTTTTTTACTTTTCTTGCTTAAATTGAATCCAACAAACAAATCATTTTCAATGTTTATAAATTTCAAACAAAGAGAAGAATGAAAAATCAATGAAAAGAAAGAACAAAAAAGCAGCTGTATTTGTTCATGATTTTCTGAGTTAGAAAAGAGATTTAGTCAAATAAATAGAATAAATTGAAAATAATCGAATATTGTTTATTCTGAGATCTTTAAAAAAACAACATCGTATCAATCTAAATGTTAAACATGTACGACGGGTAATCCTAAAAGTGATTCCTCGTAAATGTTTAGATACGTGAAAGTAAAGTAAATGATAAAGTTGCAGAGTGGCCTATATTAGGATATATCGGCTCTTAAAGCTCTTCTTTGAATTTCATATCATGTTTTGCATTCACTTTTGTTGAATTTGCTCCAGCATAAAACATCCCTCTTAATCATTTCTCCTGAATTGTTACACACATTTATTCTCTACGCAGGAAAAAACAATATCCAACACAAATATTTGTTCTTCTAACACACACAGCACACCACACACAACACATCACACACACACATATAAATATGTATATATATGTATAGGTGTAATATATTAATATGGTATATATTATATGTATATATAATATATATATATAAATATAAGCACAAGAAGTTTTATAATTTGGTTGAAGCAGTGGTGTATGTATTGTTAGGAAGTTGATTTAGAAAGGCTATCAACAATGCAGGTGTAAAGAAAAATAATAATACGTAACATGATGTTTTTGTTAACTGTATTTTATTCTTGAATTTTCGAGTAAAATCTCTTTTTCAAAAGATCACTGGAACTGAAGTAGTCTAGTTATGGCATTTCTTTTTAAATGATTTTTTTTTAAATGATGGTATTTTTTATATAACTGTATTCTGTGTGCCATGTTTCGTGAATGTGTTTTTTTTTTGTTGTACGTGTGCGTACAAGTATAATAATATTATATATATATATATATATATATATATATAATATATATTATATATATTATATGCGTGTATTTGTGTGTGTGTGTAAGAATTGGTAACAGCGATTCTTCAATCTAATCTGCCTATACAACGGTATACCAGGAGGTAGCGTTAGCGTGTACTTGAAGGCAACGGCACCTTGTTGCTGGCACTATGCGATCGCCAGTCTAAGATTCTTATCCCACGCTACCTTAACTTTGGTAATAAATGGTCCTATCAATGCTATTAACTTAAAAAAGTATAACATCCATATTTATTTCTCTGTCGCTCCACTCTCTTTCTCATATATATATATATATATTATATATATATATTATATATATATATATATATATAATATATATGACTGAAGAGGGATAGGATAACAGAAGGGAGATGCTGAGAGCGATATATATATATAAATATAATATATTATTGCTAAATATATATATTATAAATATGGAAATCTAAATGGGGATCAGATCCAAACCTACAAGTTTCTCTAATGCTTTCAAGGCTAAATCTGACTCTGTCTGATCTTAGCCTGATGAGCATTAAAGCAACTTTTAGTAGGTTCGTCTGACCCGATTAGATGTATCTTTTATTATTTGCTCTATCTTAGGTATTGAGCACTTTTTACTTATTAGCTTTAGTCTCCTGGTGTTTTAATATAAATTATATATAGCTATATATATATATAGTATATATTATATATATATATATATATATACAATTGTTTTTTCTTTTGGCAAATAATTGTACTAATAGATTATTATTTGTTGGTACTATTATCTTGGTCTTTTCTATTTCCCCCCCCCCAATTTTTTTTCTTCCCGGTTTGAAGTTTGTTAAGTATATTTTAGCAATCAAACCAACTATATATATATATATATATATATATATAATATATATATATATTATATATATATAGTATATATAATATATATATGAACGAATACATAAATTATTATATGTCCCCGTAGAAAAGTAAATGACCACAAAGGGATTGCATTGTTAATTTTATTTTGTCTATTATTCTGCTAATATGTTTTGGGTATCTTAATTTCCCTCTTAATGCAATCAAATAATTTTACTATTATCCTGTTTAAATTCACAGATTCGACCAACAAATAAATCATCTAGTTAACACTATATTAATCTATTTTCCTAGGTGTTTTTCATAAGGAATATAGATATTTCAGGTATAACTGTAATCTTCTGAAGCCAACTTCTTTATTTTAAGCTCAGGGAAGCTCACCGAACAGTATCATTTTGCAAATCGAATTCAATACGTTTATTGATACGTGACTGGCCAGTGCAGCTGCGTATTTATAGCAAAGCATCGGTGTCCTTATAGAATCTAATAAATATATATATATATATATATGTGTGTGGTGTGTGGTATTAGGCAGCATTTTTTTGTAGGCATATATTGTTTAAATAATCGCAGCCATTTCCTGTCTGCAAGTCTTGTCCTTTGTTTTTCCATATTGCCTGATTATTGTTTTAATATCTGGCGAGAAATTGCTGATGTAATTCGCCATATGTTCTAGACCGAGTACTTTCTGCCCTACCGTGGGCCATCGTCAATGGGTATTTTTAACCGTACACACAATCGGAATTCCCATTACCATTTATAAATAAGGTTGTGTTTATATTATTGTTGTTGTTGTTATTATTAGTTTTATTATTATTATTGTCATTATTATTATTATTATAATTATTATTTTTGCTAAATATAATTTTATAGTCTAATTATAGGCATCTAGAATTTGGCTCTATCAAAGTTATTTTGTTTAGTTTTGATTTTGTGTGTCTAATAGAAGTGCTTCTAAGATTTTTTAATCGTTGTTTACATGATGTGTTTCTATAATGGTTAGGTTATCATAAGTACTTTTTATATATACTATAAAGTTTGATTTTTTTACTAGGGCTTACTTAAGGGAATATTTATTTTTAATTTAAGTTTTTATTATGTTTTTCGTCATTTATAATTTTTGGTGCATTGGTTCGATAAATATAGATTTATGTATGAGTGTTTAGTGTTGGTATTGTTGTCCTTAGTTTTTGTTGATTGTAGTTTTTGATGGTGTGTCTGATTTCATTATCATTAAGTACTCGGTCTATGACATATGGCGAATACATCAGCCAATTTTCCGCCAGATATTAAAACAATAATCAGGCAAATGAAAAAAAAACAAAGGACAAGACTTGCAGACAGAAAATGGCTGCATTATTTAACTATATATAGTATATTATAATATATATATATATATATATATATAATATATATATATATATATATATTACTATATAAGAAGAAGAAATATGGATCTAAAATCCGACAGTATAATTAACTATAAATTTACAAAAAACCAAAAGTTCAAATATGACTTTAAGAAACCCTAGCTGAATGAGGCTTCAAACTGTGAATAATTGAACAATCCTATATACAACACCACACACATCGACACACAACACACACACACACATCACACATATATTATATATATATATATATATGTTATATATATACATATAATATAACTATAATAATATATTATAGTATCAAAATTGTCGCTTTAAACATTTCCGTTAAAAAGTGGCATAGGTAAAGCTATCCAAATGTACTCAACGTAAAAAAAAACTTAAAAAACTATTCATTTACAATATTAGTAATATCAATAGTAAAACCAGGGTATACCCTTTACCCTGTTTCCCCTATTACAAATTACTGATCTATATATATAATATATATATATAATTATATATATATTATATATATATTATATTATATTAGTAAACAGAAAGGAAATGAATCCGACCATATGAGTAAGAAGGTGGAATGAAACACAACACAATGCTTTAAAGAAAGAAAACAATTTATAATATAATCTAACTGAATACGATCAAGTATGTTCGATTTACAAAATCGAATCAATCAGAGCTGCCAATTCATGCCGAGTTGTTTGGGTCGGAGAGGAAAGTCAAAATGACTTTTCCTCTCCGAGCCCAAACAACTACGGGAGTGAATGAGCTTCTGATGATGAATTTGTAAAATCGAAAATATTGATCAGTATCAGTTATGTTTATATTAGTTAAATTGTTTTCTTCTAAGCAGCATTGTGTGATGTTTCATTCCACCTTTTCTTACTCATATATATATATATATATATATATATATATAATATATATATATATATACTGAAATTTCATCAAACATAACCTGTTTTTACATATAAACGTTTAATTGTAAATAATTGACTTTCAATAACTAAAAGTTGACATAAGTAGTCGTTTATATTTTAATTGTCGATCAGTTGTTTCCCAGTCTCTTGAGCCTCATTGTCTAGCTTGCGTCTCCGGATATAAACACATTCAAAAGTAAGAAAGACCTGGACTTTTGCCAAGTTAATCAAACTGAAAGATGCAGACGTTTCGTATAGTACTCTTTATTGTGGTACAGGCGTGGATGGATTTGACAATTTTCTTTCAGACTATTTTTCGAAGCCAATGAATTTCTGTAACCTTTTCAAAGGAGACATTACTTGTAGATCTGATTCAGAGTAACACTAGAAATTGTTTTCCTGACCAAGATGTATTTTCCTTATTTAGAAATCCGCCAGAAGATATAGAAAAAAGTTTGGTAGACAGAACGGATCCCCCTTTTTTTAAAACTGTTTAACACATAGGCGGGTCTCTGACAGGTACTACCAAACCAGGTCGATGTTGATCCGGTGTAAATTGGTGATGAAGGGTAGTACTCCACAACTCCCACAGACTTACAGAAATTGAACCTCCCACTAAGATGCATTTTAATGTCAGACAAGGTACACAGAGACCCTAAGCCACAGGTCTCTAGCACATATATAAAACTATTGGTTTTGACTAATAGCATAAACGGCCAAGGCATTATATTAGTGGTTACATAAATCATTAGATCCTAATGAATTAGAACAATAGTGTAAGTTCCAGAGTGCCTAANCTGATATTATAGGCAGAATTAATGCAGCAGTTTGCAGTGTTCTGAATGGTTTCAATTTCCTTCCTGTGATTTCCAAACTTTCCAAGCCCTTTTCCAATCCTTTTGGGACTTGTTCCAAGTGCACCAACTACAAATTGATATCACTTTCACTTTCATATTCCATAACTTTTTCAGTTCTCTTGCAAGGTCCAGATATTTGTTCATTTTTTCATTTTTAGCTTTACTCTGTGATCTGCTGGAACGGCAAAATCCACCAGTTGGACAAGTCTTTCTTTTTGTTATCAACACTAGATCTGGTCTTCTTGCTGGGATAAGGTGATCCATTTTTTATTTCAAAGTCCCAGAAAATGTTATTGTGTTTCGTTCTCAAGAACAGATTCTAGTTTATGCATATTACTATTTTTGTATGGTCAAAACTTTAATTTTTTGCCATAATTCCCAGTGGGATCACCTTCCCAACCCAGTCGTGTCTAGTTTGTATTCTCGTTGTGCTAGTTTGCTACATTCGCAGAGTATATGATTTACAGTCTCATCTCTATTACCACAAAGTCTACATTTACTATTTGTTGGGTCTTATCAATTTTCGCTTTGATATAGTTTATTATTATTATTATTATTATTATTATTATTAGTTGCTGTCCATCATATCCGATGATGACACCATGTGGATCTGTTTTCTCCACTTGATTCGATTGTACCTGGGTTTTGGTCTACCGATTCCACGTGATCCCTCTCAGCTAAGAGTACAGAATCTGCTTTGGCAGTCTGTCATCCCCACGCCTGTTAAAGTGGACATCCCATCTCATGCTGCGCTGGAAAAGTATGTCGTATATGCGAATGGACTTATTTGAAAGATGCAGCCACCATTTGACATTCAATATACTGCGCAAGTGACGTAGTGATGTAGACATGTAGTCTGTGTGCTTTGTTTACCGTCGAGGCTGTCGCACCGTACAAGAAGGTTGAGGGAATTATGGCACTGTTACTTAATACTTCGGTCGCCCGATGTCTTGTCGATATGATTAATATAAGAAAGATATAATCATACCATGAGTAGATAACAGAAAATCGTATGACGTGATCCCAAACCATGAATAACATTAATGTTATATTTGTTTAAAATTTGCGGAAATGAAGTTAACGTCTTCACGAAGGCATGAAAAAAGACGATAACAGGAGGTAAAGACTAACAGAAAATAAAACAAAATAGGCATCACCAAAGGGAACTCATTTATCTTCACTATTGTTCAGTTTAGCCAAGATACTGCCAAATTATATTTAATAAGAAAAAAAAACAGTATACAAATTCACAGAATTGCTCGAAAATGTTAACCCCCCTCATGTACATGGATGATGTCTAAAGGAAAAACAAAGAAATGGTAAATATAATTCAAACAGTTAGAGTCTTTATCTTAGGCAGTTAGGTTAAGACAGTTCTAAGTGACAGTTATCTCTGGAACCCGAGTTCAATCCTGAGTGAAAGCAGTTGGAAAAATAATTAATTAACACAACTCATACCCCAGCTATGTTTAGCGGAATGAAAACAGGATACCCCCGTGGAATAAATAAAGGGTTAGGTTCAAAGTTCCCTCCCGAATACGACAAGAAAGTTCCCGAGTTCGAAAAGAAGGTTCCTGAGTCCGAGAAGGTTCCCGAGTCCGAGAAGGTTCCCGATTCCGACAAGAAATACCTGAAGAAGGTCGGAGGGTATATCGACCGAAACGTTGTACAAATAACAATGAAGATGGGGACAATAGTCCGAATAACCCGAATAATACTAATGTAATTTCTTCTTTTAAAAAAATCATTTTAAGTTTACGTTGGGCATTTAAGTGACACAACACCGTTTTTTAAAAAAATTGAGTGAAATAAAATGGAAAAAAAATAGGAAATCTGCTATTATGCGACACGATGAACCGGATTCACTTTCTTATCTTAGATGCTTTCGACGATGTCATTTTTAAGGAGGAGGTGTTGCAGGATGATAACGGACGGAAGATTTAGGAACAAGCATATTGATCTATAGATAGGAGGACGAGAAATAACAAATGAAGGAAAAGAATTAACGAATCATGAAATTATCAAAAAAACACGGAGAGAAAGAAAATAAAAAATAACTGGGAATCATAGAAACAGATATCTTCAAGCAATGACAAACTAATTAAAACGGTAGAGAGGAGTAACTCACATCAAATCTAGAAGAAACTAAACTCTGCAATAAACAATTAAATGAATAGATAGTTGGATGTATCACTTGTACGAGTTATCTAAACTATGCTAGAGTGTATACCGGATAGAGGATCTGGGTAGAATATATGTTAAAAAGAAAACGGGGAAGACAACCAAGCAGCCTTCAGCATTTTATTGATGCAATGTATTGAAGTCAGTAAGTCTACTGTTCGTTTGGAATAACAAGCAGCTAAGTACAACTTAAGCAGTGTCCCAAGGCTGTTGGTATATATAGAAATGACCCATTCATGAATTTGGGTGATTTGGTCATTCCATTCCTTGAGTTCTGATTGGCTGCTTGACTGCTTGATTTGAATGACATTGTGGAGTATTATATATATCCTGTCATCCTGCAGTAGACTTTGTAACTATTCGGCTTTGTATTTAAGTTACAATCGTTTGTTGCCTTGTCTTCCCAGTTCGACGGTAATTGGAACTTTAATTATTCTTCACAATGTAAGGACCGAAAGTAAGAAAACAGCATAAATAAATACGAATTACAACCGCGAAACTCAGCATCAATAAAAAGAAAACATGTTCAAATACAAGAACTAAAAGGGCACAATCCATAAACAAAAAAGAGAGATAATGAACAATTAAGAGACATGTACATAAGGGAAATAGGTTTTGTGACAAACACATAGGTGCTAGAGTTAGACGTGATCAGCCGATTAACTATTGTATGCATTTATCATGGTTATATATATATATATATATATATAATTATATATATATATATTTATATATGTTATTGAACAATGCAGCCATTTTTGTCTGCAAATTTTGTTCCTTGTCCTCTCAAATTGTCGGATTGATCTTATTATATCTGGCGAAAATTGGCTGATTTATTTGCCATAATTATATTTGAGAGGACAAGGAATAAAATTTGCAGACAAAATGGCTGCATTGTTCAATAATATAGAAAGAAGTAATGCTTCCTTACTACACACACACACCACACACACACACACACACACACA
>CM042155.1:14877969-14902969 GCA_023376005.1 Doryteuthis pealeii
GAAGAAGAAAAGGGAAATAAAGATAGAGTTAAAAACTAAATAAATGGCTAAAAAAAATAATACGTGCACTGTGGAAACAAGGAACAAAAAAAAAGAAGCTGTGTACTGGGGAAACAAGGAACAAAACCAGAGAATTTTACGCCTTATAAGACTTTTTAAGAAAATGCCATCATCCATATAAATATCAACCTTTACAGGTTTATCCAAGCATTTCCCCTTTGCAATCACTCGCTTTCTGTTTGTAGATTTAATCATATTTTTCACATCATTACATCTTGCATAAATACATAGACATATATGGGGGTAAAATATGGATATGAATCCGACAATATAACGAAATAGGAAAAACAAATTGTCCCAAAAAAGATTAATTTATTATATTTATGTCGACGTTTAAACGTTTTGGTTTATATAAAACTTTCTTCAGGACAATATTATTAAAAAAAGGAAAAAATGTGTTTTTTTCTCTTTTGTTTATCATATTGCCCTGACGAAGGTTTTATATGAATCGGAACGTTTAAACGTAGATATACATGTAATAAATTCATACCAAGGGTCTAAAATGCAGTTAAAATCAATCAATTAATCGATCTTGGTGAAATATGTCTGTTGATAGATCCGCACTGATTTATTTTTACAAGACCCATACACAATTTACAGTGAAGAGCATCCATGTTATAAAATCCATTCCCATGTACAGGAGGAATATACACACTCTCCCTAGCTAAACACACCCGCACACAGTGTTGTGGACTAGCCTGTCTTAACTTTCGGAGAGAGTAATGGTTAAAAATCAAACATTCAAAATCGTCCAAGATGAAATGCAAAAATATTAACCCCAAGTACCTGGTTTTGCTTATCTGCAGAATCCTTATTTCATATGAAAATAATTGACAATTCCGTTTTTATTATAAAAAAGAAAGGGGGGAAAAGGTTCCTGAGTCCGACAAGAAATACCTGAAGAAGGCCGGAGGGCACATCGGCCGAAACGTTGTACAGATAGCAAATAAGATGAGGACAATAATCTGAATAATGAAGATAATACTAATCATCAAGCCTCATCTAAAAAATTCAGAGAAGAAAAAGAGATAGAGTTGGGTTTTTTTTGTGTCTCGGGATAGAGTCCTCTCTCCAACTGTGACGAGTTGGGAGGGAATTCCATTTTACAACTGAATCTTTCAACTGTTGGGCTTTTTTCATAAGCTTCTTTTTCTTAGCATACGTCAGCATTTCGTTAAAATTAATTATCGGATGATTTCAGAAAAATCATAAAAATACACAGAAAAAAAGTAATACGAAAGAAAGAAAGAAAGAAAGAAAGAAAGAAAGAAAGAAAGAAAGAGAGTAGGGGAAAATCGTGAGAGGTGTTTGGATATATTGAAAAGAAAAGAAAAAAAAGTGTGAGAGAATGTTAATTCAAGATTATTATACTTTTTACATATTGAACTAATTCAATAGCTCTTAAGTAAACAGATCAAACATTGTTATAATTAGATTATCATACTGTTGTATATCCACAGATCCTGCTAGTAATAAATTAATTTAGTTCATACTTTGTGTCCAGCATTGCCTTTGTTATGTCTTACTGGAGGCTTAATCTAAACCTCTGAGTAATGGAATGTTTCTTGGGAACGTTAATCTATTCATCCAAGAAAATGGGCAGAAGTACTTTGAGTTTTAATGTCAACATATCCGGTCCAACTTTCTGCACGGGATGTGCTTAGCAGGTTGACCTCTTAAGTTGTGTTCTTATTCACTAACGTTTTACCACATGGTCTCAATCAGTGAAAACGGATAGGGGAAAATCCAAGGACACTTCCCAAAGTCGGAAACAACATTGACACTAGCAGTCACATTAATGGAATTAAATGCTGAACACTTAAATAGAAGGTTATCGGATAAAATAGCCCTTGTTTAATTCTGCAGAAATAGTTAGTTTTCCCCACGCATATAAGATGTATCAAAAAAGTAACTAGATTCGGTAATTTATGAGGAAGTGCATCCCGGTCTCCTGCCTCAAGAGTTGCTGCCCGGTGACTATTAAAATAACAACCCAGCTCGGTCTATTCAAAACTATCCATATATCTATCTATCTCAGTTTGTTCATATTTATCTATATTACTTTAAAAATCAAGGTGTTTTTTTATTCATGTTTGTTTAATGTCTTGTTTTTAGTTTAAATAAACAAGAATTACGAAAAAAAAAAAAGAAGCCCCAATACATTTACTTGTCGAAAATATCTATTTATCTATCTCCATTTGTTCGTATCTATCTATATTATTTTGTTTGTTTATCTATCTATCTATCTATCTCATTCTATTCAAAACTATATATCCATCTTCATATCTAAACAAGAATTACGACAAATTACAATAAATAAACAAGAATTACTACGAGCTGGGGTTGTTATTTTCATAGTCACCGGGTAGTGGTTTTTGAGGCGGGAGACCGGGACGCACTTCCTCATAAATTACCCTAGATTCTTTGTACTTTTTGACACATCTTGTATTCTGAAAGAATTAACGTTCCATTCATGTTTCATTTCTATCTTGGTAAATAGAGTTTCAAACTCGGCAATTTAATGACGCACCTTGTATTTTAAAAAAAAGTTCCATTCATTGTTAATTTCTATCTTGGTAAATACAGTTTAATCTCGTTATTTTTATGACACACTTTGTATGTACAAGGGTCTTTCAGATTTTTTCAATAAATGGAAATTTGTTGGTCGGTTGGCTGGATTTTACGGGATGTCAACCCTTGTTGGGATATATCATACCGAAAACATCTTGTTTTATTCATTCTTGATAGGTATTGAAAATTCATTTAATGAACTGATTTTTTAAACACATTTTTAAACCTCAGTTTTTTTTTTTGCTATTTAAGCCAGGATGACACCATAAGAGGTACTACCACTCGGGAGCAAGGTTGACCTGAGATTAATGACGATGAATGGGTACTCCATACACCCCAACGCTCCAGAATTGGAACTTTACTATTAGATGCAGTTCAACAGGGACATTGTAAACTTTGTCATATTCGGAATATATTTCTAGAAAATTATTTTAATCTGGAAAAAATATTTGTTGGTGTTTTAAAATTGAACCAAATCGAACTGAGTGATGTAGGTCTTCACAATTGTTTATCATCAGATTATTATTATTATTATTATTATTATTATTAGTAGTAGTAGTAGTAGTAGTAGTAGATGTAAAAAAGGTCACTAATTAGGACTAAGCCTATTCAAGTAGTGACCGCCCTAAGCGGAGTTTAATAGATTTGAATTCAGAATTTTTCGTCGCCTAGACTGGTTATCTAACCAAGGTTAAAGAGCTCTTTAGGCCCTACTATTTACCTAAGAGCTAGAGGGAGAGTTGTTAGATTCATACCTTTCCCTAGTGTATTAGCTATATATATATATATATATATATATATATATATATATATATGAGTGTGTGTGTGTGTGTTTGTGTGTGAATAAAAGGAAGTGAATCCGACGGTATGTAGTATAATTAAAAGTTGTAAAAAACACAGGTTTAAATGAGTTAAGTGGTGAGTTTATTGGCCCACGCTGCAGTGTTTCGACCTATTAATTAGATCATCTTCAGGGCTTTTGTTGGTATGTGGAAGGTGATAAAACATTTTTTTCTCAGAATAAGGAGAAAGGCGAGTAATATTCCTTGTTTATCGGTCTGCTTAAAATTTGAAGTCTGAGAAAAAAGAACGTCGAAAAAATTGAACGGTTTGAAATATGACGTCAAATATACAGACCGATAAACAAGGACTATTAAACGCCTTTCTCCTTATTTTGAGATTAAAAAAATGTATCACCTTCCACATACCAACAAAAGCCCTGAACATGATCTAATTAATAGATCGAAACACTGCAGCGTCGGCAAATAAACTCACCACTTGACTCATTTAAACCTGTGTTTTTTCAATGTTTTATTATACTACATACACACACACAAACATATATATATATATATATATATATATATATATATATATATGATAAGTTGTAAACAAGGTTTGTTTAGAATGGCTTTTTGCCGATAATTTTTGGGAGAATAAGTGCTTAATTGGAGTCGTACCTAATTTTGAAAATTAATTAATTAATAATGAATTAGGCGGGAATACCTATTAAATGTATGGCTAAACAAATCGAGAAAAATCAATCTCTGTATGTACATTTCGGCCTATTAGGCCTCATCAGCAGAGCTATAGATCGGAAGACCGCCCTGTGCGTGATTTGAAACCGGACTGCCAAGCTGACAGGCCGATCTCATAACCCTACACTAAACGAACTTCTTAGATTTTATGATTTGTTTAGAGTATTAATATTCCTCTTCTAGTGACTTTTATTACACGACGATATGATAAGTTGTAAACAAGGTTTGTTTAGAATGGCTTTTTGCCGATAATTTTTGGAGAATAAGTGCTTAATTGGAGTCGTACCTAATTTTGAAAATTAATTAATTAATAATGAATTAGGCGGGAATACCTATTAAATGTATGGCTAAACAAATCGAGAAAAATCAATCTCTGTATGTACATTTCGGCCTATTAGGCCTCATCAGCAGAGCTATAGATCGGAAGAGTTTCAAGTCCGGTTTCAAATCACGCACAGGGCGGTCTTCCGATCTATAGCTCTGCTGATGAGACCTAATAGGCCGAAATGTACATACAGAGATTGATTTTTCTCGATTTGTTTAGCCATACATTTAATAGGTATTCCCGCCTAATTCATTATTAATTAATTAATTTTCAAAATTAGGTACGACTCCAATTAAGCACATATATATATATAATATATATATATATATATATATATATATATATATATATATATTCTCAGCGACAGTATGGCACAGCTTGAATCTGTGCGTCGGTGTCAGGTATGTCGCTCCACCCCAGATTTAATAAAATCTCCCCGGCCTAGCGCTAGTAATAAGGGTATATACTTCCTCCCCACCAGACTGATACCGACAATAGGCTACTCTGCAGACTTTTATTTACTTACGTGTTACCATTATCATTCAATGCTATCTAATCGGATCTAATATTGATTGCGCAAGATGGATTGCCTTTCACCGGACTGAAGTGTTTCAACTTCCCCCGGGGGAGATATTTCCCAAAGTTCTGAGTACAAAGTGAATGTAAACCGCTTCAACTAGACGTGTAACTTGGTTCACCGAATTTGATTACTCTTGCAATGAACCGTAACGCTACCCGCAATTAGTACACGGATCAATAAAAAGTTCGTTATCTTACCTAGTGGAATATAACACGTTTCTCCGATTTATGTGTTTAATTTCTCTCCGAATATTTCATTAATATTTGTTTTATCTTCCTCTGGTATTCGTCCAACGGTAAATTACATTTCCACTGTTATCATTCTTTGTTTTTATCGTTATATCAGCAAATAACCTCGAGAGTGTAATTTTCATTGTAACCATGAATTAAGGGAATCTCTCGTGACTTCACTCGGGCCGATGATATAGAAATCTGATTGGGTAAGTGAATGGACAGGATCTTTGTTGTTGTTTGTTTGTTTGTTAATTTTGTTTGTTTTGTATTTCCAAATTAGATTCATTTATACAAATCTGTGGAGACGATCATAATTGCGTTTTTCAGACGATTTATCCCAACTATGTGCAACCATTCAAACTATCTTATTATAATAAAGTTTCGGTGTATGTCTAACTGAAACTTCGTTACTGCTTACGTCACAATGAACATAATAATTTCGTGAGTGTCATACACATCATCTTTTCAGACTCGCTCTCAGTCCTACTATCATCAAAAAATAAAAAAAAACTGGAAGACCCTCTCATCATTAAGCTCCTGAATAGATTAGACTCAATGTCTAACTCTAAGGAGATTATTATATGCTGGATACAAAGTCATATAGGAGTGAGGGGGAATGAAAGAGCTGACTCTGCAGCTAAATCGGCTCTAGATTTAATCCCTGACAAGTTCCAGATACCATATACTGATTTGAAAACCTAAAATTAATAGATTCCTTCATACAAAATGGCAGCAACACTGGAATAACTGTATCCACAAATAAACTCTTCCTAATCAAACCGACTTTGGGAGGCTGCAGACCAACTTTAAGGAAGTCTAGAAAGGAACAAGTCATTATGTCCCGATTATGCATTGGTCATACAAAACTAACACACTCTTATATACTCAAACAAGAACAACAACCACAATGTCAAACATGTCAAACACCCCTGACAATCAAACACTTATTGATGGAATGCAGATTTTTTTGCTCACATCAGAAAACATTATTTTAAAGCAAACAATATGAAGGACCTATTTGAAAAATGTTAACATAGAGGATATTTTCTCCTTTTTGAGGGAAATAAAATTATACCATAGAATATAGACATGAAACAAATCAATGGCATACAGTATGATTCCCAATAATGCTAACACATTGTTAAAACCAATTACTAAATGTATATATATGAATACACAATATGTATAACAACCCAACCGCTAGGCATGATATAACCCTGGGCGGGTTGATATGCCGTTAAAATTAATAAACCAACCAACCAACAGGATACCATTTTTTCTGGATCTGGAAGGGGGGTATCTAACCCTTCTTTAAAAAGATGCAGTCAACGTATTTTGGATCCCACAGACAGTACCTGATTTTTTGTATTTTTTAAAATTCAAATAATACTGGAGCCTGTAGTTTTAGGTGTACATCATCTATATTAAATATTAAACTGTAAATTTATTAACTTTTGTATCGCTACTTTACGGGTTAGTTAAAATAAGGATAGAATAAAAATAGTTAGAATAGAAGTAAATTAAAAATAAAACATGCTGCATTTACGCGAAATCTGACAAGGTGCTGCAACTAATGCAGATGTTGGAGGTCTTCTGCAACCCATGCATATTTTTCTTCATGTTCTGTGCAAATAAGGAATTCGTAGGGGTCTGAATAAGCCCTTCAGCATTTTCATAATTTTTTTTTCCATGAAGGTTTCGCTATTTCATGAGAATTGAATCCTCAATAGCGAAGAATTTCTTGGTCGATGATGATGATGATGATGGTGGTGGTGATGATGATGATGATGACTAGAAAGATTATATTGAATAGTTTGATGGAAAATATTTCTTAGTGGGTTAAGATAATTGTTTATAATTTGATTAAGGTCTTTTCGCAACGACAGAATAACCAGCTATTAAACAAAAATGTGTTTTGTTACGCACACACAAAGACACAACACACACACACACACACCCACACACACACACAACACACATTATATATATATATATATATATATATATATATATATACTAGCAAAAGTACCCGGTCCATAACCGGACTATATATAAAGAATGGACCATAAATAGGAGAGATATTCTGAGCTGAATGGGTTAGACTGTGATTTATTCACTAAAATTAAACTGCTGTATAGCTATAATAGAAAGCAGGCAGAGAACAATATTCTATTAGCAGCAGCAGCAGTATATGGACAGTGCGACAAAATCGTTTGATTTGGTCTAATTAATTCATTATATCCTTTAATCAGCAAAAATCCAATGACCAAATTTGGCGTGTTTCTTAGTTAGAAGGATATTAAGGTGTATGCAATATTTCAAATCTGAGTAACCCCCGTTTTGGAGTTATACGTCGACCCGTACATACCAAACTTCCCTTTATATATATATTATATAGTTATATATATGTATGTATGTGTGTGTGTGTGGTGTGTGTGTTGTGTGTGTGTCTATTTGTTGTGAATTAAAAAGATAGATCTATATTCTTTCTGTGTTTTCATTCTATAATTTCTACACGTGTTGTATTTTTTCTGCTCCCAGTTTTATTGATTCTTTAAAATAAGTACAATGACAAGAGTAATACGGTCGGGACAATCATTTAGGTGGTAATGCCCAACATGACTAGCCGATTAATCGGGGGACCCTCTCCTGGCCGTCAGTCAAGCCCAACTAAGAGCCAAAGTTGAGTGTTGCAATTAATACACTGCTCTGCCACCATGATTCCGTCCCCAAGTATCATGGGTCACCACCCACGGCCAGCAGGTGGTAACATCAAGGGTCATACTCATCTGCTGAGGTTCAGTAGGCGTAATTTCCAGCCCATCGTATAGGACAGGGTAAATTTTCCTATTACTAATACAAGGATGTCGGTCGCACCGTGCAACTAACGAGAGAAAACGGAAATAGAAACATGTTTATTTTTACTAGCAAAAATATTCAACCTCCGGGTGCAAGTATTTAACTTTTAATGTAATCAAATATTATACTAAATTAGAAAGGCTAAGGAAACTATATAAGAATGCATATAAAAAGATTTGAAAAAAAAAAAAGAAACAAACAACGAACTTACTCTTCCATCACTCCCGACTTTCATTGATAAATTTTCCTAATTCATCTATTTAAATTGAAATAGGAAGTATGGAATAAAATTACCGTTATTTCTTCTTATTAATGGATTTTTTTCAAACTATTATTATTAAATAAAAAGATTAAATGAAATAATAATAATTGAAAAATGTAAAAATATTCCGTACTCAGAGAAAATTCGACCTTCATCAGAGTGTAATTTTATTTTGAATATTCAAAATAAAATTTCACTCAGATGAAGGTCGAATTTTCTCTGTGTACGGAATATTTTTACATTTTTCTATTATTATTATTTCATTTAATTTGTTTATTTAATAATAATAATAATAGTTTGAATCGTTTACACATAGATAAACTGACCGAAACACATGTGTAATTGATATTGATTAAATTCATCTTTTATTATCCATTCTGTACTTTCTTTTCTTTATTCATTCTTCCTCATATATATATAATATATATATATATATATATATATATATATATATATATATATATATATATATATATATATATTCTCCCCTCATATATATATATATATATATATATATAATATATATATATATATATATATACCAAACTTATTGTTAAACCCTTGTGGTCAGAAAAAACCTGAGTAGTAATATAGTTTCGGTTACAACTGAAAAAAAACGCACAATGTTCATTATAAGAAGATGTGTTTGTTATGCATCCTTGGACAGCACCGACTTTTTACAATATTCCCACATATAGATTAAAAATTAAAGATATTTGTACTGGGCATACTCAATATTAACACAATATCCATGTACAGATCAAATGACGTTATATAATTGATCCTACTATAAAATAAACGACCTCCAGGCGGTGGAAAAATTATTTTTGAAAGATATTGTCTGACAGGGGTGGGAGTTAAAAATTCAATGTTAGATGGTTTGTATTATAGTAAAGTAAAGTCGTCGGGGTGGCCTAAAGTTGGTGTCAGCCAGACAGCGAGGGAGTCTATCCCTTCTTTCAATAGCGCTAGACCAACGAGATTGTTTTGGAGTCTAGATAGAGCGCCACACCTACCATCATCTCTTTACTTTACCGCGTTGGCGAGGACCGGTATCGAACTAGGAACCTGGTGGTTTCTATCCGAACGCTCTACCGACTGAGCTAATCCGGCCCTGCAAATTTATTAAAGGAGTAAAAATTATAAAAAATTCGAAATGGAAACACAGTTCTGTCGTCCTCTAATAAAATGTTGCACTCATCGATAATTATTATTAAATTAAACCGTTATTTTCAATATTTCACACATAAACTTTAGTTGACCTCTTGTTAAAAAAAGGGCGAGAGTAGAAAATAATAAAAACATTACAGTTTCTTCTAACTTTCTTTTTTTTCTTATAATGATCAATTAATTTTTGTTCAATCTCATATCTTATTCTATTAGCAAAAAATTCAATTTATTAACAGACTTAGGTTTTTTTGCTTTGTTTTTTTAATCTGCCTTACCAATAAATTTCCACCTCGGAAATACCTATTTAAGAAAGTTGACTACGATAATTAGAAAATCCATTAATCATACTGAGAGTATCAATTTCATCATCGCTCATTCTTCTTTCTAGTAAAGTAGGTAAGCGTGATCATATCTCTCTCTGAAACTGTAATATGTTTTATTGTTATATATTGATGGGCATACCGTCGTTTTGGACGGTTATTCTAGAAACAGATTTGAGTTTTGGTGTTGTTGAATTCAAATCTGAACCGTTATAATGATTGAAAGTCAATAACCTTAGCTTAACCTCGATTTCCGGTTACCAAGCAAACGTTAGGAATAAAGGCTTTTAGTGAGTTAGACGACTGCTGGACTTTATGATGTAAAGACGTGTTGGCACGGCACCCGTATACGGTTGAGAATCCTAGGTTTAAGAATCCGAAGTTTAAGTTTTTTTTTTAAATGTGATCACAAAAACTATATACCTTGGGTTTATCCCTAAAAACTATGACAACCTTGGTATCCCTTAAGAACCAAAGACCAGAACAAGAAGTTAGAAACAAGATAAAATTAAAATAAAAAATATCCTTGTTTCTTGTAAGTTTGAAGGGGAAGAACTATGGAAAAAAATAAGTTGCTTTAAAAAAAAATGTTTTCAATTTTTTTTTTCTTTTATTCATTTTTCTTTCTTGATTTAAAAATAAATCTACCCCACAAAAAAAATGAATAAAGATGAAATGAATAAAGACAAAATGTTAAAATTAAATTTTTTGCGAGGGTGGGGAGACTATGGAATAAGTTGTTTTAAAAACTTTTTCAATTTTCTAAAAAATTTAATTCACCCTCACCCCCCAATTTAAAAAATAAAACAAAAATAATTGAAAAAAGTGTTCTTGTTTCTGAAAGGGGGACCAAAGACCAAGTAATGAAGATAGCTATAGACTACGAGAAATAAAGTACAGAGAGAAAGAAAGTTAATAGATACACAAGAAACAGAAGAAGCCATAAGGAAAACTACTCAGAAGGTAAGTAGAATATTTAAAAGGGGAGATATACCCACGGATATCTCTCATAATACACAAGTAAAAAAGAGAAAAGAAAAGTAAAGTCGTCGGGGTGGCCGAAAGTTGGTATCAGCCAGACAGCGAGGGAGTATATCCCCTTTTCACTAGCTCAACACCAATGATTTTATTTTCAGCATCTGAGGTGGAGCGCCACACCTACTATCAACTCCTTACTTTACCGCACAGATCTCTGTGCTATTCATACGCTGAGTTGGCGAGGGCCGGTATCGAACCAGGAATCTTGAGTTTCCCATCCGAACACTCTACCGACTGAGCTAAACCGGCCCATATAGAAGAAATAGAAGAATAAAATTGAGGGCACAACCACGGATGCTCTCATACGGGAATAGAAAACCAGACACAGATCTCCATAATATATATACCCAGGTAAATGGGTATACAAATTTATTAGTTTTTTTTTTTTTTCATTTATGACCTGAATCTCAATATGACAGTTCGATTTTGTCGAGACACTGGAGCTTACGCCTGAGATTGATATTATATACGAAGTCATTTTGGGGCTTTTTTATATTTTTAAAAGAGCATTTTCCTCACCTGCAATAATATTCATAACTATCCAGCCAATCATGCTATTTCCCTTGAAAGAACATAGAAAATATGATTGTCAGCTTTAAATATATCATCAAAGCCAAACCCTTAACCATCTTCCTCATTTCCTTTTTTTTCTGATTTCCCTGTTGCTTCATTATATCGATGGGAATGTGCTGGAAGAGATTAGAAGAGTCCTTTAGCGTCCAGACCTGGCATTCGATTATCTGGCTTATCAAGGATTGGTAGCACGTGTCTGGAGGAGAGTTTCAATTAATCAACTGATAACAGTGAAATTCCACTCTTAAGAATTTGTTTTTCGACCGAATACATCCCAAAATACAAACGAAAGTATCAACATTTTCAAAAAACTAATTAGATGCAAAGGCGGACTTAGTATAATAAGGTTAACTCTTGGAAAGTTGCATCTAATACATTATCATTCATTATTCTCTAAATAAACGAAGTGAAACAGAAACATCTTTAGTGAGTTGGCGTGTAATAGCAAATGATAAGTCAATTACAACGTCTTCTGTAAAGTCTATCCAACTTAATGTTGCCATCATTATACCAAATATATTAAACAAATATCCGATTTTAAAATGTTATTTTCTGTAGACTTTCTTCCCCGGAGAATGAAAAGTAAGAATATATTGAATTACTAACAATCAGTTTATATTAAGTTATGCTTTATACCAATACACCAAAGAAGATTCCCATCCTTTTTATTTACACCACACTCTCCCTCTCAATCTATATATCTATCTACCAGTCTCACTCAATAATACATATATAAATATATTATTACTTATATTTTTTGCTTGAAGGCAGTTACAATGCGTATATCGTATAAAATTCGATAATTAATGAAAATAATCATGTCAAGCGAACTCGGCAAAATTGGCCCCTACGTAGAACATCGTACAGCAGCCGTTTCAACTTTATCAAGTCTCATCAGCGATGTATACTCACGATTTCCCTCCGACAGAAATCGAGACCAGGAACTCAGCACGCATAGGTCAGAGATTTTACCACTGGGCCACCGATACCCAGGAAACGATATATGCGAAATTAGCTTGTCATGGGTAAATACGTCACTATTACTACTACTATACAAAGCAGAGTGGACGTTGAGAAGATCGCTAATTTTCAGGCCTATGCTCCGGTATGAGGAATGAGATTAAGGTAATTTGTTTTTGAAGCATTGTTGAGTAAAGTATATTATTATTTATATTTTTGCTAGAAGGCAGTTACAATGCGTATACCCTTGACAAGCTAATTTTGCATATATCGTTTGCTGCGAATTTTATACGATATACGCATTGTAACAGCCTTCAAGCAAAAAAAAAAATAAATAAAAATATACTTTACTCAATGCTTCTAAAGCAAATTACTTTAATCATATATAAATATGTATACACACACATACACATATATGCATACACACACACACACACACACACACACACACATATATATATACATATATATATATATATATATATATATATATATATATATATACCCACATGCACACACACACATATATATTGGGTATCATCATCATGTCGCGCCAGTAGCACGGATATCCATGACAATCTCTCGCCAACCGTCCCTAGCACTCATCTCTTTCGATAGATTCTCCTCACAGCATCCGGTATCCGTACAGCGGATCAATATAGGTATTTGCTGGGCGGCCCACCCTGGCGGGCCCATGCGCTGGTTTCCGCAAGACAACGTCAATTTTAAGTTCATCCGTGCTTCTCCAGCAGTGTCCAGCATATCTTCTTCCTCTCACTGTGTATTTTGATAGCAATCATTATTTGATGCATTTTGTAATAAAGGTTACTGACATTAATACTCTCATAATTGGTTGATTTAGTTTATTTTATCCCGTTGTTCCGTTGTCGTGTCAATACTGCTGTACGGCTGCACTACCTGGACCATAACGAAGCGACTAGAGAATAAACAAGATGGGAGTTGCACAAGCATGCTGCGTGCGACTCTAAACAAAACGTGGAAACAACACCCCAGGAGAAAACAGCTGTACGCCCACCTGCCCAATACCACCCAAACCATCCGGACAAGACACGCAGGACACTGCTGGAGAAGCAAGGATGAACTCATAAATGACATCCTCATGTGGAAGCCAGCACATGGGCAAGCGACCGACCAGCAAAGACGTACATTGACCAGATCTGTGCGGGTACTGTATGCTGCGTAGAGGACCCCCAAGAACGACGAGTGATAGGAACGGATGGAGAGAGATTGTCATGGATATCCGTGCTAATAGCGCGACCTAATGATGATGATGATGATGATGATGATAGCCTTATATTGTTGGGGGCTTATTGTAGTGCGATATATCATCACACTCACCTTTTTAACTCATTAACTATTGGAATGATTTAGATACTGATTGCATGTCCTACTGTCTCGAATCTGAGCCAGTCTAAGCTCGACTTTATAAATAAATGTGTGCATTATGTGGATTAACAATTAGAAAATCAGTCTAGTAGACAATAATTACTGTGTTCGACCTTTAATGCACCCCACACTTGTGTCTTTATTAAAGATTACTAACTGTTAAAACGGGGTTAATACCTATATGTATATGTATATATGTATATATAAATGTATATATATATATATATATATATATATATATATATATATATATGCATATATATGTGTATATATATAAATGTATGTATATATATACGTATATATATATATATATATATATATATATATGTATAAAAAAACTTTAAAGAATATTCTCTTGCTAGACACACACACACACACACACACACACACAACCTTGAGATTTGTTTCCGCTGTCGTTTATCGCAAAAGATTTATACACACACACACACACACGCAACCACACACCTAAAAAATGCACCACCTTTCCATTCGATACACACACTTACACCGTCCCATACTCACACCGCAAAAAAGAATATTTGACGTCATATTTCAAACCGTCTCCCCTTTTACAAACCTCAAACATTTTTTAAACAGACTGAATAACAAGGACTACCACTCGCTTATCTCTGTGATACTATATATATATATATATATATATATATATATATATATATATATATATACTGTTTTTTTATTTGTTTAACAAACAAGTGAAGCATACCCGACACCCTTACAAACAAGTGAAGCATACCCGACACCCTTACAATTATATATATATATATATATATATATATATATATATATATATATATATATATATATATATATCCTTCTAAATACAATGTTCTGCTTTCAGGATTTGTTCAAAGTAGAATATTCTCCTTGTGTTATCGTCAAATCCCAAGTGCAACTATACAATAGTATTATCACGGGCACAGCTTCAAAGAAGCTTCGTTTTTATTCTATCAAAGAGATCAGATTTACATATGGCCATTAACCTGTCAATATCACACAATACATTACTAATCGATCAATCAGTGAAGCAATACTCAATCAACTAACCAACCAATAAATCATTTACTTTTTCAATAACCAATTTTACCATCCCAACCGTGGGTACTTCAGCTAGTTGTTTATAATCTAGACACAACGCTTGGCGACGGTCTCGCAGGAGGTCTGACCTTTTTCACAGTTAGAGGTTGAGTGAGAGTCAGCTACTTTGAGGTCCATTAGTTCTAAATCAGATAGTCACGCGAATCTCTTGGAACTAAATTGACAAGAAGTGTCGGTCTTCCGGCCCACAAGAGATTCGAAGAGTCGTGCCAAAACGAATTTTCTTAAAATTGTTGTTATTATGCGATCGGGTGGTGATTTCGATAAGCAATCGGTTTTAATATCGATGCGTTCTCAATCGAATAACAATCCCCCGGCAAATGGAAGTGCTAATGCCTAAGAGCCGCAGGCAGGTATATGAGTGAACATGCTAGACGGATATAATGCGAGCTCATTAAGGGATGTGCTTTTATCAGGATTAACCGTTTCCCCGGGGTTAGACAAATGCCAATGGCTGACGACCGGCGGGAGAAGTGACGAAAATATCGTTAAGACACGGTAATTATCTCATAATATAGTGGGAGGATTACGGTCCTCTTTGCACTTCTAGGTAGGCGCCAATTTCGGCAACTTTTTCTCTAAAGGTGTGCTAATTAGTATTACGTTTACTGTAGAACTACAGAAGAACTCAATTGACGTAATAAGATTATGTATGCATCTAACCAATTCCTCCCCAGGAACATGATTTAAGACAAGATCAATTTTTAAGATATATCTATTATTATCCTAAAGCTGAATGAATCAATGATTGTTTGCTAAAGGCTTTTTTCCTATTTAGTTTTGATACAAAGGACACCCAAAAATATTCCTTAGTTTTGGGATTCAGTTATTTTTAAAAATCCGATTTTATTTGATTCTAATAAGTCATAATTCAAAATTAATTCAAAAACCCACCGTCTCTAACGCACATTCTGTCTGTCACTTTCCCACCTCTCTATATATATTGCTTAATAACTACTTATTAGAAATAACTACTCCATACGAGGAGGATGTGAGACAATATCAAATTTTAAGATATATCTATTATTATAAGGCTGAATGAATGAATAATTGTGTACTAAAGGCTTTTTTTTTTCAATTTAGTTTAATGATACAAAATACATCACAAAACATTCCTTAGTTTTAGGATTAAGTTATGTTTTTTTTTTAATTCTATTTTATTTGGTGCTAATAAGTCGTAATTCGCAATTAAGTCAAAAACCCATTCGTCTCTTATTTCATATTCTGCGTGTCACTTTCCTCTCTATAAATACCCTGAATAACTACACCTTATGTATGTGAGTATTGTCTGTGTGTAAAGCGAGAGATGGGAGAGTGTGTCAGGTAGATTAAACTTCATATTTTATTCGTATTTTAATTCTCCGTAGCTAATGGTTTTGCTTATGTAGAAGATGGGTAAATTTTTGACTTAATTGCAAATATATATATATATATAAGTAAGTAAGTAAAGTCGTCGGGGCGGCCTAATGTCGGTATCGGCCAGACAGCGAGGGAGTCTAGCCCCTTTTCACTAGCGCTAGACCAAGGAGATTATTTGAGCATCTGAGGTGGAGCGCCATACCTACCATCAGCTCCTTACTTTACCGCACAGATCCCTGTGCTACTCATACAATGAGTTGGCGGGGGCCAGTATCAAACCAAGAACCTTGAGATTCCTAGCCGAACACTCTACCGACTGAGCTAAACCGTCCAAATTATTCACAGTTAGACTGAAATATTCAAGTTTTCTTTTTTGGTTTCAAATAATGGTTTTCTAAAGGTATTGAATATTTAAAAACTAAACAACAATTTATTTTATATATTACTGTAGAAATATCTACACAGTCTAAGATTGATACGATATATAACAGGGCATAAAAAAGTTCTACTTCGGATTGAATAATGTGTTTAGTTCAGTTTTCCCTAAAACTTACCGAGTCCGACAGTTTTTTTACAACTAAAGAAGAAAGTAGACTAAAGCAGCTAAAAGGTTGTGTAATATAAAAACTAGATAACAACTACATATTGAATAATAACTTATGTGTGTATAAAATATATGAAAAAATAGTCCAATCGCTTACTGCTGAATTTCTATTCCATCATGTATATATTTCCCAAAACCTTCTCAGAAAAAGGATGTGAACCAAGGTCAATTTCTTAAGCGGAGTTTAAGTTTTGAATTTAGAGTTTTTCTTCTAGACTGGTTTCCTAACCAAGGTTAAAGAGCGCAGTGTGCCCTACTAGTTAGCCATAGCTGGAGGGAGAGTAGTTGGATTCATAGATTGACAAGAAGAGGATGTGAGACAATATCGATTTTTAAGATATATCTATTATTATGAAGCTGAATGAATTAATAATTGTTTCCATAAGGCTTTTTTTCCAATTAAGTTTAATGATACAAAATAGGTCTCAAAATATTCAATTTTTCGGCAATTAAAAAAAATAGTCCAGGCCTATCTGAAAACCACTACTATATATGTTTTTATTTACCAACTATGTTTCAATTGGGATAAAGAATTGCATCTGTCAATATGATCTCTGAAAAGAGGCCTCTTTCTATTTCTTTGTGTTTTAGTTGTGTTTTAACTACTTGTATCCTTTTGCTAGGGTATTATCGCTATGTGAAATGCAAACAGCCTCGTGCAGGATTGAAACACGGTTCGACGAGTCTAGTTCCCGCGACTCTAACCATTATACCACGTGCCTCCACATATCTCTGATTGTATAGTTATGGAAAATATGATCTCTGAAAAGAGGCCTCTTTCTATTTCTTTGTGTTTTAGTTGTGTTTTGACTACTTCTATCCCTTTGTTATTTTGATGTCTATCGGAAACGACAAGTTGCTTTTTTATATCATTTAACATGAATTCAGTGAACTCCATTGAACTCCTAGTCGTTTCAGTCACGCCATGGCCTCTTCAAAAACAGAGCGATTTTTGTCGACTTTGCTCTCCGTACAACTGAGTCAACATCGGGGCTACCTTAGACAAAATGAAAGTACGTGATTTCAATTGGGGATAAAGAATTGCATCTGTCATATTGCTCTCTTCATTTCCATCAAAATAAGAAGGTCATTCAGGTTCCCAGATCAACTACGCATAAGTACATTTTCTAGCATGTTTCTGTATTGTCTCTAATGTTCATGTTATACACTTTTCCTTTCTCTAAAAGTTTTAAAAAAATGTCTTGTATTAAGATCAAGTCAAGCTGAAAGCACCGTTTCCTCTCAGGTCACCAAAAGTTAAGCAGGAATGATTCAGTGCAGTACTTATATGAGTGACCAACTATTTACTTTTGGTACTGTACGTAATTTTACGTATATGTGCCATACTAAACAGAGCGTAGTAAATTACAAATGTAGTACCCTTAGAAAGATTAGAAACATGCCTAATTCTAATTTATTTTAAATTCGATACTATGATCCTAAATCAAAACACTTGGTGTTAGTACATGTGGTCAAATATGAATCAATCATCCTCATTTCCCCTTTTTTCTCTCTCACTTACTTCTCCGCATAAAAGGTTTTATAGAATTTGCCAAGTTTCTCAGTTGGTTTCTTTAACATATATTCGACAGTGAGCCAAAAAGTAATGTCATTTTTTAGGAGAGGTATAATTACCAACACAGGAACATGGATCATACAACAAAATGATACTGGTCCTCTGTGGATCACATCCCTACTTATTCACATAATCAAGGTTTCTCTCAATATCCATGGTCCATCTTCGAATGAGATCATGTATCCCTTCCCCGTAAAATTCTGTTAACTGTTCTTTGAGCCACTTCTTCACTATAGATTTCACTTCCTCGTCACCGGAATAACCACTATCATCTCCTCGGTACCATGAAAGAGCTCTTAAGAGGCAAACATTATTTCAGAATATATTATGACAGTAGATTCGACTAACATATTAGTTTGTGAATTTATCTAAAAAAAGGAACTTGATATTGAAGCTGTTAAATTGATAGTTTATCCGAAGTATTCCTCTTCAGAGATATAAAAGATTAATGATAATGAAGGGAATTATAAATAAAACAAGCAAGCAGAGAACAAGTGTTGAATAAACGTTGTATGTCTCATGTCGTTATCTATTTCTATTAATAACCAAAATTTAAATATATTTCCCTATGTGTATTTATTTTGTAAGTGTATCGATTATTTGTAGTTTTTTTAATATAATTGCTTACTTGTTTGTCAGTCCCGATTTCCTTTGATAACAAAATTTGGTTATCACTGTTATGTTCGAGACTGATACTTTAGTTCAGTAGTAGCGGAAAAATATATGAGGTCTGTTCTTTTTTTATTACTGGACTTCTATTAACTAGCAGGGGGATAGCGGGTATTCCGATCCACTAGAATAAGACGGCTTAATAGATAAAACATATTTTGTAAATGAAGACAGGCTTGGGTCTTTTTCTAGCAAAGAGTAATTCTACTTTTCATTTTGATGAAACACTTATGTGTTAGAGACCGTTACAACTGTATTCTGAATAGTATATTCTGAGACATTAACTTACCAAAAAGATTACCTGCCTCTCGGGGTAGTCCAGTGGATTCGGCCCTGGACCGGTAAAGTAATGTTAACAGCGTTGATCCCAGGACGCTATCCCCCAGGCAACACCCACCCTTGATTTAAAGGAGCAGGGCTATGTTTATTGCCTAGTGCTTGAGGTGCCCCCTTGAGGGGAAATTCCGACAGGATCAACGCATTTTGTGTACCTACCACCATGAGCTTCTGCTTTAATGTCCTTGTGTCCCACCGGTAAAGTAATGTTAACAGCCTTGATCCCAGGACGCTATCCCCCAGGCAACCCCCACCCCTTGATTTAAAGGAGCAGGGCTATGTTTATTGCCTAGTGCCTGAGGTGCCCCCTCGAGGGGGACTTCCGACAGAATCAACGCATTTTTTGCACCTACCACCATGAGCATTTGCTTTCATGTCCTTGTGTCCCACCCGTATGCGTGGAATACGCGGTAAATACCCTTACAAATAGGATCACCTTTTATTCGAGAGCGCACTTATTTCATTTAATCTGGTACCTTTTAAATTCAATTATTATCGTCCGATAATCAACGCTCTTTTTTAAAACCATGTTTCTCCAAAATGAAGGTGTAATTATGGGTGCTACGTTGATGCAAAATTCAAAATTTCCGGGTCTGTTAATTATCGAACAATTCTATTTTGCAAGAGTTATGACGATGCAAAGGCTATCTTTTTTACGAGGGTATGCCGATAATAAAATAATTGATGGGAATCGATATCTGATTTCTGAAATAATCGACCCTGTCAATAGCAAAGGTCAAACCGACATCAGTCAATATTTATAGCTGCGAGGAAACAAAGTTCAGCGAATAATTCACAACAGTAATTTGTGCATGAAAAAAACATTTTTTTTAAAGAAAATTCATATTCCAAAATACAATTTTGCCGATGAATTCATCCAGCAATAAACCGTTTCTATTAACAACTAATTACATTTTTTTAAGAATTATTAACCATTCTTTGTCTTTGAGATGGAATTTTTATCCAAAGTTAACTGTAGAATCTTTTTCAAGAAAGATTCGAAATAACATCTATAAATGCCGTTGCGTTTGTTAGGGTCCTGGATTCTTAACAAGCTGACCTTTGACTGTGTTTATCGTTTTTTCCCTGTTTGTGGTTAAAAGAGAGAAAATAAATATTCATTTTTATAAAATAGTAAAAATAACATGTGCTGATGTAACGCTTTTTCTACTTTAGAATAACAAGCAAAAATATGCGCCGTCTGTGCGTAAGTATTTAAGTTTTAATGTAATGAAATATACTAAATTAGAAAGACTATCGAAATTAGATAAGAATTCATATAAAAAGATTACACTTAGTTTAATTAAATTTCAATTGGTTTCTATATAAAATCATTCATAGCAATGATTTAAATGCGTAGGAGAATAAAACAATAATATTACATAACAATAACACCAACTAATTATCTATTAAAAGAATATGCAAATTAACTACACCATATATGTAGACCTTTATTTCTTAGTGATGTATAAGACATAGCAGGAATTTAAACGCACAAATAACATAGACTGTTTTGAGGCAAATCTAACAAAATGATTTAAATGCGTAGGAGAATAAAACAATAATATTACATATCAATCATCATCATCATCATCATGTCGCGCTGTTTGCACGGATCTCCATGACAATCTCTCTCCATCCGTCCCTATCGCTCATCATTCTCGAGAGGTTGTCTATGCAGCATCCTGTATCCGCACTGAGCTGGTCAATGTACGTCTTTGCTGGTCGGTCCACACTGGCGTGTCCATGTGCTGGTTTCCACAGGAGGACGTCGCTTATGAGTTCGTCCTTGCTTCTCTAGCAGTGTCCCGCGTGTCTTGTCCGTCTTACTCGGATGGTTTGGGTGATATGTGGCAGGTGGCCGTACAGCTGTTTTTCTCGTGGGGTGCTGTTTCCACGTCTTGTTCAGGATCACCCGCAGCAGTCTTGTGCAGCTCCCATCTAGACTATTCTCTAGTCGCTTCGTCAGGGTCCAGGTGGTGCAGCCATACAGCAGCACTGATACGACAACGGCATGGAAGACATATCAATAACACCAACTAATTATCTATTAAACAAATATGCAAATTAACCACACCATATATGTAGACCTTTATTTCTTAGTGATGTATAAGACACATAGCAGGAATTTAAAGGCACATATAACATGGAAAGATATCGTAGAGACATCATTTATAAATAACAGCCATTCTATGTAATAATGACTTTGAGTATGAATTTGGTACTTATTGATCATCATCATCATGTCACGCATGCAGCACGGGTATCCATGACAATCTTTCGCCAACCTTCCCTATCATTCATTACACCTGAGAGCTCCTCTGCGGAGCAGCCAGCATCTTCACATAGCTGGTCAATGTAGGTCCTTGCTGGGCGCCCCACACTTGCATGTCCATGTGTTGGCTCCCACAGGAGAACGTCGCTTACGAGTTCATCCTTGCTTCTCCAGCAGTGCCCTGCATGTCTTGTCCATCTCACTCGGATAGTTTGTGAGATGGGGGTCAGGTGACCGTACAGCTGTTTCCTTGTGGGGTGCTGTTTCCATGACTTGTTCAAGACTGCACGCAGCATTCTTGTGCAGCTCCCATCTAGCTTATTCTCAAGACGCTTTGTTAGGGACCAGGTAGTGCAGCCATTTTTCCTTGAATTTTACTTATTTATAAACTTACGCAATTCTCAATGATATTGTGACATAAACAGTGACATAGTTTTTGTTACAGTCAGACAGACACCGTCCATTATAATGAGATATACCCCGTATAAAGTCATTGTCGAAAGTTCCTGACGTTTATCACTGTGATTTATTCGCTTTTCAGGGTGTAAAGATTAACGAACTAGGGTAGACTATCAATAGGGTGTTTGATGTTTACTTGGGGGTTCATATTCCAACGTATCGGGTGCAGCAGAAATTGCGAGAGCATTTTAAACAATTCCATGCGTGGTGTAAGTAAACTTAGGCAGATAATAAACGCTGGATATTTTTATGTCTTATTTTTTTTTTCAGATACGACCACTTTAGGGCGTTTGATGTTCATTTGTAGTGAATCTGTAATTGTTACAAGGACAGCTTTTCGTGTTTAGTTCCACTTACGTCAGAATGATGACGTTCTGGATACAAAATCAATATGGGTTAAATAATTTATCCGAAACATCATTTTTCTAAGTGACAGTTATCTCTAGGTTGCAGGTTCAATCCTGGTCAAGGATGACTGTAAAATAGAATATTAATTAACATAACTTAACACCTCTACCCCAGCTATCTCCGTGGATTGAATAAAGGGTTAGGTTTAACGTTCCGTGACGGTTTCCGATTACGACAAGAAGTTTCCCGAGTTCAAAAATAAGGTTCCGGAGTTCGGGAAGGCTCTTAAGTCCGACAAGAAATACCCAAAGAAGGCCGGAGGCACATCGGCCGAAACGTTGTACATATAACAATAAAGATGACGACAATAGTCCGAATAATCCAAATAATACTAATCATTTTATCGATATAACATGTAATAAGCACTGTGTATACGCATATGTAAACATGACAGATGAGGATGTTCAGTCACTTAAAAATTACCAGTTCCATTCAAGAATCAATCTGTTTTTTTCTATTTTCTCTCTTGTTAAAACATCGTTATTCATAAATAAAAATAACAAAATGCTTCACAAAAATTGCAGGAATTTTATTTGCAATATGAGATCGGAATAAAATCAATGAATACAAAAATGAAAGCGCGAACAAAATAAAATTAAGATAATTTCTAAAATCGAATAAAAACAATCAAAAATAATATATTATTAGAAAAATCAACAAATATCATTTCATCAAAAATAGAGAATTGCAGATTTCTTGCCGTGAAAGCAAAGCAATCATTTCGAAAATAATTTTTAAAAAAAAAGATTTTTTACACTTACTGTTTTGAAATAATGTCTTAGTTTCTTTAGGTGATTTTTAACCCCTAAAATCACAGAAGAAAATAATAGAATATGAACTTAATTCAATAAATTTAAATAATAATTTGACCTTACTCTCTCTCTCTCTCTCTCTCTCTCTCTCTCTCTCTCTCTCAGGCTATCTCCCCGTCTCTCTTTATCTTGTCTTTCTTTCCTTTTTTTCATCAACGATTGACACAGATTAGCGTTATTGGTTTCGCATTCTCACTCCCCTCTCTCTCACTTTTTCTACTATCTTTCTTTCTTTGTTATTATATTTTTGTGTATCATGCCCTTTCCCTCTTTATCAGAAAAAAAACGGATTCGTCCATTTTTTAACTGAGGTGACCACGCTCATAAGAAATAAGAATTCGATGGATAAGCCACAGTAGATAACATTGATTTACAATTTTGCATTTCATCTTGGATGATTTAGACGGTCCCTGAAAAAGAGATTGGGGAATTGTTGAAGAAAGGAAAAGATTAGAAAATCTGCAGAACTACTAAACTCATCTAGGATATTTAGAAAACTTCCAGAATCCACTGAAAACTAGACCTAGTAATTTACAAGAAAAACAGCACTTCTCATCTGGTGAATTTTGCCGTCCAGATCGATAATGAAAGAAAACGAAAATATAGTCAACAAATCTAGTGTGTTCTGTAGTCCCCAGTTTGCGTAATAGAAGGCGGGCCTTTTTAGAGTCCGCCCATGGAGCACAGTCGGTCGCATATAAGTCCTCGTATCGTCTATCATAAGATTCAAAACTTATATCTTCATCTGGTGCGTAGGTGAATGTTTCTATCGCTGTCCAGATAGCATTCTGTGTAAACGCGTTTTCGTTGTCTGCGTTTTGGCCCCTATCAGCTATTGCTTTAAAAAGTAATGTCTGCTGTTCTAATTGACATTTTTGTATTTCAATCAATTTTTGTTCAGTTTGTAATTGTCTTTATTGAAATGATTTCTCTAATTTTGTTCAGTTTGTAATTGTCTTTCTTGGAATCATTTCTCTAGCTCTATTTGTTGTTGTTGTTGTTGTTGAAATTTAATTATTTCTAACATTTGTGCCCTAAAATCATCCATGTCGAATAGTATGTAGGAACGAACCAAAAAAGTTTTTAGGGAGAGAAAAACGAATAAAAAAACTTTCTTTTTGTAATTGACATTCTTGAAACAATTTAACATTGCGTGTGGACCGAAAAAAATGTAACAGGAGGGTGAATATGATACCAGTTATATCGATCCCCAACGGGTTTTTTAAAATATGCTGGAGGAATTGGAAATCAGATGAATAACTGAGACTATCCAGACTGTTTCATTGCTAAAATCGGCTAGAATACTGTGAGTCCTGCTCGAAAGACGTGAAAAAAAGAAATAATGATAATAATACAAAAGAGAAAGTGTCAACTGGTGGATTTTGCAGTTCCAACAGACCACACGGTGAAGATGAAGGAAAACGAAAACATTGACAAATACCTGGACCTTGTAAGAGAATTGAAAAGCTATAGAATATGAAGGTGAAAGT
>CM042155.1:14915469-14917969 GCA_023376005.1 Doryteuthis pealeii
TATTTTGGCAGAATATGTCCGATATTTGATAGGTTGTATGTGTTTCTGCAACTTTTCTATTATAATGACTATGTAATTTTATTTTTTCTGCAATTTTTCTATTATAATGGATGTGTAATCTTATTACACAGCCATTATAATAGAAAAGTTGCAAAATGCCTGAAGAAGACAACAGATCAGAAACACGTGTCGCATATGTAAGATAAAAAGAATAAAACATTTGTATGAGAACATCATACTCTGATATATATATATATATATATATATATATATATATATATATATATTATATATTGTTGTTTTTTGAAGCATTGTTGATAAAGTATATATATATTATTTATATTTTGCTGAAGGCAATTAAAATGCGTATATCGTATAAAATTGATATTATAGAAAATAATCATGACCAGCGAATCGCAAACACATGTGCGATACGTATAACATCGTACATCCTGTTTCGACTTCATCACCGATGTATACTAACGATTTCCCACCGTCGAAGTCGAAACAGGCTGTATGATGTTCTAGGCATCGCACATTTGTTTGCCGAGTTCGCTTGTCATGATTATTTTCTATAATTATCGAATTTTATACGATATACGCATTGTAATTGCCTTCAAGCAAAATATAAATAATAATATATATATATTTTTTAATATGTATCTATATGTGTATGTTTGTTTATATATATCTATATGTATATGTATATATATGTACATATACATTTATACATTTATACATATATATTTAGTTAATATATATTTTGGGGGCTTTAGTATGAAGCATTAGGAATAACAGAAACTCGGTTATAAAGGTTAAGTTACGTTTTATTTCGTAAATTTTCGAAAGCTCTTGCTTCTCATTTTCTAACGAGAGTTCGACATGTAGGATTTTACAGTTTTTGTTATATATATATTATATATATATATATATATATATATATATATATATATATACTGAGGCAACGTCGTCTCCGATTTGCTGGGTCATGTACGTCGGATGGATGATGGACGAATCCTGAAATACATTCTTTATGCAGAGCTTACGTCTGGTAAAAGACAGATTGGCCGCCCCCAGCTGTGATTCAAGGATGTCTGCAAGAATGATCACACATGCTTTGACATTGCCCCTTCTACCTGGGAAAATTTGGCTCAGGACCGCCCTCAGTGGCGGCTGAATCTCCGTAGAGGACAATTCATGTCAGAAGTCACCTTGACGCAACACCATGAAGCTAAGAGGTCTAGAAGAAAGGAGCGGCAACAAAGCACCGGCACATCAACATCTTCAGGGACAGCCTTCAAATGCGAATTCTGTGGTCGGGAATGATTTTCAAATATCGGACTTCACAGTCACAGGGGGCGCTGTAAATTAAGGAGCACATAAAAATGTTTTATTATACTCTTCCGAGACTGAAATGCCAATAATATATATATATAATATTATATATATATATATTATATATATATATATGTGTGTGTGTGAGTGTGTGTGTGTGTGTGTGTGTGTGTGTAAAAATGGAATTGGAAATGAATCCGACAATATGAGGAAGAATGAATAAATTTATTCTTTTTATAAATGAATACCTTTTTAATGATTTCACCGTTTTTTAGCAAAACAATAACAAACACTAGGTTCCGGGACTTTTCAACAAGTTATGGATAAATAATAACACTTTATTTTTGCAATACAAAATTGTATCTACCATAACTCCTAGGAAAATCAAATATTCAAATTCTCGAGATTGGCTAACGGTTCTATTTCAGCGTTCCCGAAAGTGATTTTTTTTTAATTCTCTTCGAACATTTCTAAAAAAATTCTCCGTTTTTCTCCAACGATTTTTTTCATTCAAAATAAAATTTCACTCTGATGAAAGTCGAATTTTCTCTGTGTGCGGAATATTTTCACATTTTTCCATTATTATTATTTCATTTCATTTGTTTATTTAATGATGATAATAGTTTGAACCGTGTACACAGAGATGAACTGACCGAAACACATGTGTAAGTGATATTGATTATATTCTTCTTTTATTATCCATTCGGTTCTTTCTTTTCTTTATTCATTCTTCCTTATATATATATAATATATATATATATATATATATATATATATATATATATATATATATATATATATATATATATATAATGTGTGTGTGTGTGTTTGCATCTGTGTATGAGGGAGGAATCCACTGCGAAACCAAGGTGAGGAGTTAGCGTGAAAAAATTTTTGAACCACGGATATAGATATTGTGTGATTTGCTTTATTTTTTTATCATGGTTGGTCATGACTAATGAGAGTCAGTGGTAGACATCTCAGAGCTAGTTTCACAATGTGAATTGAAATGTAGAATTACAACAGACTTAATACACACTAGTTTGCCGCCATTAAAAATTTGTGACATGTTCTTCAATTTGATTAGGCAGATGACATGTGAGGTTTATTCAATATTATATATATATATATATATATATAATATAATATATATATATGGTCTTTT
>CM042155.1:14925469-14935469 GCA_023376005.1 Doryteuthis pealeii
TGTGATAGCCTTCAAAATCAACCTCCAAACCAATATATATATATATATATATATATATATATATATATATATTTATATATCACGTAATCACAGTCACGTGAAGAAACTGGATAGCTTTCACCTCAGACGCCTACGCCGCATTCTACGCATACGCTGGCAGGACAAAGTGCCCAATACAGAAGTGCTGGAACGAGCAAACGTAAACAGCATGCCCGAGAGAGACGCCTGCGCTGGCTTGGTCATGTCAGGAGGATGGACAAAGGCCGCATCCCCAAAGACCTATTGTATGGTGAACTAGTGGAGGGTACCGACCGGTAGGGAGAGCACGTCTATGCTTCAAATATGTCTGCAAGAGAGATATGAAGACATGCCACATCGACATAAACACATGGGAGGCTTGTGCAGAAGACCGTGCGACCTGGCGCCTCCTCATCAAACAAGGAACGAAGCGTGGTGAAAAAGAGATGAAAGAAGCCGCCACAGAAAAGAGAGCTAAAAGGAAAGAGAGACCACAGCACCCCAACACCCACAAAAAGCATCACCTTTCGTTTGCAATCACTGTACCAGAGACTGCCATTCAAGGACCGGTCTGTTCAGCCACCCACGTAGCTGAAAGTAAAAAAATAATAAAATAAAATTTTAAAAAACAATGGACACTATGTCATCGTCTTAAATAGACGGAAGGTTGCCAACCTGAATATATATATATATATATATATATATATATATATATATATATTATATATTATATATTATATATACATAAATGGGGTTAAGTAACAACAAATGTGTTTATTTTTAATATGGCTTTAAGCCAACAATTTTTGGAGGATATGTGCTCAATTGAAGTCATACCTAATTTTGAAAATTAATTAGTTAATAATTAATGAATTTAGACGGGCGTATATGTTCAAATGTAAGGCTAAACCAATCGATAAAATGTCAATTCCTGAATGTACATTTCTACCTATGAGGTCTCATCAGCATGTCTATAACCTTTCTGTTTATATCCTTGCTGATGAGACCTAATAGGTCGAAATGTACATTCAGGGATTGACATGTTCTCAATTTGTTTAGCCTTACATTGGAACATATATGCCCGCCTAAATTCATTAATTATTAGCTAATTAATTTTCAAAATTTGGTATGACTTCAATTAAGCACATATCCTCCAATATATATATATATATTATATATATATATATATATATATATATACATATATATAGTGTGTGGGATTGCCACTGTTTCAGTTTTTAATGGAACGGTGCGCCAAACGCAGTAGTATTGGTAGAGTGCTCAATATAAAATAGAGCTGTTATATAATATAATAAAACATTTGTAACATCTTCACCTGACGATTGTTGACGCATGAAACCAAAATGATCGTGAATGTTCCTTTGTCACCAAATAAATAGATATGTATAACCTTTATATATATATATATATATATTATATTATATCATATTATATTATATTATATATATCTTGGACGCTGTGGGTTATACACGAAAAACTATTCGATATTGAGAAATGACATTGGTGTGTAGGCATCGTTATGTCAAGTCATCGTATAAATGCTCATATAAATAAGAATATTTTTAATTTCGGGTCCTGTCCTCTCAGGGAAGGCCAAATAATGATTCTATTTTCCGTTAGGGTGGGAGCCATATTTACTTATTTTCACTTGAATATTTGAGTAATGACGAATGTAAGACAAATATCGGGAATATTTGATGTGGTTAGATTATTATGTAACTCAAGTAAACATTTACATTGCTTAATAGGATCCGATTTTATGATTGGATAGTCGACGGTTTTACGTAACTGTGTTGGGTAAATGCAAACATCAACCTTAGATTTTTTAAAATTGTGTTACTGGCGGGAATGTGGAAAGTATTATTTTGTATATATTTAAAAGACCACTCCGCCTAATGTACTTCCTTTATCTAGACTAGCAAATATATGCGCCTTCCGGGTGCAAGTATTTAAGTTTTAATATAATAAAATATATTAAATTAGAAAGGCTAATGAAACTGAATAAGGATGTAGATAAAAAGATTTTGAACAGAGGGGGTATGATTGAAAAATAGAACAACTTTGAAACTATTCCATCATTTTCCCTTACTCCCGTTTTTCATTGTTAAATTTTCCTAATTTAACTGTTTAATTAAAATAGGAAGTAAAGAATAATATTAGTTATTTCTTCTTGTTAAGGGATTTTTAAAAGATTTATTGAAGAGATTTTTGCTCATATTCATTGATGAAAGCAAACAATTAGAAATCTATAATACTAAGCATATATTTATTAAAATCAAATTTTTAAGATCAATATGCAAATTAGCCTTCCCATTCATACTGTAAACCGCTATTTTGTTGTATATATAAATACAATTGCATGTTATTAGTATGTAGATATGGTCAACAATGTAAGTAATGTAAAACAATTTTATTAACAATTGAGGTATAAATAAAAAGAAAATCATGGTCAATGTGATGTAAATAACAAAGGGAATTGTGACTTGTATAGTAATATAGTTTCGGTTACAGACAGACAAACCCACAATCTCCATTATAATAAGAGATATAATGGATTTACTGAGACAAATCCCATTCCCAAAACCGGGTTAGCTCAATCGGTAGACCGTTCGGCTAGAAACCACAAGGTTTCTAGTTCGATTCCGGCCCTCGCGAACTCAGCGTATGAGTAGCACAACGGATCTGTGCGCTAAAGTAAGGAGCTGATGTTAAGTGTGGCACTCCACATCATTATCTTGATAATTTATAACTCTTTCTGGAACCTGTTTCTATGATAACTGACACTTAGATAACTTGTTTTTCCTTAATAAGGTCGATACGTAATTTGATTAAAAATAAAGATCCATAATGGCTAAACCACAAGGTTCTTAGTTCGATACCGGCCCTCGCCAACTCAGCGTATGACAAAATTTTAGAATATGTTTATAATATAAAAATTGTACAAACCTCATTAGGTGATTTTGCATAGACCAAAATTCCTTTAATCAAAACAAAGTATCTCTGTAAAATAAAATAAATTCTTTAAATTAAAAATAAGTCAGAAATTACTGCAATTCAAATAAAAATAAACTTATTAAAATATATATATATATTTATCATTATTTTATTAGAAAAAAATATAAATGAATCATCTAAAAATTATTCTAACTCAAATTTTCATTGATGCAAAAAAAATAAAAAAATGTTGAGATAAATTATGTGCAAGACAACAAAAATCAGAAATTAAGATATCAAATCAGATAATTATTTTTAAATGATTAAACATTTAAAGGTTACTTCTACAAAAATTATCTTCAGACGCTAAAACAATGTACTCGGTCTAGCGCTAGTGAAAGGGGGATAGACTCACTCGCTGATTGGCTGATGACTATTTTTAGCCGCCCCGACGACTATTCATGTGCACCTTGTGCAGTGGTGCATGCTGTGCACCTGCACTTTCCGATCAAGAATAAATAACTTTAATTCATTGTTGGTTGGCTAGTTGTTTTGTTTTACGGCATATCAACCATTTTCTAGCCATTTAATGGCGAATCAAGTCATTTTGATAAACAAAGGACTCGGTTGGCTGACAATACCAGCTGATGCTTAAGTTGTATCCCTATTAAGTTTTGAACTGGTTCATCGCTGCTTAACTTCGGTGATCTAGCGGGAACAGGTGTTTTTACCATTATTTTTGAATCTTAATGTATCTCTAGATTCATACAAAAGTAATTACGAATAAACTTTGGAAAAAGAGTCCGGTTAGTAAATGTATGAGGGTGAGTTATAAAGTAATGCCCTTTTGTTTAGGACAGGTATAGTTACCAATACAGGAACATGTATCACGTATCATGGAACATTGCTATTGGGAGAAACGGTGACTATGTGGAGAAGTGATGTGATTCACAGAGGACCAGCTTTATTTTATATTTTATACCTATCCTAAACAAAATGGCATTACTTTCTGAATCACCCTCGTACATTGTTTTTACTCGCTGATATAAAAAATAAGCAAAGACGGCCGAGGGAGCTATAGTCAGTATAAATCTTCATACTAGTCGTAGACATGTAAATTATTTCTGAGATGGAATACCTTACCTACTATCAGGTCCATACTTGACCGCATATCTGAGCTGAGCTACACATTCACTGATTTGGCGTGGATCGGTATCGAACCGGGAAACTTGTGATTCCTCGGTGGGTGATTAACCGACTGAGATAAACCAAATATCAAATATACGTACTCAATTTGGTTAGCATAGTTTAGGACGTTACACTCTCCGGTCTTCTTCAGATGGGGCTATAAATGCCAATATATTTATACTAGTGCGAGTAATATTTGTGTAATGATACTTTCTCAGAACAGCCATAATCAATTGTACTTCTTAGATAACAGTGATCCATGATGATATTGATGCTTCTGATAAGGAAGGAGAAAAAGATTCTTATTAGCATTTCATAGTAAACAGTGATCCATAATGATATTGATGCTTCTGTTTAGGAAGGAGAAAAGGACACTAATTAGCATTTCATAGTTAACAGTGATCCATGATGATATTGATGCTTCTATTTAGGAAGGAGATAGCGATACTAATTAGCATTTTCATAGTTAACAGTAATCCATGATGATATTGATGCTTCTGTTTAGGAAGGAGAAAAGGATACTAATTCGCATTTCATAGTTACAGTGATCCATGCTGATATTGATGCTTCTATTTTAGGAGGAGAAAAGATACTAATTAGCATTTCATAGTTTAACAGTGATCCATAGATGATATTGATGCTTCTATTAGGAAGGAGAATAAGCGATACAAATTAAGCATTTTCATGTTTAACAGTGATCCATGATGACATATTGATGCTTTCTGTTTAGGAAGGAGAAAAGGATACTTAATTAGCATTTCATCAGTTAACAAGTGATCCATGCTGATATTGATGCTTCTATTTAAGGAAGGAGAAAAGGATACTAATTAGCATATTCACTGTTAACTATGAAAATGCTAATTAGTATCGCTTATCTCCTTCCTAAATAGAAGCATCATATCATCATGGATCACTGTTAACTATGAAATGCTAATTAGTATCTTTCTCTTCCTAAATAGAAGCATCAATATCACATGGATCACTGTTAACTATGAAATGCTAATTAGTATCTTTTCTCCTTCCTAAAAGAAGCATCAATATCATCATGGATCACTGTTAACTATGAAAATGCTAATTTGTATCCTTCTCCTTCCTAAATAGAAGCATCAATATCATCATGGATCACTGTTAACTATGAATGCTAATTAGTTCTTTTCTCCTTCCTAAATAGAAGCAATCATTCAGCATGGATTCACTGTTAACTATGAAATGCGAATTAGTATCCTTTTCTCTTCTAAACAGAAGCATCTAATATCATCATGATTACTGTTAATATGAAAAGCTAATTGTATCGCTATCTCCTTCTAATGAGCATCATATCATCATGGATCACTGTTAACTATGAAATGCTAATTAGTGTACTTTTCTCCTTCCTAAACAGAAGCATCAATATCATTATGGATCACTGTTTACTATGAAATGCTAATAAGAATCTTTTTTCCTCTCACTTATCAGAAAGCATCAATATCATCATGGATCACTGTATCTAAGATAGTACAATTGATTATAGGCTGTTCTAGAAAGTATCATTACACAAATATTACTCGCACTATATAAATATATTGGCATTTATAGCCCCATCTGAAGAAGACCGGAGAGTGTAACGTCCTAAACTATGCTAACCAAATTGAGTACGTATATGATATGATCTCAGTCGGTTAATCACCACCGAGGAATCACAAGTTTCCCGGTTCGATACCGATCCACCCAAATCAGTGAATGTGTAGCTCAGCTCAGATATGCGGTCAAGTATGGACCTGATAGTAGGTAGGTATTCCATCTCAGACGAAAATAATTTACATGTCTACGACTAGTATGAAGATTAATACTGACTATAGTCCCTCGGCCGTCTTGCTTATTTTTTATATCAGCGAGTAAAAACAATGTACGAGGGTGATTCAGAAAGTAATGCCATTTTGTTTAGAGAATAGGTTATAATATAAAATAAAGCTGGTCCTCTGTGAACACATCACTTCTCCACATAGTCACCGTTTCTCCAATAGCAATGTTCCATGATACGTGATACATGTTCCTGTATTGGTAACTATACCTGTCCTAAACAAAAGGCATTACTTTATAACTCACCCTCATACATTTACTAACCGGACTCTTTTTCCAAAGTTTATTCGTAATTACTTTTGTATGAATCTAGAGATACATTAAGATTCATAAAAATAAATGGTAAAAACACCGTTCCCGCTAGATCACCGAAGTTAAGCAGCGATGAACCAGTTCAAATTAATAGGAGGGCAACTTAAGCATCAGCTGGTATTGTCAGCCAACCGAGTCCTTTGTTTATCAAAATGACTTGATTCGCCATTAAATGGCTAGAAAATGTTGAATGCCGTAAAACAAAACACAGCCAACCAACAATGAATTAAAGTTATGTATTCTTGATCAGAAATGCAGGTGCACAGCATGCATCACTGCACAAGGTGCACATGAATAGTCGTCGGGGCGGCTAAATGTCATCAGCCAATCAGCGAGGAGTCTATCCCCTTTCACTAGCGCTAGACCAGTACATTGTTTTAGCGTCTGAAGATAATTTTTGTAGAAGTAACCTTTAAATGTTTAATCATTAATTTTCTGATTTGATATCTTAATTTCTGATTTTTGTTGTCTTGCACATAATTTATTTTTTTGCATCAATGAAAATTTGATTAGAATAATTTTTAGATGATTCATTTATTTTTTTCTAATAAAATAATGATAAATATAATATATATATTTTAATAAGTTTATTTTTATTTGAATTGCAGTAATTTCTGACTTATTTTTAATTTAAAGAATTTATTTATTTTACAGAGATACTTTGTTTTGGATAAAGGAATTTTGGCTATGCAAAATCACCTAATGGGTTTGTACAATTTTTATATTATAAACATATTCTAAAATTTTGTCATACGCTGAGTTGGCGGGGCCGGTATCGAACTAAGAACCTTGTGGTTTAGCCATTATGGACTTTATTTTTAATCAAATTACGTATCGACCTTATTAAGGAAAAACAAGTTATCTAAGTGTCAGTTATCATAGAAACAGGTTCCAGAAAGAGTTATAAATTATCAAGATAATGATGTGGAGGCCACACTTAACATCAGCTCCTTACTTTAGCGCATAGATCCGTTGTGCTACTCATACCTGAGTCGCGAGGGCCGGAATCGAACTAGAAACCTTGTGGTTTCTAGCCGAACGTCTACCGATTGAGCTAACCCGGTTTTGGGAATGGGATTTGTCTAGTAAATCCATTATATCTCTTATTATAATGGAGATTGTGGGTTTGTCTGTCTGTAACCGAAACTATATTACTATACAAGTCACAATTCCCTTTGTTATTTACATCACATTGACCATGATTTTCTTTTTATTTATACCTCAATTTTAATAAAATTGTTTTACATTACTTACATTGTTGACCATATCTACATACTAATAACATGCAATTGTATTTATAATACAACAAAATAGCGGTTTAGTATGAATGGGAAGGCTAATTTGCATATTGATCTTAAAAATTTGATTTTAAAAATATATGCTTAGTATTATAGATTTCTAATTGTTTGCTTTCATCAATGAATATGAGCAAAAATCTCTTCAATAAATCTTAAAAATCCCTTAACAAGAAGAAATAACTAATATTATTCTTTACTTCCTATTTTAATTAAACAGTTAAATTAGGAAAATTTACAATGAAAACGGGAGTAAGGGAAAATGATGGAATAGTTTTCAAAGTTGTTCTATTTTTCAATCATACCCCCTCTGTTCAAATCTTTTTATCTCATCTATTCAGTTTCATTAGCCTTTCTAATTTAATAATATTTATTATATTAAAACTTAAATACTTGCACCCGGAAGGCGCATATATTTGCTAGTCTAGATAAAGGAAGTACATTAGGCGGAGTGGTCTTTAAATATATACAAAATAATACTTTCCACATTCCCGCCAGTAAACACAATTTTTAAAAAATCTAGGTTGATGTTTGCATTTACCCAACACAGTTACGTAAAACCGTCGACTATCCAATCATAAAATCGGATCCTATTAAGCAATGTAAATGTTTACTTGAGTTACATAATAATCTAACCACATCAAATATTCCCGATATTTGTCTTACATTCGTCATTACTCAATATTCAAGTGAAAATAAGTAAATATGGCTCCCACCCTAACGGAAAATAGAATCATTATTTGGCCTTCCCTGAGAGGACAGGACCCGAAATTAAAAATATTCTTATTTATATGAGCATTTATACGATGACTTGACATAACGATGCCTACACACAATGTCATTTCTCAATTCGAATAGTTTTTCGTGTATAACCCACAGCGTCCAAGATATATATAATATAATTAATATGATATAATATAATATATATAATTATATATATAAAGGTTATACATATCTATTTATTTGGTGACAAAGGAACAATTCACGATCATTTTGGTTTCATGCGTCAACAATCGTCAGGTGAAGATGTTACAAATGTTTATTATATTATATAACAGCTCTATTTTATATTGAGCACTCTACCATACTACTGCGTTTGGCGCACCGTTCCATTAAAAACTGAAACAGTGGCAATCCCACACACTATATATATGTATATATATATATATATATATATTATATATATATATATATATATTGGAGGATATGTGCTTAATTGAAGTCATACCAATTTTGAAAATTAATTAGCTAATTAATTAATGAATTTAGGCGGGCATATATGTTCCAATGTAAGGCTAAACAAATTGAGAACATGTCAATCCTGAATGTACATTTCGACCTATTAGTCTCATCAGCAAGGATATAAACAGAAAGGTTATAGACATGCTGATGAGACCTCATAGGTAGAAATGTACATTCAGGAATTGACATTTTATCGATTGGTTAGCCTTACATTTGAACATATACGCCCGTCTAAATTCATTAATTATTAACTAATTATTTCAAAAATTAGGTATGACTTCAAATGAGCACATATCCTCCAAAAATTGTTGCTTAAAGCCATATTAAAAATAAACACATTTGTGTGTTACTTAACCCCATTATGTATATATATATATATATATATATATTATAATATAATATATATATATATATATATATATATATATTCAGGTTGGCAACCTTCCGTCTATTTAAGACGATGACATAGTGTCCATTGTTTTTTAAAATTTTATTTTATTATTTTTTTACTTTCAGCTACGTGGGTGGCTGAACAGACCGGTCCTTGAATGGCAGTCTCTGGTACAGTTGATTGCAACGAAAGGTGATGCTTTTTGGGTGTTGGGGTGCTGTGGTCTCTCTTTCCTTTTAGCTCTCTTTTCTGTGGCGGCTTCTTTCTATCTCTTTTTCACCACGCTTCGTTCCTTGTTTGATGAGGAGGCGCCAGGTCGCACGGTCTTCTGCACAAGCCTCCCATGTGTTTATGTCGATGTGGCATGTCTTCATATCTCTCTTGCAGACATATTTGAAGCATAGACGTGCTCTCCCTACCGGTCGGTACCCTCCACTAGTTCACCATACAATAGGTCTTTGGGGATGCGGCCTTGTCCATCCTCCTGACATGACCAAGCCAGCGCAGGCGTCTCTCTCGGGCATGCTGTTTACGTTTGCTCGTTCCAGCACTTCTGTATTGGGCACTTTGTCCTGCCAGCGTAATGCGTAGAATGCGGCGTAGGCGTCTGAGGTGAAAGCTATCCAGTTTCTTCACGTGACGTGATTACGTGATATATATATATATATATATATATATATATTATATATATATATATATATGGTTTGGAGGTTGATTTTGAAGGCTATCACAATGCAGGTGTAAAGAAAAAAAAATAATA
>CM042155.1:14940469-14957969 GCA_023376005.1 Doryteuthis pealeii
ATATAATGGATATATAATATATATATATATATATATATATATATATATATATTATAGAGAGAGAGAGAGAAGAGAGATAGAGAGAGAGAGAGAGATAGATATGAATATATTAGAGATATATATATAGAGAGAGAGAGTATATATATAGAGAGAGAGATAGGCATATAGAGATATATATAGAGAGAGAGGTATATATATCTATATATATAGAGAGAGAGATAAGATGAGGGTTCTTACTTGTTAACTTTGATTTTACTGTTTCTAACTCAACCGGTCCCAATCTCTGTTGGCCTGATCAGATGGGCTTTCTATTGGGCTTGATTCTTCTTTTCTGGGAAGTCATCTCTTGTTTTAATTAACTTAACAAACAAGACATGTTGTTTTTCTTCTAAAGCTTCATTTCAACAACCCAGCCACATGACTCCACCGCGGAGAAGCGACCAGAGGAACCTCTGAGAGACCATCCACTCTCATCTGGTGCCTGCTCGCATCTAATCTAAAACCACGCACGTAATCGCACGTTTTCTTAAAAGAGAAAAAAATAAGAGAAGTCCGGTGGAGTGTGAAGAAGGCTTTTCATTAGAGACCTTCACTTCAAATATCAAGCTCGTACCCGGTGAGCGGGGTGGGAGGGATTTTTTTTAGTTTTTAGAACTGTCTTTTTTTGTTACAGTTTGGAATTGTCTTTGACGCTAATTCAAAGGATGAATTTGTGCGACGGTAGACGGAATGAGGGTGTGTGTGCAGTCATGTAACTTCAAGTTTTTGTTTTCTTGAAATGAACATTCTAATTTCTTTCAAACACCGACGGATTCTTCTGCCTGGGATGTTTATAAACTAAACCGTTGTCGACTGTCAGTGAGGTGGGGATGGAGGGTGTAAGTTACTGTATTTTTTACTTTTATTTGTTATTATTGAATTATATCGCTTAATTATTACAAATCAAAAACCACATTTTCTGTGTTTCTTAGTTAAAAGCAAATCAAGTAGCATGCAAGATTTCAAATCTGAATGACCACTCGTTTGTGAGTTATAAGTCGACACGTACTACCAAACTTTTCTTTTATATATATACATTATATATTATATATATATATATATTATCAAAACTTAGCACACACACACAAATATATATATATATATATATATATATATATATATATATGAGATTTATCCAAAACTTGGTAGTGAGGATGATTCTATATGTGATTTCTAAGATCCACTGTACAAATATTGATGATCCAGTATGTATAAAACAGCGAATCTTTAAATCACTGAAGAGAGCTCAATGTAAAATAACCTTTTAGATTATATACAGAGCAATATTTATCAATTAAAGGAAGGAAGAACTCAATACAGTAATCCTATAATAATTTATTTCGACGAAATTGGGGCCCATATAAATTTTAAGTTGATTTAAACCGGCTCCCAAATTTTCGTCTCACTCAGATGGGTCTCAATTCACTTATGGACAAGCGTATCACAAAAAAACCAAAGAGCTGAATATATATAAATTTAAACCAAAAACAAAAATATATATTTTTTTAACAGTGTAGGATTGTAACCATAGAAACAGGAAGTGAATGAAAAAAAAGAGATACATCTCAAGGTTGATTTCTTAGGGTGTCCAGACAGAATAACACGTAAATAAAATTCTTAGGCGTAAATGCCATATATATGTATATATATATACGAACACACACAGGTATATATATATATATATATATATATATATATATATATATATATATATATATATACCTGTGTGTGTTCGTATATATAATAACATATATATGCATTTAAGCCTCTGTTTTATTTACGTGTTATTAAAAAAAAACCACTTACAAGCTGTTTTTAACATTTTTTTCTTTTACTTTTTGTCCGCCTATAAGTTTGAGTCAATTTATGTTAACAAAAATGTCCGCAATTTTCTCCGCGAAATATTTTTATTCCGTACTTGTTACTTTTACGATTATCTCTCTCTCTCGCCCCCCTCCTCTCTCTCTCTCTCTCTCTCTCTCTCTCTTCTCTCTCTCTCTCTCTCTCTCTCTCTCTCTCTTGATTTTCGTCTATAAAATCCAGTGAAACTTTTTTTTCCTGAAAGGATTTATAGTGTATTGACATTCTTGATATTCTGTATTTTTATATGGCCTCTATGGTGATGTCGGTTTTTAAATTGATATCGAAACGTGTTCATGACAAATATAGATGTAGGTTTCAGTTATTAAATACATCTAGTATGCATTACAACCGATGTTATTTATAGTAGTCATTTTAAATGATGGCTTCGATTATTTGCGATATATTTTGAATTTTATTTGCATCGTATATTTGTTGCTGTAGGAAAGTATTTATTTATGATTGTTTGGAATTTGCTATCCAAGCCAAAATTTAACCCAATTTAAGAAATACGTTTAAGACAAGAAAATTGTTGAGAGAATGTAACCTATCAGTTTGTAACCAACAATAAAAGACCATATATATATATATATATATATATAATATTATATATATAATATTGAATAAACCTCACATGTCATATGCCTAATCAAATTGAAGAACATGTCACAAATTTTAAATGCGCAAACTACGTGTGTATTAAGTCTGTTGTAATCTACATTTCAATTCACATTGTGTGAAACTAGCTCTGAGATGTTCTACCATGCATCTCATTAGTCATGACCAACCATGATAAAAAAAATAAGCAAATCACACAATATCTATATCCGTGAGTGCAAAAATTTTCACGCTTAACTCCTCACCTTGGTTTCGCGTGGATTCACCCTCATACACAGATGCAAACACACACACACACATTATATATATTATATATATATATTATATATTATATATATAGTATATATATTATATATATATATAATATATATATATATAAGGAGTAATGAATAAAGAAAAGAAAGAACAGATGGATATAAAAGAAGATTATCAATCATCNCTAGAAACCACAAGGTTTCTAGTTCGATTCCGGCCCTCGCCAGCTCAGTGTATGAGTAGCACAACGGATCTATGCGCTAAAGTAAGGAGCTGATGTTAAGTGTGGCGCTCCACATCATTATCTTGATAATCTATAACTCTTTCTGGAACCTGTTTCTATGATAACTGACACTTAGATAACTTGTTTTTCCTTAATAAGGTCGATACGTAATTTGATTAAAAATAAAGGTCCATATTGGCTAAACCACAAGGTTCTTAGTTCGATACCGGCCCACGCCAACTCAGCGTATGACAAAATTTTAGAATATGTTTATAATATAAAAATTGTACAAGCCACATTAGGTGATTTTGCATAGTCCAAAATTCCTTTATCCAAAACAAAGTATCTCTGTAAAATGAAATAAATTCTTTAAATTAAAAAATAAGTCAGAAATTACTGCAATTCAAATAAAAATAAACTTATTAAAATATATATATATATATTTATCATTATTTTATTAGAAAAAAACATAAATGAATCATCTAAAAATTATTCTAATTCAAATTTTCATTGATGCAAAAAAATAAATTATGTGCAAGACAACAAAAATCAGAAATTAAGATATCAAATCAGATAATGATTAAACATTTAAAGGTTACTTCTACAAAAATTATCTTCAGACGCTAAAACAATGTACTTGGTCTAGCGCTAGTGAAAGGGGAATAGACTCCCTTGCTGATTGTCTGATAACGACTTTAAGCCGCCCCGACGACTATTCATGTGCACCTTGTGCAGTGATGCATGCTGTGCACCTGCAGTTTCTGATCAAGAATACATAACTTTAATTCATTGTTGGTTGGCTGGATGTTTTGTTTTACGGCATGTCAATCATTTTCTAGCCATTTAATGGCGAATCAAGTCATTTTGATAAACAAAGGACTCGGTTGGCTGACAATACCAGCTGATGCTTAAGTTGCCCCCCTCCTATTAAATATTGAACTGGTTCATCGCTGCTTAACTTCGGTGATCTAGCGGGAACCGGTGTTTTTACCGTGATTTGGCCGCAATCTTTTATTTATGAATCTTAATGTATCACTAGATTCATACAAAAGTAATTACGAATAAACTTTGGAAAAAGAGTCCGGTTAGTAAATGTATGAGGGTGAGTCATAAAGTAATGCCATTTTGTTTAGGACAGGTATAGTTACCAATACAGGAACATGTATCACGTATCATGGAACATTGCTATTGAGAGAAACGGTGACTATGTGGAGAAGTAGTGATGTGGTTCACAGAGGACCAGCTTCATTTTGATGTATTATACATGTTGCTGAGTTGGTAATTATACCTGTCTTAAACAAAATGGCATTACTTTCTGAATCACCCTCGTACATTGTTTTTACTCGCTGATATAAAAAATAAGCGAAGACGGCCGAGGGACCTATAGTCAGTATTAATCTTCATACTAGTCGTAGACATGTAAATTATTTTTGCGTCTGAGATGGAATACCTCACCTACTATCAGGTCCATACTTGACCGCATATCTGAGCTGAGCTACACATTCACTGATTTGGTGTGGATCGGTATCGAACCGGGAAACTAGTGATTCCTCGGTGGATGATTAACCGACTGAGATAATCATATGCGTACTCAATTTGGTTAGCATAGTTTAGGACGTTACACTCTCCGGTCTTCTTCAGATGGGGCTATAAATGCCAATATATTTATATTAGTGCGAGTAATATTTGCGTAATGATGTTACATATTAATTGGATCCCTATTACTTTTTAAGGTAGTATAGAAATCCTTATGGCATTCAGTACAGCTGATGGCCTTGAGAGTGAGTGACAATGCTTGACCTCACTCTCACCTTGCTTTCTGGGGATAGAATCGTGAGAACGGAACCCCGATAGAAAGCCCCCCTTCCAGTTTAAGGTGGGCAACTCAGTAAGTCAGTTGCAGAAGTCAGTTGCAGTAGTTAGTTGCAGTAAGTCAGTTGCAGAGTTAGAAGCTAGCAAGATGTGACTCTCAGCGCGCATTTGTCTGGTTCTGGGGTTCCAGAATAAACTAACATCCAAAGTAAATCGAAGTCTTGTTGTTATTACTAAAAGCTAACAATGACACAAGGCTTCTGATAAGAAATGATCCCCAGCAGAACCAGACACGGAATCCCCATACAAGAAGACCAGACGAGACCTGTAGAAGATATACCAGACCATTAGAAGATAGAAGAAGCAGATCCGACCAGAAGAATAAGAGAAGTACGTAACAATGATACTTTCTCAGAACAGCCATAATCAATTGTACTTCTTAGATAACAGTGATCCATAATGATATTAATGCTTCTATTTAGGAAGGAGAGAAGGGTACTGATTAGCATTTCATAGTTAACAGTGATCCAAGATGATATTGATGCTTCTATTTAGGAAGGAGAGAAAGATACTAATTAGCATTTCATAGTTAACAGTGATCCATAATGATATTGATGCTTCTATTTAGGAAGGAGAGAAAGATACTAATTAGCATTTCATAGTTAACAGTGATCCATGATGCTATTGATGCTTCTGTTTAGGAAGGAGAGAAAGATACTAATTAGCATTTCATAGTTAACAGTGATCCATGATGCTATTGACGCTTCTATTTAGGAAGGAGATAACGATACTAATTAGCATTTCATAGTTAACAGTGATCCATGATGATATTGATGCTTCTATTTAGGAAGGAGAAAAGAATACTAATTAGCATTTCATAGTTAACAGTGATCCATGATGATATTGATGCTTCTATTTAGGAAGGAGATAGCGATACTAATTAGCATTTCATAGTTAACAGTGATCCATGATGATATTGATGCTTCTATTTAGGAAGGAGATAGCGATACTAATTAGCATTTCATAGTTAACAGTGATCCATGATGATATTGATGCTTCTATTTAGGAAGGAGAAAAGGTACTATTTAGCATTTCATAGTTAACAGTGATCCATGATGATATTGATGCTTCTATTTAGGAAGGAGAGAAAGATACTAATTAGCATTTCATAGTTAACAGTGATCCATGATGCTATTGATGCTTCTGTTTAGGAAGAAGAAAAGGATACTAATTAGCATTTCATAGTTAACAGTGATCCATGATGATATTGATGCTTCTATTTAGGAAGGAGAAAAGAATACTAATTAGCATTTCATAGTTAACAGTGATCCATGATGATATTGATGCTTCTATTTAGGAAGGAGATAGCGATACTAATTAGCATTTCATAGTTAACAGTGATCCATGATGATATTGATGCTTCTATTTGGGAAGGAGAAAAGGACACTAATTAGCATTTCATAGTTAACAGTGATCCATGATGATATTGATGCTTCTATTTAGGAAGGAGAGAAGGGTACTAATTAGCATTTCATAGTTTACAGTGATCCATGATGATATCAATGCTTCTATTTAGGAAGGAGAGAAAGATTCTTATTAGCATTTCATAGTTAACAGTGATCCATGATGATATTGATGCTTCTATTTAGGAAGGAGAGAAGGATGTTAATTAGCATTTCATAGTTAACAGTGATCCATGATGATATTGATGCTTCTATTGAGGAAGGAAAGAACAATACTAATTAGCATTTCATAGTTAACAGTGATCCATAATGATATTGATGCTTCTATTTAGGAAGGAGAGAAGGATACCAATTATTATTTCATAGTTAACAGTGATCCATGATGATATTGATGCTTCTATTTAGGAAGGAGAGGAGGATACCAATTATTATTTCATAGTTAACAGTGATCCATGATGATATTGATGCTTCTATTTAGGAAGGAGAGAATGATTCTTATTAGCATTTTCATAGTTAACAGTGATCCATGATGATATTGATGCTTCTATTTAAGAAGGAGAAAAGGATACTAATTAGCATTTCATAGTTAACAGTGATCCATGATGATATCAATGCTTCTATTTAGGAAGGAGAGAACGATACTAATTAGCATTTCATAGTTAACAGTGATCCATAATGATATTGATGCTTCTATTTAGGAAGGAGAGAACGATACTAATTAGCATTTCATAGTTAACAGTGATCCATGATGATATTAATGCTTCTATTTAGGAAGGAGAAAGGGATACTATTAGCATTTCATAGTTAACAGTGATCCATGATGATATTAATGCTTCTATTTAGGAAGGAAAAGGGATACTAATTAGCATTTCATAGTTAACAGTGATCCATGATGATATTGATGCTTCTATTTAGGAAAGGCGAGAACAATACTAATTAGCATTACATAGTTAACAGTGATCCATGATAATATTGATGCTTCTATTTTTCTGTCTTTCATGCCATCTGTATATCTTTCTTTCTTTCTATCTTTCTTTACTTTATTTGGCTCTTTGAATGAGTTTTAGATGCCCGGTTTATAGTAAATATACTTTTATTTAACATACATCTAAAGAATAGATGACTATATTGAATGAATATATCATTCTTTGAAGCTAAATAATGCTCTTTTCTAATACGGAACTTGCCAGTGACTATCCTAGAGACATGCACGTTGACAATACATATATCTAATCCTTTGTTATACAAAGAAGAAATACGAAGCCAAGCAACGATTTCCTTGAGCAAATCTATTTCTATTTCAAAAAACAATTGTTCATATACAGAAAATACCTTTAAGAATCCCCTTTTTCTACCCACTTGTATCACCTGCTTAACTTCCATCTTGGATATCGCTGTTGGCTGTGTGCATCAAGCTGCGTGATGCAATTTCATGGAATGAATAAGACAAAAAATAATTAAGGAGAATAAAAGAAAGAGATTGATGAATGAATGAAAAAGAAAAGAAATGGAGGTTAAGTAGGCATAGGTGAACCAAGAGACAAGATGGGAAGATAAATCTGATTTGAACGAAAGATGAACAAATGAAAGAAAGAAAGAAAGAAAGAAAGAAAGAAAGAAAGAATAGATGAACAAATGAAAAAGAAATATGAAAGAAAGAAAGAAAGAAAGAAAGAAAGAAAGAAAGAATAAACGAAATTCAGAAAGTTGAAAGAAAGAAAGAATGGATGAACAAATGAAAAAGAAGTATGAAATAGAGAAAGAAAGAAAGAATAAACGAAATTAAGAAAGTTGAAAGAAGGAATTAATGAATGAATATATGAATGAACAAATGAAATAAAATAAGAATGAAAGAAAAGATTTAGGAATGAATGAATGGAGGAAAAAATGAAAGAAAAAAGAAAAGATGAAGGAAAGAAAGAATGAATGAAAAATGAATGGAATAAAATAAAGAAAGGATGAAATAAATAAATTATGAATGAATTAAAGGATGAAAAATGAAAGAAAAAAGAAAGGATGAAGGAAAGAAAGAATGAATGAAAGAATGAATCGAATAAAATAAAGAAAGAATGAAAAAATTATGAATGAATTAATGGATGGGAAAATGAAAGAAAAAGGAAGAAAGAAAAAAAAATAGAATTAATGAATGGAGGAACAAATGAAAGAAGAAAGAAAGAATTGATGTATGGATGAACAAATTAAATAAGAATCAAGGATATATATATATATATATATATATATATATATATATATATATATATATATATATATATATATATATATATATACCAAACCCTCCACAGGAGCAGGATGTAACACAATGTCAATTTCTTAAGCGGAGTTTAACTGGTTTGAATTCAGAGTTTTACTTTTTCTTAGACTGGTTACCTAGCCATGGTTAAAGATCCCAGTCTGCCTTGCTATTTGCCCATAACTGGAAGGAGTAGTGGATTCATACCTTTCCCCAGGGTATTAGCGACATGTGAAAATGCAAACACCTTTTTTTCAGGAATTGAACTCGGGTTGACGAGTCCATTTCCCACGAGTCTAACCATTAGACCACGCGCCTCAATATACATATATATGAATGAAAACGGGCACCTTATGTGGTGTAATGATTAGCAAGCTAGATTTGCAGACCATTGTTAGTGAGTTCAATTATCATTGAGCGCCCCATATTTATGCCCATGTGCCTTATCTAAGCTAAGCTTAGTAAATAAGTATATTTGAATGAAACTTTAAAACATACATTAAGGAAGAGAAATATTCAAAGACGGAAAGAAAGAAGGAAGGAATTGATCAAGGAGTGAAAGGAAACACAAAAGAAAGAAAGGAAAGAAAAATATATAAAAAGAAAGAAAGAAAGAAAGAAGCGTAATAAAAACATTGAAAGAAAGAGAGTAAAAAGAGAGAACAGGTGAAATAGGGATGAAAAAATAAATGGCCACAGGGTGTGCGTCTGTATGTGTTTGTGTGTGTGTGTCCGTGTCTTTGTGTGAAAGAGGGAAATATATAGAGAACGAAGGATACAAAGAGAGAGGGAGAAAAGAGAGGACAAAGGAAATACAGAATTAGGAATTATATATATATATATATATAACAGAAAAATTGCAGAAACACACAAAACCTATCAAATATCGGACATATTCTGCCAAATTAATAATTCAATGCCTGAAGAAGACAACAGATCAGAAACACGTGTCGCGTATGTAAGATAAAAAGAATAAAACATTTTTTCTGAAAACATAATACATTTTGCGGACCTTCTTTTTCATAAAATATTAAATTTTCTCCCGTTGGAACCAGAACAACATTATATATATATATATATATATATATATATATATATATTATATATATATATATATATATATATTTCCATTCAAGGGTATTAACGCCATGTAAATGCAAACATCTTATCCAGGAGTGGAACTCGGGACGATGAGTTCATTTCCTACGATACTAAATATCAAACTTCGCACCTCCATAAGTGTCGGAAGAAAAATAGGCCTAAGAAAGGATAACAAACCGGAAAAAATCAGGAGCTATATATATATATATATATATATATATATATATATATAGATAGATAGATAGATAGATAGATAGATATAGATATGTATGTGTACATATATATATATATATATATATATATATATATATGCGCACGTGCATGTGTGTTAAACAAATACTGATGTGCATGTGTATGTGTCTGTAGAAGTATATGCGTACAAAAAGGATAGAAAACAATAAAAATCAGTAGGCATATATATATATATATATATATATATATATATATATATATGCACACGTGTATGTATATTAGAAATAAGACTGTGATTAATATTGACAGAAATGGCAGCCCAGTCAAATGGAAAGTTAGATAAAGACATAACGAGATATCTTGAAAGAAAGATTTGCATTCACGAAAGAAAAGGAAATGCTGATAAAAAAAACTCTTTTTTTTTCAATCTAGTCTACAGGAAAAATAACTTGGTAGGAGTTTGGTTGGATTCAAAAGATATAAGAAAATGCTAATATATTCTCTCAAAGAAACTCAGGTCTTTCTGCTGCAACGACTGCGCCTCTACAGAGAATTAAGACACCCATCCATAGGGTCGCTCTTAGCTGTGGTTGGTGACCAATGTTGCTTAATAACGGAATCCTGGTGGCTAAGTAGTTCATGACACAAAACACTTCAATGTGGGCCAGATGTGTAGGTAATGGTTACCGTTGTAGGAAATTGAACACGAGTTCAAATCTTGGAAGAGGCTGTTAGCATTTAACATACCTCTAATAATCTTAGGAAAGTTATGAATCTAACGATTTTCCCCCAAAATATGGGTAAACATTATGGTATACTGGGCTCTTCAACCTTGGGACGAAACCAACCAAGAAGAATGAAAACTTTGAATTCAAAAATAGTAAATTCCACTTAATGAATTGACTTTTATCACGTCCTCCTCGTACAGGCACGGGGGGGGGGTAAATATATACTTGGGGTAGATGTGCGGTCGGAGATGTCCCCTCCAATCAATCGGCTCGTCAAGTCAATCCCTAACACCTATATGATTGTCCCGACCGATTTACTCTCATGGAAAAACCCAAACCCTTTTTATCATACGTACAAGAAGGTGTTGACTGAGGGATTTAATGTCCTGTTTATGTTTTCAAACTGCATCAAGTGGAAAGATTCTAATTCTGGAGCTCTGGGGAATGCGGATTACCCCTTATTGCCATTATCAACCCTGACCCGTAATGGGAGTACCTGTTTGGGTCCCATCTATGTGTTGAACAGATAAAGAATAACTTTAAAAACTGATTTTGAATAAAGTATTGGTTTACAAAACGATAATGAAAAACATCTTCGGCATAAAATAACCCAAAGATTTACATGCCGTAAAATCAAACCAACCAGCCAGAAAGAAACTCGACATAATGATTTTTTGAAAGAGATTTTCCAAAATGCAGTGGCCAAGAATTCCAAAAGGTTGAAGTTGATATGTTTTATTTTGGTTTTGGCTTTTATCCCCTGGACGAGGCCGCATACGTTTAACTGCACGCAAATGCCTTGGAAAAGGCATGGATGTATTTTTACTATAACCCTTTTCCAGCTTTGCTAGACTTTTTTTCATATTCAGTACGTTAACCAATCAAGTATGAGGAAAATCGTATGCCCTTTGTATATAACACTGACCTCGTGTCTCATCCTGCTGTTGATGGAGATGGGTAAGCAATTTTTTAAAGCTCCCTCAAGGAGATTATCTTGGTTTATTCAAATACAGATTATATATATATTATATATATATATATATATATATATATATATTATTGAGGTTAAGTAAACAAACAAATGTGTTTATTTTTATATGGCTTTAAGCCGACAATTTTTGGAGGATATGTGCTTAATTGAAGTCATACCTAATTTTGAAAATGAATTAGTTAATAATTAATGAATTTAGGCGGGCATATATGTTCAAATTTAAGGTTAAACATTGACATTTTCTCGATTTGTTTAGCCTTACATTTGAACATATACGCCCGCCTAAATTCATTAATTATGAACTAATTAATTTTCAAATTAGGTATGACTTCAATTAAGCACATATCCTCCATATATATATATATATATATATATATATATATATATATATATATATATCCCAATGATAAGACAGTGATATAACAAATAAAATTGCTCAATACGTGAGTAGAGCAAATTTATTATTATAATGGTATACAGTAATAACCTCCTCGAGTAGGTTATTACTGTGTCCATTACAATATATATATATATATATATATATATATTATATATAATATATATATATATATATATATATATATATATTCATAATCAAATATTATATATCATTGATTTAATATCCCGTAACTAAAGTTTCATGCTTACTTCCAATCATCAGACGGTAAATATCTTAAAATTTAAAAAAAACGTTGGCTTGTTTAACAAACAGGACACCATTTTTAAATAAGCAAACGTTTCTTTATTTTTTAATCTTAACATTAAGACTGATGATTGCAAGTAAGCATGACACTTTAGTTACGGGACATTAAATCCATAATATATAATATTTGCTTGTAAAACTGCTCTGCTATTTTAGCATTGAGCACCTATATATGCCAATACTTTTCTCATTCATTCTCACTTCAGTCTATATTATATATATATATATATATAATATATATATATATATATTATATATATATATATATATATACGCAGCCTATCAAACATCAGAAATTATACATGTACATATTCATTCTGCCAAAATATGGTTAATTAATGCCCAAAGAAGATATCAGAAGATCTGAAACACGTGTCGCATACGTAAGATTTTTTTTTTGGTAAACATAATCCTTTTTACGAAACTTCTTTGTTATAGAATATATACGCATATATGCACACACATATATACACATACACGCATATATATACATATATGTATATGAATATATATGGGTTGCTTTTACGTGTGTGTGTTTGTGTGTTTAAGTGTGTGTCATTGTATGTGTGTGCGTGTGTACGTAAGTATGTGTGTGTATGTGTGTGTTTGGAAGTGCACCAACATTTGCGTATCAACATTGATAATTCGCAGTCCCGCTCAAGAGAAAGCTCTTTGAGGCATAAATTAATTCAATGAAAGAAGCATACCTCTTAACCAGAAGTTAAACTCACATGTCACCTTTAAATAGGATTATATGGAATTACCTATTGATTAAAACGCTACCTGTCTTATAACACCTGCAATCGTGATTTCCTATCAAGCTTGTTTTATTAATCAGACACGAGCCAAGAACCGAGACAGATTGTGGTGTAATCCATCGATGGGTTGACTAGACAAATGAAAGTGCATCTGAATGCGCCATGTAATGTACATCACAATTGATTTGTAAGATATATGGACGAATGTACACGAGATGCACTTTGAAATATATGCACACGCATGTTGCTATGCACAAAGGAAATAATCTCCTGACAATAACCAACACACACACACTCTCTCTCTCTCACACACACACACACACACACACACACACATATTTTTGGAGGATATGTGCTTAATTGAAGTCATACCTAATTTTGAAAATTAATTAGTTCATAATTAATGAATTTAGGCGGGCATATATGTTCAAATGTAAGGCTAAACGAATCGAGAAAATGTCAATCCCTGAATGTACATTTCGACCTATTATGTCTCATCAGCAAGTTTATAGACATGGGAGAGTGCTCCGTGTGTGACTGGAAACCTCGACTGTCAAGCTAACAGGGGAAGTCTCTAACTGTTACACTAGCTGACCATCCCACATTCTTTCGAAGCACATATCCTCCAAAAATTGTCGGCTTAAAGCCATATAAAAAATGAACACATGTGTTTGTTTACTTACCCTATATATATATATATATATTATATATATATATATATATATATATATATATATATAAGGACTGACTCTAAGCTAACTTCCATTCCCACCGTTTTCGTAACCGGAAAGGGTTGAGTCAGATCGAGGTTACGGAACAACAATCACCAATGTCCTGGAGTGGTAGTACTTTTTGAGACACCTAGTATTTTGAAATGAATTAATTATCAATCGACTGTTGAAGTCCTTAATCGTAGACTAAGGCTATGAGCCAGGTCATCTGGTAGAGTACTGAATGGGTAAAAGCTACTCTACACATTAAACATTAAAACCAAAATAACTCGTCGGGGTGGCTTAAAGTCAGTATCAGCGAGACAGCGAGGGAGTCTATCACCTTTTCACTAGCTCTAGACAAGGAGTTTTGTTGACGTCTGAGGTTAAGTGCCGCACCAACCATCAGCTGCTAACTTTAATGCACAGTTCCATGTGCTACGTATACGCTGAGTTGGCAGGGACTGGTATCGAACCAGGAACCTTGTGGCTCCAAGTCGGACGATCTACCGAGTGAGCTAAATTGGTCTTATCAATTTAGAAAAAATAATTCTTCTGACTGGGTTTACAGATGCAATAAAAGGTCATTTCAAGCTTCTAAATTGATGAGTTTTATAAAACTGTCAGAATTCCCAGGTGTGGTTTTCTTGAATCGGAGAAGAGCTCCGGTAGACACCAGATGACCCCGGTTGACACGATTGTCGGTTGTCAAAATAAAGGGCACAAGGTTTAATTTTTATGTCTTCAACCCTCAAATGTGATACGAGACCATGTATCATGGTTCCGAAGAGAGTCAAATATTATTCCAGTGACGGGAAAGGGAAACCTGTAGTGAAGAAGTCGCTCAGAGAACAGTCAACCGAATTTTACGGGGCAGAAAAACATTCTCTCATTCGAAGGTGGAACATTGCTATTGAAAGAAACGGTGACTATGTGGAAAAGTAGGGAATGTGATCCATAGACGCCCGGATTCATTTTGATGTATGATCAATGATTCTATGTTGGTAATTATACCTGTCCTAAACAAAATGGCATTAAATTCTCACTCACCCTCGTATTTGTATTTTCTAAGGCATATGTTTACTGGTACTATACAGTCGTTTTCTTTCCCAAACGTTCACTCGGATGAAAAATGGTTCATATTGGCTGGCCAATCAGGTTTTTGTGAAGAAGTCGCTCAAAGAACAGTCAACAGAATTTTACGGGGTAGGGAAATATTCTCCCATTCGAAGGTGGAACATTGCTATTGAGAGAAAGAGTGACTATGTGGAGAAGTAGAGAGATGTGATTCAGGGAAGACCGGCTTCATTTTGATGTATGATCCATGATCCTGTGTTGGTAATTATACCTGTCCTAAACAAAATGGCATTAAATTCTGACTCACCCTCATATTAGTATTTTCTAAGGCATATGTTTACTGGTACTATACAGTCATTTTATTTCGTAAGTCTTATTTTCAACTGCAGTTACCAGTTCATGTTGGAGACATTTTTTTACACAATTTGGTACACAAAAATCAATATCATATTTTTATTTGACAATATCATTGATGAAAAAGGGCGTCCTATTATGGTGTAGCGAGAAGTAAGCTAGTACGCAGATGCATTACAAACTGAATAATTCAAGTTCGGTGTCATCATCTTTCTCACTTTTCTTTGATCTAAATATTTACATCAATATTACTGGCGACAACAGAGGGTTAATACATTTATGTTATTATATATCTCTTAAAACAGAGGACATGGTTGATGCTTCTTACGTTAACTAACCTTAGAGCAGACACGTAATATTATTATCGTGGTGGAATTTTGACTTGAAACAATGCAGTCAAATATACCAGACTTAATCTTTCATATTCAAAACTTCTGCAACAATTACGTTGTATCTCTTCTTCCTATATATTTAATCTGATGAAGATTTCTTTATTCAGCTAAAGCAGACACTGAAAACAAAACAAAAAAGAAAGATAGGTTTTGTTAATTTCTTATTCATTTCTCTTCTTGCTTTCTTTTTTTTTTTTCTTTTTTTCTTCTTGCCTTGTTCTACATCAACTTGATAACCTGTCTCTGCGATACACAAAATAAAAATCTTATTATTAGTCGGAGGGAATGAAAGACTGAAGAAATATGGCCGATGACCGAATTGTCGCTAGTTGAAGACGTAATTTTGCAACTTAACCGTTCAGAAAAAAATACAAAAATAAAAAATAAATGAATTAATAAAACTTCCTTATTACCTTCCCATGTAGATGGTTGTATATTACCGCTGAATCATTGGTAATTTTATCGGTAATTTCATAATTTCGTTGGCTTATTGGTTGGTTGGTTGGTTGGTTGGTTGGTTGGTTTTACGGCATGTCAACTTTTGTTGGGTCATTTTTTGACGAAGACATTTTTGTTTTATTTATTCGTGATGGGTACTCTATTTTTTTTAAACTCAATTTTTTATTGAACCCTTAGATGAGACCCTAACTGATAGTACCACTCCGGCTTCGAGTGGACCTGGAAGCAATGGTGATGAAGGGAAAACTCCACATTCTTAATTGTGCTTGCGCATTATTTGAAATGAACTTAATTGTTATTAATAACACGTTTTATGATATATCAAGAGACACAGAATCAACGATACTGCCAATGGAGATACGTCTTTATTTGCTTTCTATTTTCCTTGCTTTAAAAAGCTATCAGGGATGATTTTGTTGATTCACGATAAATAAATAAAAAGAAAGAAGAGACATCAGAATAAAAATCCTTGATAAACACAAATGAACAACTTGTGGACAGAAGTCAGACGCAGTCTATACACAGAACACAAAACAACGCAGAGAAACGGAAAACAAATAGACTTAAACTCTTGTGTCACGATTCTATTCTAGCCAGGGGGGGGAGGGAGAGTATTTTACTTGATGCTTTTTTTTCTCTTTTTGTTTCTTATTTAAATATCTATTGGTCTTTAAGATTAAATCAAATAACTCAGTACCATCTGGCAATAAAATCTTAAGAAGACAGACGTAAGAGTCCTGTTTAGCGCAGTAATTGTCTGTGTTTCAGAAAACTCTCAGGTACAGCGTTGGGTAGCAACACCAGACAGGTGATAATTTATCATTCTTGTCTTTTAATTGGATTTGTAACTGAATACTAATATTATATATATATATATATATATATATATATATATATATGTGTGTGGTGTGTGTGTGGTGTGTGTGTGTGTGTATGTATATATATATATATATATATATATATAATATAGAAAGAATGGAGAACGAATGAGAAAAGTATTGGCATATGAAGATGCTCAATAATAAATTACCGGAGCAGGTTTACAATGAAATATTATACATTATGGATTTAATATACTTAATAGTATTTCATCCATAATATATAATATTTGATAATAATAATAATAATAATATATATATATATGCGCGCGCGCGCGTGTGTGTGTGTGTGTCTGTGTGTGTGTGTGTGTGTGTGTGTGTCACTTTTACACAGAAGGACATTTCTAGAAGCAAGCAGTTTGGTTGTGAGCACGCAGATGGCTCAGGGTTCCAGCTTTGCTTTTATGCACCCTGTCACACATATGAGCCCTCGGCAAGCAAGCCCTGTCGCACACATCTCATAAAAGGGTCAGGCTTAAATGTAGGAAATGTGTCCAGGACGTCCATCATGTGCTACTTACTTAAAGCCCGCTTCAGTATGGAGTGTTGTGCTATTTGACCTCAAACCATTACAGCCACCATGAGCAACTATCTTCCAAACCACATGGTTTGTATCTATCCTCTCCCACTCATGAA
>CM042155.1:14962969-14965469 GCA_023376005.1 Doryteuthis pealeii
CTCCAGCTATGGGTAAATAGTTGGGCAGACTAGGCTCTTTAACCTTGGTTAGGCAACCGGTCTAGGAGAAGGAAAACTCTTAATTCAAACCTGCTGAACTACGCTTAAGAAATTGACCTTGTGTCGCATCCTGCTCGTGCGGAGGAGTTGGTATATATATATATATATATATATATATTATATATATATATATATATATATATATATATTTGCAAATACAGTTAAGAAAATTCAATTAAACTTTTACCCCTTATTTACTAATGATAATTTGGCACGCATATACTACTATCGGCCCCGGACATATTGATTGAAACCTTAGCATTTCCTGTGAGGAGATTTAAGTAACGCTGATAGAGGGTGAATTTCCGGAACTCAGTCCGTTGGCATAGCAATGGATTCAGGTTGGTCACTGACTGTTCACTGAAAATCTATTAGAAATGTAGACATACGTAATCAGTATTAGGCACTTCACGTAGCCTAATAGTTAGCAAGCTAACTTCGCAGACCATTGTTAGTGAGTTCGATTATCACTGGGTGCCCCGTACTTCTTGGCTTGTACCACATCTAAGCTAAGTAAATAACTATACGTAATCAGTGTAAAACACGTTTTATTTTCTTGTCCGTGTTGGAGTCTTTTAGTATAGCTATTTACTAAGTTTACCTAACCATTATACTACGTAAGGCGTATACTAATGCTAACCATTATACTACGTTTTCAAAGTAGAGTTATTTACTTAGCTTCGCTAACCATTACAGTACGTAAGGCTTATACTGATGCTAACCATTATACTACGTTTTTTTAGTATAGCTATTTACTAAGTTTACCTAACCATTATTCTACGTAAGGCTTATACTAATGCTAACCATTATACTACGTTTTTTTGTATAATTATTTACTAAGCTTCGCTAACCATTACATTACGTAAAGCGTATACTAATGCTAACCATTATACTACGTTTTTAGTATATTTATTTACTAAGCTTTGCTAACCATTATACTACGTAAGGCGTATACTAATGCTAACCATTATACTACGTTTTTTAGTCTAGTTATTTACTAAGCTTACCTAACCATTATACTAAGTAAGGCTTATACTAATGCTAACCATTATACTACGTTTTTTAGTATAGTTATTTACTAAGCTTTGCTAACCATTATTCTACGTAAGGCGTTGACTAATGCTAACCATTATACTAGGTTTTTTTAGTATAGTTATTTACTAAGCTTAGCTAACCATTATTCTACGTAAGGCGTTGACTAATGCTAACCATTATACTAGGTTTTTTTAGTATAGTTATTTACTAAGCTTAGATAACCATTATACTACGTAAGGCTTATACTGATGCTAACCATTATAATACGTTAGTATAGTTATTTACTAAGTTCACCTAATCATTATACTACGTAAGGCGTATACTAATGCTAACCAGTATACCACGTTTTTTTTAGTATAGTTATTTACTAAGCTTCGCTAACCATTACACTACGTAAGGTGTATACTAATGCTAACCATTATACTACGTTTTTTTAGTATAGCTATTTACCAAGCTTAGCTAAGTAAATATATAATTATAGTTATTTACTAAGCTTAGATACGGCAAAAAGTCAGAAGTATGGCACACCCATTGAGAATCGAACCCACTAACAATAGTCTGCTAATCCAGCTTGCTAACCATTATACTACGTAGGACACCTTGGAGTTGCTTACTATACGGCCCACACATAATCACTGTTTCTATTCATAGACTTGGTAGCAAGCAGCAGCTGCAGCAGCAACGACTTCCGGTAAAGCCAATAAAAACACGTCCGACACATTTATAGTCCTTCACTGTCTGTCTGCAGCGAGGTCTACGGACTACTACGAATTGCTACTGAATATGTCAGGATTGACAACAACAGTGGTTATGTAGCGATTGTCTGCCCTTGACGAGGTGAACTAGAATCCAAAAAGGTTATCTTCCCTTGCCATGAGGATTGGCGACTAGGTGGCACTACTAGATATTTAAACAGAGCGCGAGAAGCTCTCTCCCTCACTTTGTTGTGCATATTGGGGTTTCTTTGCCTTTTAATAAATGATGATGGGTGATGTAGGTGTGGGTTTTCGGTTAAACCACATATCTCTACTGGTAACGGCATGCTAACAGAGCGTAACTAATCATTGCACCCTACGAGACGCTCGTGAAACTAAAACTCATATCAAATTTTTTATTGAAAATCTCAAGTATAATATAAAACAACACATTTGTATTGTAAATCAATTGTGGAACCCTTATTACTGATAATCATTTGGAAAATCTTATCTCGCGAGATTTCAACCGCCCTCATAAGGGAATTGATCAGAAAGTTAATTTCAAAATATTAAGATTATGTTTTTGCGTTTTCAATTGTTCACCATTAAATATTACGTGAATGGACGACGAATTTCAAGTTTAGCGGTAATGAGAATTTTCATTGATTAAATTTCAATTAAAAATCTTTATAATTGAAAAGATTTCTAAA
>CM042155.1:14970469-14985469 GCA_023376005.1 Doryteuthis pealeii
AATTTGATTTTAATAAATATGTGCTTAGTATTATTGATTTTTAATTGTATGGTTTTATCTTAATGAATATGATCAAAAATCTCTTCAATAAATCTTAAAAGAAATCGATTCGCGAGAAGAAATAATTCTGATTTTATTCTTTACTTCCTATTTTAACTAAGTTATTAAATTAGGGAAATTTAGCAATGAAAGACAAGAGTGATGGAAGAGTAAGTTTCAGTTGTTCTATTTTTCGATTATACACCCCTCTGTTTCAAATCATTTTATCTGCATTCTTATTTAGTTTCATTAGCCTTTCTAATTTAATATATTTTATTACATTAAACTTAAATACTTGCACCGAGAGGGTGCATATATTTACTAGTAATAATAATAATAATAATAATAATAATAATAATAATAATAATGGATGACACCAGACCGGACCTTGAAAACCAGACCTTGTTTTAATTAACAAGAAGAAAATAGCCTGTCATCTAGTGGATTTTGCTGTCCCAACAAACCAAAGATTCAAAGAAAACGAAGAAAAGCTGGAAAAAAAACCTGGGCCTTGTCAGAAAGCTAAAAAAAAATGGAAGATGAAGGTGACAGTGATAGACACACGGGATATTCTCCAAGAACCTGGACAAGAGGCTCGATCAGCTGGAGACTAGAGAAAGAATTGAAATCATGAAGACCCCCGCACTAGTAATGTCAGTTAGGATATTTAGTGAAATTCTGGAGGCCCGGGGATACTTACTGTCATTCACTACAGGGGAAAATCAATTAGTTCTTGGGAGAAAAACTGGAAAGGAATAAAAATAACAACACTATTTTAAAAAATACAATAAAGGCTATCTCAAATATTAATCATTGATAATAATTGGAAACTACTGTTCACAAAGTACTAATACCCTTGGTAAAGGTAAGAATCCAACTACTCTCCCTCCAGCTATGGTTATATAGTTGGGAAGACTGGGCTCTTTAACCTTGGTCAGGTAACCAGTCCAGGAGAAGGAAAACTGATCATGTGAGGTAATCTGTTATACGTTGTTTTCTTTTTTTTTTTTTTAATCTACTTGCTGTTTTAACAATAATAACGCCTAGTTCTCACTGGTTAATAGACTGCAAGAAAACACTAGCAAATGGATTGACTGAAAAAGGTTTAATCACATGAGATACACGGATTAACAATAGATTGTAGATACGTAGATTAGTTGAGTACGGAAGGCATCCAACTGATCTCACTCGTTTTAGTAACATAACAATACTACTTTAAAAAATACAATAAAGGATATCACTAGTATTAATCATTAATAATAATTGGAAACTATTGTTCACAAAGTGCTAATACCCTTGGTAAAGGTAAGACTCCAACTACTCTCCCTCCAACTATGGTTATATAGGTGGGACGACTGGGCTCTTTAACCTTGGTTAGGCAACCAGTCTAGGAGAAGGAAAACTAATCATGTGAGGTAATCTGTTATACGTTGTTTTTTTTGGTTTTTTTTTTTATTTACTTGCTCTTTTAACAATAATAACGCCTAGTTCTCACTGGTTAATAGACTGCAAGAAAACACTAGCAAATGGATTGACTGAAAAAGGTTTAATCACATGAGATACACGGATTAACAATAGATTGTAGATACGTAGATTAGTTGAGTACGGAAGGCATCCAACTGATCTCACTCGTTTTAGTAACATAACAATACTACTTTAAAAATACAATAAAGGCAAATACTAGAATTAATCATTAATAATAATTGGAAAACTACTGTTCACTGAGTTCAAATACCCTGGGCTCTTTAACCTTGGTTAGGCAACCAGTCTAGGAGAAGGAAAACTGATTATGTGAGGTAATCTGTTATACGTTGTTTTTTTTTTTTTTTTTTTTTTATTTACTTCCTGTTTTAACAATAATAACGCCTAGTTCTCACTGGTTAATAGACTGCAAGAAAACACTAGCAAATGGTTTGAGTGAAAAAGGTTTAATCTCATGAGATATATCTTTTATATCAACCAGCTTGTATCTAGAAAATAAGAATAAATAACGCTTATCCCTAATCTTTTGTGGAATTGTGTGTTACCCGACCTTATAGAGATCGTAGAGGGCGCTACCCATTTATAATTTGCATTGAACAGTAAAAGGGGTAATCAGTATCAGATTTTGTTTTTAATTCAATAATTTCCGAAATGAGGAATATAGGCACAAGTATATGCGACAATATTAAGTTAAAGAAAACATACAATGTTAATACACGGGTTAATAAATTGGGGATATAGGCACAAGAACATGCGACAGTATTGCGTTAAAAAACACGTACAAATCATTATTGATGAACGGGTTAATAAATTCGGAATATAGACACAAGGATATCCGACACTATTGAGTTAAGAAACATACAATGTTACACAACGGGTTAATAAATTCGGAATATACACACACAAGGACGTGCAACAATATTTAAGTAAAGAACACGTATAAAGTAATGTTAATGAATGGGTTAATACATGCGAGATCTTGGTGCACAAGGACGTGTGAGAATATCGGGTAAAGAACACGTACAAAGAAATGTTGATGAAAGGGTTAATAATGTGGGATATAGGCAAAAGTAAATGCGACAATATTAAATTAAAACAAACATACAATGTTAATGATCAGGTTAATAAATGCACAAGGACGTGTGAAAATATTGGGTTAAAGAACACGAACAAAGAAATCTTAATGAACGAGTTAAAAATGTGTGATATGAGCACAAGTATATGCGACGTGCGACTGTATAGAGTTAAAGAACACGTACAAAGCAATGTTCATGAATAGGTTAATGAATGTACTGATAATCTGAGCACAAACATTCGGGATCTTCATGAAGTTTTGAAATTAATCTTCATGTTATATTACAAAAATACTGTTAATGATAAGTTAATGATAAGCTGGCCTGATCAGTCCCTAATCTGTGCATCGGCGGGATGGACTAATAAAATACCCTGTGCTCCCTGGAAATACCAGTAATTGTGGGAAGATGTGCAAGACTTTGGCTGGATTAAAGAGCCACTTTCGTGCAGCTCATTGTTGAACTTTTTTGAAGCTCACCATTATATTGTTTGAACTATTGAGCTTTTTTTTTCTTTTTTTTTCTTTTATTGTTACTATATCAAGCAATGGCAATACTTGAATACGAGTTTGCTGCCATCATCATCTAGAAAATAAGAATACATAACGCTTATCCCTAATCTTTTGTGGAATTGTGCGTTACCCAACCTTATAGTGATCGTAAAGGGCGCTACCCATTTATAATTTGCATTGAACAGTGAAAGGGGTAATCAGTATCAGATTCAATAATTTCCAAAAATTGTACTGATAATCTGAGCACAAACATTCGGGATCTTCATGAAGTTTGGAAATTAATCTTTATTTTATATTACAAAAATACTGTTAATGATAACTTCATTTAAATTTCTAATAACACTTTATATTATTTCGCTTCTTTCTTTCTTCTTTACTTCTTCTTTATATTTGTCGATATAGCGGAGAGATAATGTGAATAGAATTAGAAAATTGATTATCTAATCATTTGAAGGAATCTGTTATACATTGTTTTTTTTTTTGTTTTTTTTTTAATTTAAAAACAAAACTTCCTGTTTTAACAATGATAACGCTAGTTCTCACTGGTTAACAGACTGCAAGAAAACACTGGCAAATTGATTGAGTGAAAAAGGTTTAATCACATGAGATACACGGATTAAAAATAGATTATAGATACATAGATTAGTTCAGTACGGAAGGCATCCAACTGATCTCACTCTTGTTAGTAGAGGAGGTGAGAGTTATTATAGTTAGAGTCGGAGGAAATGGACTCGTCGACACGAGTTCAAATCCTGGAAGAAGCTACATTTCACATAGCGCTAATACTTTTGGGAAAGATATGAATCCAACTACTCTCCCTCCAGCTATGGTTATATAGTTGGTCAGACTGGGTTCTTTAACCTTGATTAGGCAACCAGTCTAAGAGAAAGAAAACTGAATTTAAACCTGTTAAATCTGCTTGGGGTGGTCACTACTAGAATAGACTCAGTCATTTTAGTAATCTAAGAGAAAAAAAGAGGCGCGGGCTGTAATGGTTATCAGCGTAGGAAATAAACTTAATTATATGATCATTTGAAGTAATCTGTTATACGTTGTTGTTTTTTTTTTAATGTTACTTCCTGTTTTAAAAATGATAACGCTAATTCCCACTGGTTAATAGACTGCAAGAAAACACTGGCAAATGGATTGAGTAAAAAAGGTTTAATCACATGAGATACACCGATTAACAATAGATTAGTTCAGTACGGAATGCATCCAACTGATCTCACTCATTTTACTAACATAACAATACTACTTAAAAAAAGGCTAACACTTATATTAATCATTAATAATAATGATTGTTCTAAGATAATAGATACATGATTTATCTAAGTTAAGTTTAATGTAATGTAGTAAAAGTCTTCGAGGTGGCCTAAAGTCGGTATCAGCCTGACAGCGAGGGAGTCTATCCCTTTTAACTAGCGCTAAACCAACGAGATTGTTTTAGGCATCTGAGGCGGGGCCATACCTACCATCATCTCCTTACCTTACCGCACATATCCCTGTGCTACTCGTACGCTGAGTTGACAGGGACCGGTATCGAACGGTATCTTATTGTTCCTAGTCGGTCGCTCTACTGGCTGAGCTAAAAATATTAATAACGTGATATATATTCATGTTATCCAACTGTTACGTAAACCTATTAAAATCCTATGCAATCTGACAGGGAAAAAATATCTACCTACATTGTATTACTTTTGCTTTGGGTAAATTGTTAGCGAGACTAGAAATAGTTTTTAGAATAGGTACCCATTTATATCAATCCTAGCATTTCCCTTAGGGCGGTTATTAAACGGTAAAGGCAATATGAAAATAAGAAACGGACTTCCATCCCATTTAATTCATCCACAGCTCACAGAAGTATAATTTCCTTAGCAGACATACTTTCCTTGAAAATAGACTTTCCTTTCTTTTTTTTTTAAGGCTGGCGGACTTCTCTCTAAGCTAAACTAGGCTTCCGTTATTGTTAGGGGATAACATGAAGCTTAACACACGTCAGATTCGTGAAAGTGTGTTTTCCGGCAACTTAACCGGCACAGCGACGCGTTTATTAGTATGCAGGAAGAGCTTAATGGTGCGGCCAGTTTTAATTGCACCTTGGCAAAGCAAGCGCAAACTAGCATCGATAAACTGCGCGGTGAATCTGGCTTGGTGACAATTTTATTAGCCACACGTCAGCTGTTAAATGTTCCTCACTTGTTGTTTACTGTTACTCTTTGTATAAAATTAACGTTAACCACAATATGTGCGTTGCAACTGTAGCACATTATATCACATTTAATAGCCTTGAGGCAGCGTAGATTTTACTAGCATGCGAATTAGCCGTCGGTTTAAAATAGGTTTATAATATGCTCGATAAGGTTATGTGTACACCCAAGAGTTATATCGTTTGGCAGTTCATGAATTGTAAAGCTGAGTTTAATCCCAACTGCTAATATATGCCATAAAATTGACGTCCATGTATTACGGAGGTCATTCTATGAGGAGAATTTTGCCCAAGAAGTTGGCAATATGAAACGTCTTTTTCAACCAAATCAATAGTGATGGATCTTTTTATGTCTAACAAGACTAAAACATGCTTCTCTGACGCATCACACACATATTTCCTTTAGATTTCACATGGTTTACACCTCTCAGCCACCAAAAGTTAGATGACTGATCTCTGTTCAAGCTTGGAGCACTGTTTGATTTGCCATCATTTTGTATAAGTTCGAAACAAATATATTTGCCAGATTAAAATATTTCTTTGCAATAAACCAATTTCCAACTATACAGTGTTTACATTTATTGAAAGAATTCTGAAAAGATATCTATTTTTATTAATAAAAAAAATATTGACACTGTGTGGAATATTGTTCTTGAAGAGGAGTTGGTAAATTTGTATAATTCAAAGTCACACGGTTGTCTCTTATCAAATCCTTTGCAGTGGTGTAAGATCACTCCACCCTAAGGGTTTCCTGGTTAAGACACTAAACTGTACTTTTTGATTGTGAGGTAATAGTTTTGGAGCTATTGGGGGTATGGTGTACCCATTTATGGTAATGTAGCGATTGTCTGCCCCTGTTTGGATCGATGTGGGGTTCAGAAATGTTATCTTCCCTTCCTGACAGGTTTTCGCCAGTAAAAGGCTAGAGTATTTATGTAGTAGGCCGGGGAATTCTAACTCACGCACGCATGCGCGCACACACACACACACACACATGTAACGTAGCCGTTCGTCACGGTACCAAATAGATATATTTGTTACGTAGTGCCTTTTCTTTGACGGCACTAAATATCTATACGTTGTATACTTCTTACGTCTTACTCTGGTCTATTCTTCTGGCCGTCTTCTGATCGTCTAGTCTTCTGTCTTCTATCTTGGTCTGGTCTTTCTTATCTGGGTTCCGTGTCTGGTTCTGTTGGGATCACTACTTATCAAAAGCCTTGTGCTATTGTTAGCTTTTAGTAATAACAACAAGACTTCGATTTACAATGATGTTACTTTATTCATGAACCCCAGACCAGACAATGCGCGCGGAGAGTCACATCTTGCTAGCTTCTAACTCTGAAACTGACTAACTGCAACTAACTGAGTTGCTTACCTTAAACTGGAAGGGGGCTTTCTATCGGGGCTCCGTTCTCACGATTCTATCCCCAGAAAGCAAGGTGAGAGTGAGGTCAAAACTGTCACTCATTCTCAAGGCCATCAGCTGCACTGATCGCCATAAGGATTTCTATACTACCTTAAAAAGATATTAGGGATCCATAATTATGTAACACACACACACACACACATACTCTCTCTCTCTCTCTCTCTCTCTCTCTCTCTCTCTCTCTCTCTCTCTCTCTCTCTATCTCTCTCCATCTATCTCTTTCAAGATATGGCTTAGGCGCTTTGGGCCTCTGCCAATTAAGTGGGGGGCTTTGCCCACCCCCAACCAACTATCAGTGAGTGACATTCCTTCAGAAACTCTGTATCGCTCCTTGGGACGTAAGTCCTACATTCTTTATAAATATGTTTATGTGTATGTTCTCTATATATTATTGTATCTTTGTCATGAATATATGTATACCTGTCTTCTATGTCTTTTCTGCACTTGCTCATAGAATAAAGTCCATGTATGTTATTATATATAACCTCTTTGTCGGAATATTCATGTACACATATGTACCCACGTTGGAAGGTTACTTTGTGCCTTCAAACTTATCATAAGAATTTACCATCTTATACTATTATTTCTAGCTTTACGCTTATCCGGAGCGGTCGTAACAGTTATTGAGCATAGGGAATCACGTTTGCTGTACGTTTTTAATTATTTTTGTGTAGATATTTCTTAAGATTTATTTATACATTTTAACGGTATGTCAACCCGTCTAAGTTTATATTTTGTGTAGAGGTTAGGGAAACACGTACATTTACTTTCATATTTTGGAATCGCGTGGTAAAACGGTTACCCTCGTAAGAAATGGACACGGCGAGACGAGTTCAAAACTTGGACTCGGTTCTTTGCATTTCACACAGCGTTAATAACCTTGGGAAATATACGAATCCAACAATTCTCCTTCCAGCAATGGTTAAATTGTAGAGCAGACAGGGCTCTCCAACCTTGCTATCACAACCTGTCTAGGAGAAGGAAACTCTGAGTTAAAACTTAATGGGGTTTCTTCTAGTTAGTGAAAAACTACCTCGAGAGCTGAAAAATTAAATTTTTGTATAACTGTAATATTTTTGCACATGTTCCAAATTATTCGCATTATTTTTTTAACATCTAATAGGTACAACCACTCTGATACAGGGTGGACCTGGGAGTAATCTCAAGATCTCATGCCTCGCTATCAGAAGTTTCGTGTCATGACTAGGGCATCCACCCTTTTGGGACCGGGTAATGTTAACGTACTTCTTTGGTTTGAACACAGCCTCAATAATTTTCAAGAAACAATTGTAATTTTCAAAGAGCATGGGACGTTTAAGCGATCCGAGTTCTGACGGGACTGTTTGAGCACGCAGCTTTGAATAATTTATATCATCTTAATCAATTAGACACGCAAATCTATGTAAAAGAGTCACGCGACACATTCAATACGTCTTCGTAATCCGAGAAAATTAATTCTGGCAGTGATTGTGCGTTGTGTTAATTGCATTGTGTTGCCGGAAGGTGATACTGAAATGAAATGAAATAGGAAGAAACTAGCGAACACTTATTGCACGGCTAAGGAAAACATTGGTTTCCTCAAACTTAGATTCGATCGGAAGAAACATCGAAATGAAGAACCGTAGGCTGACGCAATGTGCTTCCGTGATTAATAAGTAGATTATTATCAACTATAATTTATCAATTAAATGTCTGAGATAAAGTATGAATAATTTTCAACAATTAGTCAACATGAGGATTCATATTAATGACTGGCAGGGTTGAAATCAGATGTAAGGGTTATAACATAAAATAAACTTTTCTACTAAATGTTTACCCCGTGTAGCTTGCAGTATTATGTATAGATTTATTTTGTATATATCTAATATAGTATACGCCCTAAATCACTAAAACGTATCGAGAAAAAGTTTCGATACGTAAATGTAAATATTCTACCCCCCCGTGCCTAATTTAAAATATTTTTAGCGGTATTGAAGGTGATAAAAAGTAACCCACATCCAGGTTTTTATCAATAAGTAAATGCAAATATTGTTTCCATTTTATTCAAAACAGTAAAAAAAAATCTAAGTAAATATGACCGAGTTTCGAAAATATTGTTTAATATATTTCATATTTAAAAAGATCCAAAGTAAAATATATTTACTTGTCGAGAAAGTACGGGGGCTGGGTTAAAATATCACATTAACCACCCAGGAAAACGCCTTAAAGAAAAGAGAAAAAAAAGGAGTTGATTAGTATCATGGGCTGGATTTTCAGTAGTATTTTTTTTTTTTAGGAAAAAAAAAGTTGACTCGAACAGAGCTAAAAACAAAATTTAACTACAGTGCAGTTATGAGTTAAACTCTTCCAAAATAAATTTTAGCCCGATTAACACAGTAATAACGAACTACGAACACTTACCACAAAAAAAAAAAAATTAAAAAAGAAATTAAAAAGAAAAAGAAAGAAGTTAGCCCGACCAAGACCTCTTTCTATACCCAGACGCACCGCGTTGCACCACCTTTCGAGGTCACAGCAAAAAATATCCTTTTTATATCTACTGGAGAGGAGGCTTTCTTGCACTGGTGATTCCAATACATGTCAGCGGGGATACCGACACTACCTGCTATTCCCTAATCAATTTTAACATAGTTAAATGTCTCTAACACAATAACTCTCCGTTTTCACTCTCATTCTTACTCATACAAAGAGAGGGAGAGAGTAATGCAGAATGACAGAGAGGGACGGGTCAGCTGTTGACTTAATTGCTAATTACAACTATTTAAAACCAATTAAAGTTTAATTTTTTTAAAACAATAGGTAGTCCTGAAACCAAGGAATATTTAAGTATATATGTTGTGCCAATAACATGTGTCAATAACATGAATAGAAAAAATCCTTAGGGAAAAGAAAGGTGTTTATCTATCTTTATATACATATATATATATATATATGTGTGTGTGTGTGTGTGTGTGTGTGTGAAGAGAGGAAGTAAATCCGACGGTATGTAATATATCAAGAAAAATGAAAAAACACAGGTTTAAATGGGTTAAGTGGTGAGTTTATTGGCCGACGCTGCAGTGTTTCGATCTATTAATTAGATCATCTTCAGGGCATAAGATAGGAAATTATTTATCACAGAATAATGAGAAAAGCGAGTGGTAATCCTTGTTATTCAGTCTGTTTAAAAAATTTCTGAAGTTTGAAAAAAGGAGACGGTTTTGAAATATGACATCAAATATTCTATTTTAAGGTGTGAGTATGTAACGCTGTTAGTGTGTGTATTGAAGGAAACATTGTGCATTTTTTTAGGTATGTGGTTGTGTGTGTGTGTGTATAATTTTTTTCTGTTGCGATAAACGACAGCGAAAGTGAAAACTCATATATATATATATATTATATATATATATATATATATATATATATATATATATATATATATATATATATATATATATATATTGTATATTTTATACATATTTTATATTTTATACATATTGTAAAGAGTTGGCATTAGATAACCCACAGGGTTGATATTCCATTAAATCAAACCAAACCAAGCTGACCAATTAACCTCATTAACAGAGTAAAGAAAATTAAGCTACACAGTACTAAATGAAAATGTTGAAAGAAAAATTCGTATCCATTATTCTCATACAACTAAAAGAAAAACCTTATTTTTTAGCACATTCGTGTGACGTCAGAACAAATATAACCGTCATTCCGAAACATAGATAAAAATAGGTTTAATTATAGTTTTGCATGTCAAGTGAAAATTCATCATTTACATTCTGCTCTCTAAGACGAATACCTAATGAGCAAGATGCTATTATCGGTCTAATATGTATTTACCATGCTCTTCGCTTGAGCAGGATGCAACACACGGTCAATTTCTTTAGCGGATTTTAACAGGTATGAATCCAGATTTTTCCTTCTAGATTGATTACGTAACAAAGGTTAAAGAACCGAGTCTGTCCTACTATTTACCCATAGCTGGAAGGAGAATAGTTATATACATACATTTCCCAAATGTATTATCGCTAATAAGTTGATTTCGGCTCGCCGTGTCTATTTATTACGACTATAATCATTATACCACCTGCTTCCCCTAACTTAGATATTTATGACATACTGCTATTGATCACTATTCATAAATATAGCAAACTATATATATATATATATATATATATATATATATATATATATATATATATATATATATATATATATATATTATGGACTCTCTCGTCGATTTTAGACGCATGAAGGTTCACACAATGAACACCCACACAGTGATTTGTTTATAGTGGTGAAGGCTTGTGTTGGACCATCCACACTTTTTGGCACAGTCGATAGGAAAGAATTGGTGCATCAAGGGTTGCCACAAACACAATCAACGACCGACCTCAATATATATATATATATATATATATATATATATATATATATATATATATATATATATATATATAGTTTTCTAGATGGATTAGTTTCTAATTTATTCATCCAACTACGAAAAAATAAGTAAGCAGCCCGAGTCCATTGTTTGTCAAAATTTGATTCGGCATTAAATGACCAAAAGGTGTTGATATGCCGTAAAACAAAAACAACCAACCAACGAAAAGTAATGTTTTAAAAATTATTTCAAAATGAGATTATTATAAACGAGACGTTTTTTCTAGAATAAAAGATGTGAAGTTTGGCAAATGTTTAAAAATGTTACAAAATTCAAGAAACATCGTATTTTTTTTATGTATGTGGATCAATGAAATTGTTTCAGGAAACTGGTGTGTGTGCGCGTGTGTGTGTGTGTGTGTGTATGTGTGTGTATGAAAGGGAGTTAGATAAACAGAGAGAGAGAGAGAGAGAGAGAGAGAGAGAGAGAGAGAGAGTTTCTAGTGAATTTAGTAATCTTTATCCATACCTTGAAGAAACATCGTATATTTTCGTATGTGGATTAATGAAATTGTTTCAAGATAAGGTACTGGTGTGTGTGTGTGTGTGTGTGTGTGTGTGAAAGGGAATTAAATAAACAGAGTGTGAGAGAGAGAGAGAGAGAGAGAGAGAGAGTTTCTAGTGAATATAGTTATATTTTATTTATACCTTGACGGGAGAAGCCCATCTAGCCCAAGTACGTGTTAAAGTGGATTGTTGCATGTTATGAACTGTTCAGCCACCAGGATTCCGTTCTTAACCATTATGCGTCGCCAATTACGGAAAACAGGTAACCACATTGGGGTTTTACCGTCTGCAGAGGTGCAGTTGGTGTATTCTACTGCTGTATTCCACCATGGCGTTTTACTTTTCTTACCCACTGGGAATAAGCATACTTGATTTAATCTAGATACACTCACTTTTATCTAATAATATAATTCATGTACATTTTAATTTATCAGGATGAAGACATGCCACATCAACACCAACACATGGGAGGTTGGTGCAAAGGACCGAGCGACCTGGCACCTCCTCGTCAAACAAGGAACGAAAAACATAGGAAAAAAGCCGCCACATAACAAGAGAGCTAGAAAGAAGGAGAGACAACAGCACCTCCAGCAAGCATCGCTGTTTGTTTTCAGTCACTGCACCAGAGATTACCATTCAAAAATTGGCATGTTTATCCACTCGCACAGATGCAATTAAAAATGTACACTACACCACGGAAGGATCCCAACATATATGCTTTTAAATATCGCAAGGTTTACTTAAAACGGAATATGTGTTTTCTTGACACTGAAAAGCAGTGCGATTTTTGCTCTAGGATTTCATCATCATCATCATCATGTCACGCAAGTAGCACAAATATCCATGGCAATCTCTCGCCAACATTCCCTATCATGCATGGCCCCTGGGAGATCTTCTGACCAGCAACCAGCATCCTTGCATATTTGGTTAATGTAAGTCCTTGGTTGGCGGCACACCTTAGCATGTCCATGTGTTGGCTTCCGCAGGAGAACGTCACTTATCAGCTCGTCCATGCTTCTCCAGCAGTGTCCTGCATGCCTAGTCCGTCTCACCTGGATAGTTTGTCAGATGGGGGGGGTGCAGGTGTGCATACAGCTGCTTCCTTGTGGAGTGCTGTTTCCACGACTTGTTCAAGACTGCACGCAGCATTCTTGTGCAACTGCCATCTAGCTTATTCTCAAGGGGTTTCGTTAGGGTTCAAGTGGTGCAGCCATACAACAGTACTGATATAACCACAGCCTGGAGGAATTGTCCCTTTAGCTCGTGAGTGAGATCATATTTCCATATGACTAATTATTTATTTAATTAATTATTGGATTTAAAATGCACCATTTATGAAGATTTCCCTAAAATACCAATTAATAAAACGAGAAAGCAAAATATCATTTATAATTATTTTTACGCTAAAACAGTTTTTGTGTAGTTTAAGCATTCACCGTAATGTTATGAATTGCTAAGTATTTTCTAAATATGGGTGGTTGGCCATCCATTAATTATCTAATCTATTTAGATTAATGATAAAATTAATAGAGTGCGTGTGATAAAAAAAAATCTTGAAATTATTATATTACAAATAAAACATAAAACTTTTTAAAACAAAAATCATATAACATTTAAATGTTTATTTATCTTTTATTCTGTTCTGGTTGAACACGATATAATTCTACATTGTAAATACATTAGTCACATATAGTTTTGAAGGGAAGATACATTACAAATACATTAGTAACATATGTTGACTTGTTTCGTATATAAGGTGTGTGCTAGATATTCACTTTTATTTATAGACTCTCCGAGGACCATATGATCAACCTCTTGGCCAATCACTGGCAGTACTCTGCTGCTGAAACAATACTTAAACTGAGCATACTGAGCATACTGGCCATACTTACTTTGAACCTTCATGGACGACTGACAAAGGATTCCATAACTCAAAGCTTATACGCAGGATAGGACTTATTCACTTACCAAAGGATTCCATAACTCAGGACTTACTTACTTTAAGCCCTTTTTAACTGGCCAAGGATGGCATTTAAAAACTTAACAACATATTGTTTTGAAGGGAAGATACTTTACGAATACATTAGTAACATATAGCTTTGATGGGTGGATATATTTTAGTAGTAACATATAGTCTTGTCGTCCAAACCGTTGAATTTTGTAGAAAAATGTCATGGATAGATTTAGTAAGATATAATTTGGAGGGGGGAACGTTATAGATATATTAGTTAGTGCCGTCAAGACCATTCGATTTTTGTAGAAAAAATATTTTATTTTAGATAGATTTAGTTACATATAGTTTAGAGGGAAGATACATTATAAAAACATTAGTAACATATGGTTTTCCATCCATATCATTCTTTTCGTAGGAAAACATTAAAAATAGATTCAAAAATAGAAAAATCGAATGGATAAAATCAATTAAATTCATAGAAGGGGTAGAACGTACCATAAGCGGAATCCGTGAAGATAAATTAGACTGAAACTGGGATAAATAGATGATTCCATTATATATATGTAGTAGGGGGTTGTAGACTTTTTCATTGGCTCACACTCACTGTGGTTTCCCTATTTAAGAGTTCGATTTCTTGTGTAGTTCATTGGAAGCAAAATGCCAATGCTCTTGTACATTGCGACTTGGTGGGCCAACCGAACCCCATGGGAAGGGAAATTACAGCTATCTATGTAATTCATTGACGATTATTCCAGATTTATAATGTTATACTTTTTAGGCCACAAGTCTGATACTCTGCAAGCAACAAAACAATATCTACCAGTCGTCAGTCCTTATGGTAAAGTAAAATGTTTAAGGAGTGACCATGGAAGCGAGTTCCTGTCAGAAAATTTTAAAAGATTACTAATAGGGAACAAAATCAAACACGAGAGATCTGTGCCCTATTCTGTTCACCAAAATGGTGCTGAAGAAAGATCGCAGAGAAGTTTATTTTCAATAGCTAGTGTTTATACCCTTCTACTTTACTTCTTTCTTACTTCTATTCTTCTGCTGTCGTCTTTGACATCTTAACTTCTTCTAGGTCTCTTCTACGTCTGGACTTCTCTTGGGGACTTCGTGTCTGGTCTTCCATTGGGGATTTCTCTTTATCAGAAGCCCTATGTCATTGGTAGTTTTTATATAATAACACAAGACTTCGATTTACTTAGATCACATTTTATTTCGAAATCACCATCAGACTACCTGCGTAGATCGAGTCGGAGCGTGTATAACACGACTCACCATCGTCGTGGTTTCTCGCCGACTGCTAAAATCTATTTCTAATCTAAACCGGAAGATTCTCACGGTATCCACCGGAAGGAAGG
>CM042155.1:14990469-14992969 GCA_023376005.1 Doryteuthis pealeii
TCAGTTATTCGTTTATGTTAAAGATGTAACCGGATTAGCTTAAAAGCTGATGATGCTTATCTATGTCTTTTATCGTGTTTTAATAATTATAATCTTGTAAGTATTAAGTTAACCGTTCTGCCACGTGCGAATTTATTGTAAATATATTCAAAAAATAAATATTTGCTCAGATTTATATTGGATACTTTTATCCTAACTGAATTCATCATTTTAGCCGTCTCTTCAATTTTCTCTTGGAATTTATTTTTTAAATTTATCTTTGTGTCTTGTTTTTGTTTCGTTTTTATCTGATTTAATATATGTTTAATTAAATTAAAATTTAAAACACTTACGCCCAGAGAGTGTACAAGGTGTGTCAAAAAAGTATCGAAACGTTTTGTACTTTTTGACACACTTTGTATTCCGAAAAAATTAACATTCCATTCATTCTTCATTTATATCTTAATAAATATAGCTTTAAACTTGGTACCTTTTTGACAATTTTTTTTCTGATAAAATCAATTAATTGAACATTATTATTTTAGAATACAAGGTGTGTCAAAATACAAAAATATTAATACTTTTTTGACACATCTTGTATATTCTTGCTAGTTCTTGTAATAATCACAATGATTAGTTCGGGGTGCTACAATTGTCCAGGTGAACACTTTTGGATTCTGATTCTTCAGATGAATCAACACTAAAAGAAAACCTATTTTGTATCGACTGCAACACGACTGCTCTTATCACCCACCTGGGAAGTACAATCATAAAAGACGCTGCAGTAACAAGAGACGGACACAATCAAGTTGCCAAAACAAACAGCGCCTTCTGGCAATAACAGAAACGAGAGTGTCATCACCACGCTGTTATTTAGGTCCGAGGCTTGGGATTTGTATGGTCAGCAATTCCGGTTCCTTGGAAGAATTCCATTACTGATACCACGGATCCATCTTTGGCATCACTTAGCAGGATCGTGTTTCAAACAATGGAGAGTTTGGAAAGGGTTCGGCTTCCAGCACGGACGTGACTCCGCTTGAGATCAAATATAATCTATAAGAGAAAAGATCAGAACGCTAATTAGTATGCATAACAGAGGGTTATATAATCAACCTAGTAGGTGTAGCGGTCCACCTCAGACGCAAAAACAATCTCCTTTGTCTAGCGTTAGTGAAAAGGGGATAGACTCCCCCGCTGATTGGCTGATAGCAACTTTAGGCCACCTCGACGCCTTTACTTTTTACTTTTTAGTAGTGAGTCTGAAAGCATTAAATTCTTCTTCGTAATTCCATTCTTACCAGAATGCATATTTTCTCATATGATTTAGAACTTGTGGTCTGGCCATTATTAAGTGATCCGGCTGTATTTTAAAGTCCCGAAAACCTCCATACATTTTATTTTCAATACGACTTTTTTTTTTTTAATATATACATATATTTACCAACCCCTCCGCACAAGCAGCATGTGACACAAGGTCAATTTCTTAAGCGGAGTTTAACAGGATTGAATTCAGAGCATTTCCTTCTCTTAGACTGGTTACTTAGCTATGGTTAAAGTGTCCAGTCTTCCCTGATATTTTACCCATAGCTGCAGGGAGAATTGGATTCATACCAAAATAATAAAAAAATGACAGTGAATCTGTTAGGGCTATTTCATACCTAGATGTTAGGTAACTGTACAACTATATTATCTATACCAGCTGGACCCACAGAACTTACTCGGAAGTTGATAATTAAGAATATCCCTGAAATTATTCCTCTACTATTCCTTCTACTTTTGCTTGTATCTCATCAGTTTCTTCCACTATACTGAGAAAAAAAATCAAAGGATTATTTTTAAAAAATAAGCCGCATCATTTTTTTCCATTCTTCGATTTATTTATTTTTTATTTCACGGAAAAAAACACGTAGGTCGGTACGAGCGTATTCATATAAAGCTATGTAGTTGTCTGTGTACTCTACGTTTGAGTACTCTGTTGTAGAACCTATAACAGATTTGTAATACTTTAGGGTAGATTGTTCTGAAGTCAGTTTCTTTTCTGTTGCAAGGCTAACATAACCTGTATCATATATTTACCAACCCTCCGGACGAGCAGGATGCGACACAAGGTCAATTTCTTAAGCGGAGTTTAACAGGTTTTAATTCAGAGTTTTCCTTCTCCTAGACTGGTTACCTAGCCATGGTTAAAGAGTCCAGCCTACCCCGCTATTCACCCATAGCTGGAGGAAGAGTTGGATTCATACCTTTCCCAAGGGTATTAGCGCTATGTGAAATTCAAGCAGCTTCGTCCAGGAATTGAACTCGCGTTGACGAGTCCATTTCCTACGACTCTAACCATTAGACCACGCGCCTCCTGTATGTATCATATATGTCATTCCATACATTTTAATGTAAACTTCATGTCAATTCCACTCAGTATGCCTGTTGTTTATCAATTATAATTAGATATATTTCATTAGGCAAATGTATAGCTGCTTCTTCGTGTGTGTTACTCTGTTGTAGAACCTATTACAGATTTTTA
>CM042155.1:14997969-15007969 GCA_023376005.1 Doryteuthis pealeii
AAGACGTAGAAACAACACCCTACGAGAAAACAGCTGTACAGTCACCTGCCACATATCACCCAAACCATCCGAGTAAGACGGACAAGACACGCGGGACACTGGTGGAGAAGCAAGGACGAACTCATAAGCGACGTCTTCCTGTGGAAGCCAACACATGGACACGCCATCATGGGCCGACCAGCAAAGACGTACATTGATCAGCTCTCTGCAGATACGGGATGCTGCATGGAGGACCTCCCGAGAATGATGAGCGATAGGGACGGATGGAGAGAGATTGTCATGGATATCCGCTCTGACAGCGCGACATGAGGATGATGATGACCTTCATGCACTGTTTTTTTTTTATCATGAAAACCACGACCTACTAATATTATACGGCCCCACATGATACATTAAGAGGCAAAAAATAACAGGCCGATTGGCCTGATAGTCAAGCCGATCATATTTTAACTTGACGCAGAAAGGAAGGTAACTTTAAAAATTTAACATAAAATGATACCGCTAGAATTTATTAGTCATTATTTTAATTTAATTTTAATTCTTTTCAAAATTAAAATACGTTATTTATACTTTGTCTTTCACTAATCTACGAATTATGTTGCATACTGGCTTCTTCAAGCTCACGCTACTCTGACTCGTATACGTTGCGGGTATACAGCGGACTTCGTTCCTGACCCCTAGACGAGATATCTAGTAGTCAGCTACTTCAATAACAACAGATACGCATATACAAAAGATGACTCTTCTTTATTTTCTTCGGTGTGTGGTAGGTGAGTGGCGGGCAGGGAAAATGACACTACGACTACTTATGTGGTGGAAGGTGGTTGGCGAGCATCACTGCTCGCCCGACCGTATCGACGGTCCGACACCTTCTCTGCTCGCCGTCTCTCCGGGTCTCCCTCGTGGGTCTCTCCGCGTCTGCTTAAGTATCGACGACCGCCCACACATTCCTTTGTTCCTTGACCGGAAGTCCCTTCCCTTTGTTCCAGTTAGTCTTTGTCCAGATGAGTCCTTTTGTTGCTCTCAAACGCCTACACGTTTTCTTTGTTCGCTTTTCCTTTGTCTTTTCGACTTCCCGCGCAAAACAAACAGTCAATCTGCAACAATTATAAACGGCTGTGATTTACCTTGTTTTTATGCTTTTCAATCACGTATACGGTCTGTTTTGCCTAAGACGCTAGTTTGGTAAAATTATTAACGCATAACTTTTTGCATTTAAATATTGATTTTTAAAAGTTTTTCCCGATAATTTGTTTACAAAAATGGTTAATCTTTTCATATTACATTTCTGAAGAAAAAAAAAAAGAAAACAGTTTGTGTATTTAAACCAACAGATTGACTATCAGGCCAATCGGCCTGTTATTTTTTGCCTCTTAATGTATCATGTGGGGCCGTATGATATTAGTAGGCCGTGGGAAAACCAACAACCAACAAAACAAAATATCAATACCACCCAAAAATACCAAAACCCTTCGGTCCCTAAGAACCGAAACTCTAAATAAGTTAACATGCAAATGAAATCTATTGTATTAATGGCGCTCCTGATCAATTAGCAAAAACCTGAGAAACAATGTTAGCTCTCCTCGAAGGAAAATAACCTTTTACGCATTAAAACGCTGGAGATCTAATAAACAAATTACAAAAACATAAATATGAAAATCAAATGTATTTGCTATTAGGTATTAATTCCTTCATGTACCATTTGACAAAAGTTAAAATATCTTCTTTTTTTTAAGTGAACAAATCTCATAAATTGTAACATAAATCTTTCCCTACTGAACTACAAACTCATAAAAATATATCGACTAATGTCAAAACAATTTTTTGCATTTAAATGATTAAGTTTACACTCAAAATATTTGCTTACATATACAAGGTGTGTCCAAAAGTATAAAAATATAAAAAATAAAAATTTCGATTCTGTTTTTTACACATCTTGTAGATACTACTTTAAGAGCTTTTTTGCATTTGTTTTTATAACGTTTTTTATGCCGTTATCTAGAATCAAACCCAACTACACCACAGCCGAATCTCTATATAATTCTGATTCACCCTGTTACCGGTGCTTAAAATAAGTTCACTGTATTAAATGCAGAGGGGTAAAATCTCCCACTGTTAAAAAAATAGAGTTCCATCTGATGGTAGGTCTCCGTTTCCTGAAATCTGGGGAGCGTGGAATACCCCTTCATTATCATTATTCTCAGGTCCAGTCTGATATGTATTAAATAACAGCTATGGATCAAATAGATATGTTTAAATCTTTACACTCAAAACTTTTGCTTACCTATAGATTCTACTCAAAGAGTTTTTATTTTTGGCATTCGTTTTTATAACGTTTTCTAGAATCATGTCCAATTCATTCACAACACCCAACTCTCTATCTATTTCTGATTTTCCGTATTGCATCTTGTGTAATGCTGTGATGAAATGCTTAACATCGTAAGACAGGTAAACGTCGAGACGAATTCAGATTCTATTTTCATTTCACATAGTACTAATACTCTTTTGAAAGGTGGGAATCAACCTATTTTCCTTCCAGTTATGGGTAAATAGTAAAGCAAACTGGGCTCTTTTAACTGGTATGGCAGCTGGTCTTGGAGAATGCAGACTGCGAATTCTAACGAAAGGGACACACTTCTTGTTTGTCGAAACTATTTTGAGACCTCTTCCTCTGTTCTTCCAATCAGCGCTTTTTACAAAAATTAAGATAAAATATACAGACTATATCCGATGCTGACGGGTTAGAACACTCTCATAAAAGATAGGATGCCCTGGGCATGACAAAACTACATTTGATAGAGAGGCTTTACACACACAGACACGCACACACACGCACGCACACACACACACACACACACACACACACACACACACACACATATATATATATATATATATGCTTAATTGAAGTCGTACCTAATTTTGAAAGTTAATTAATTACGGCCTCGCCTGTTAGTCAGGGTTCGAATCACGCACAAGGCGGTCTTCCTATCAATAGCTTTGCTGATGAGGCCTAATAGGCTGAAACGTACATATGGAGATTGATTTTTCTCGATTTGGTTAGCCTTACATTTAAATAGGTATTCCTGCCTAATTCATTATTTATTAATTAATTAACTTTCAAAATTAGGTACGACTTCAATTAAGCACATATTCTCCAAAAAATTGTCGGCTAAAAGAGCCATATCAAAATACATCGTTTGTGTATTTACTTCTCATATATATATATAATATATATATATATATATATATATATATATATATAATGTATTATATATAGTTGTAGTGATCCAGAGGTTTGTTGATAAAGGGATCTCTTAGTTGTAAACTTCAGTGGACCTTTGTTATGTAATCGGGAAGAACGTAAGAAATACCAAAATGGAGCAGTGGCCATTTTAATTCGTTTCTTAAACAGAATTGATTTTCTCCCATCGCAAACCGAATTAAAAACTAACAGGAGAAAAATGCTTATCATAAATAGTCTTCCTCGCGTGATCTGTTTAATTCATAGTGATTGCATTCGTACAGAAATGATACAATCTTTCCTTTTGTTTTCGCCTCGGTCTCGGAGCAAGCTCCTTTAACTATACCTGGGTTACTGAATTATCCCTGCAGGTATTCTTTATCAGAAAATATGAGTGTTTACCTGTGTAACAGCAACCAATGATAATGTTGATACTTATACAGTCAGTGTAGTCTATGCCACATCAGCAGAATATTGATCATCATCATCCTCCTCCTCCTCCTCATCATCATCATCAGTTCGTGCTGACAGCACGGATATCAATCTCTCACCAACCGTCCCTATCAGGTGGTCTGCTGCACAGCATCCAGATTCCATACAGAGCTTATCGATGTAGATCTTTGCTGGATGGCCCACACCTGCGTGCCCATGTATAGGTTTCCACAGGAGAACATCACTTACAAGTTCGTCCTTACTTCTTGTTCAGAGTGTCTTATTCTTCCTACTTGCATTGTTTGTATGATAGAGGCCAGGTGTCATACATCTGCTCTCTTGCAGTGCGCTGTTTCCACGATTGGTTTAGACAGCATCCATCATTCCTGTGAAGCTCACATTTAATTTGGTCTCGAGACGCTTCGTTAGGGTCCAAGTGCTGGATCCGTACAGTAGCACAGATAATACTACGGGTTGAAAGAGTTATCCCTTCAAGTTAATAGGGAGATGGAAATATGATATCACTAACAATACATATATATTTTTTTTTTGGGGGGGGGTATGCTTAATTAAAGTCATACATAATTTGAAATTTAATTAATTATAATTAAATGAATTAGGCGTGCATATCGTTTAAATGTAAGGCGTAAACACAATCGGGAAGAAGTCTTACATCTAAACTGATATGCACGCCTAATTCATTTAATTATAACTAATTAAATTTCAAATTAGGTATGACTTCAATTAAGCACATAGCCTCGCAAAAATTGTCGGCTATCGCCATCTCAAACAGATTGTTTGTCCACTTCATATATATATTATAATATAATATAAATATATATATATATATATATATATATTATAGTTTCAAGTAATTATTCTATTTACCAATATTCATTTTTTGCACACAGTTATTTGGCTTCAAGTAAATTTAAAAAAATATATTATCGAAGTTAAGAAGCAATGATTCTGTTCAATACTTAATTTGGTGACCACTTAAGCAATAGCAGATACTGTAACTTGATTCCTTTGCACAAAAATACCGTCGTCTGTCATTAAATTGACCCGAAACAGGTTGATATGCTATAAAAACTAAACAATTAACCAACCAATTACAGCTTCAAACCATACGTTATTTTTCTATGCTATAAAATGGTATGCTATGCTATGCTTGCTCTCTCTCTATCTATCTATCTATCTCTCTCCTCTCTCTCTCTCTCTCTCTCTCTCTCTTCTCTCTCTCTCTCTCTCTCTCTTTCACACACATCCTCTCTCTCTCTCTCTCTCTTTTTTTTTTCTCGTATATTCCCTCGGTCTGTCTGTTTGTCTCGCAACACACACTCTCTCTCTCTCTCTCTTTTCTCTCTCTTTTTCTCTCTCTCTCTCTCTCCTCTCTCTCTCTCTCTCTCTGTCCGACTCCGTCACTCCTCTTTCTCTCGTTTAATCCCTTTGTATGTCTGTTTGTCTCACAAACACACACTCTTTCTCTCTCTCTCTCTCTCCTCTTTATGTATATATATATATATACATATATATCAGTCTCTCTGTTGTTCTATCTGTCTCTCTCACATACGCACACACACACACATACACACACACATACTCTCTCTCTCTCTCAGTCTCTCTGTTTTTTCTATCTGTCTCTCTCTCTCACACACACAAACACACACACACAAACACACACACACTCTTTCTCTCTCTCTCTCTCTCTCTTTCTCTCTCTCTCTCTCTCTCTTTCTCTCTCTCTCTCTCTCTCTCTCTCTCAGTCTCTCTGTTTTCTATCTGTCTCTATCACATACGCAGGCAAAACACACACACAAAGAGACTCTCTCTTTCTCTCTCTCAGTCTCTCTTTGTCTATTTGTCTCTCTCTCTCTCACACATACACACACACACAACTCTCTCTATCTTTCTCTTTCTCCTCTCTTTTCTCTCTCTCTCTCTCTCTCTCTCTCTCTCTCTCTCTCTCTTTCTCTCTGTGTCTTTCTATCTGTCAGTCTCTGTATTGTCTCTCTCACACACGCACACACACATAAACTCTCTCTCTCTCTCTCTCTCTCTCTCTCTCTATCTCTCTCTGTTTTTCTATAACATTCCCAAGTACTGCCGGTCATCCTCTCCTCTACCTTTCACTTTCAACCATCATAATCAAGAACTGACATGTGCTCAGTTGAAGGGTTTTTATTTCAAGGAGTCTGGAACTTTTCTTTAAACGTCTATCAACGTATAAGCAATACGATCAGACAAATGACAAATGTTTACAACAGTGATTCCCAACTTCTTTTACCTTGAATTATTTGGACTATTGTCCTCATATTTATTGCTATGTACACACAATTTCGGTCGATTTGCTCCCCCCACATAGATTACTATTTTAGCTTAGTCAGAAAAGCAATCTGCCTAGGAATCGTAAAGTTCTGGGTTCGATACAGGTCGTCGCCAACTCAGCATATGAGTAGCACAGATAGGGTAATCTGATCTGTACGCTAGTGAAAAGGGGATAGATTTCCTCACTGTCTGGCTGATACCGACTATAGGCCACTCTGCCAACTTTACTATCTCAAAGTAGCTGATGTAATAAAGCTTCATTTATTCATAATTTCAACATGTGCTTCAATATTGTTTAAACTGTAAATGAAGGTTTTCTAAATTATAATAGAACTTTTATGAAATCATTTTTGGCAATGATGAAATATCCCCATCTTTTATGAAGGTAGAATTTGTCCAATACATAGACAAATATAAAATGAACATTTTCAAAATTTCCCAAATAACTGACTAGAACAGACATCTGAAGACTCCCAGATCCACTCTGACCCAGGGTGGTTGTACCTTTAAGGGTCTTATCTATGGGTCAAATAGATCGATTTGAGATAATGTTTCATTAAAATCAGGTGTTTCTTGTCGAAGTCAGGAATCTTTTCGGACTCTGGAACATTCTTTTTTTTTTCTTTTTACGTATATGACAGTTCATGACTTTGTAATCCTAGTCGAGAACAAGTGACAGCAAGTAACAAGTGCCTTCTAATGCAACAAACCAACGTTATATCATCATCCTTTTGTGGTGGAAACGTGGATATCCCTGACTCTCTGTCTGTCTTACTCTCTGTCTTTCTCCGTCTCCCCCTCTCCCTCCAGCCATCCCTATCCGTCATCACCCCGGTGGATGTTCTCTATACAGTATCCAGAATCCACACAGAGCTGATTAATGTAAGTTTTTTCAGGTTTCCCAACACTTGTACGTACACGTATGTGTCCACAGGAGAACGTCACTTATGTACTCGTTCTTACTTCTTAAGCAGTGTCCAAGATATCTTGTTCGTCTTACTTTGATGGTTTGTATTAAAGAGAGAAAGTGGCCGTGCAGTTGCTTTTCTGTGGGATGCTGCTTCTGATATTTCTTCAACCTAGCAGGCAGCATCTTTGCATTGCTTCCATCTCGCGTCTTCTCCAACTACTTCGTTAGAGTCCAAGTATATATTTACCAACTCCTCCGCACGAGTAGGATACGACACAAGGTCAATTTCTTAAGCGGAGTTTAACAGGTTTGCATTCAAAGTTTTCTTTCTCCTAGACTGGTTACCTAGCCATGGTTAAAGAAACCAGTCTGCCCTGCTATTTATCCATAGCTGGAGGGAGAGTAGGATCCATACCTTTCCCAAGGGTATTAGCGCTAAGTGAAATGCAATTACCACGTACAGGATTTGAACTCGGGGCGACGAATCCATTTCCCATGACTTTAACCATTACACCACGCGCTTCTTCAATAGAGTCCAAGTAATGGAGTCGTACAATAGCACTGATATGGTTAACGTTTAGAAAAATACTTTTTTTCATCTTATCAGTTAGATCCGAAATTTATGTACGTAAAAATCCTACTTTGGTATTTTATGTCTATAGTTGATCTAATTATACTCTGGTTGATTTCTCGTTGCAATCCGATGTTTAAAAATCCTATTGTAATTTTGAAATACTGTTTTAACAGTCAAGTCAGGACAAGCCAGTTCTTCTTCATTACCCACTACAAGTACCATTTAAAATAGTAATACCTGTTCCATGGTCGTGTTGACGGCGACTAAACTGGTAACCCCATCAAGCACGCCTCGGCTTGTCTTGGGAAGTGAGCGTGTGGACATCCAGCAGCACTAACAAGAAGAGCTGTCAAAGGGCGGGTGAGCTCCAGGGTAGCCAACAGCCATCCACACTGATAGAAGAAGGATTGAGGAAATCACTACTCATACAAAACCCCAAATGTTGTTTTGTAGCCAAAAACAAAATCCATCTAGACAAGGAAAGTCGGTTAGAAAACCTCCGATGCCTATAGGCTATACGTCATTCCAAGAAAAGGCTAGGGGAGTAAACCTTGAAATCAAATCCGGAGCTGGTGTCCCTAAAGTTGTGTGAGGCTGAAACTCCAGTATCCCCTGTGACATTATCGTTACCAGACTGCATTTTTGCCCTTACTTTGTACCCCAACAGCAGTGTAGAAAGGTGACCTGCTGCTTGGGCGACAATTCATCCTCCGTATTGTATTACGTTGTTCCACTTTTTTGGGACACTACACTATCGTCCCTAGTAGACGGGTGGATGCCAAGGGTTTGTTTTTTGAGTGCGTGCAACCCAAAAAAGTGTTATAGGTTTTCCGGTGGTTCATTTTCCCCTGTTGGGGACCACTCGTTTAGAAGCTTTTATAGTAAGTAGACAATATTTTGTCTGAGATTAAATATCTCGAACCAATTGAGTGTTAGATACTGTGGCTTATTTTAATAGAAAATAGATTTTATATCAAGCAATGTTTCGTCATGATTGAAGTAATTTTTCTCGCAATACTTTGTCGATGTCAGACAATCTTTCCTCTGTCTTTTCTTATATTTTTACATCTTGTGAAGCTGTGATTCTTTTTTTACAGCACGATTACTTTGAAAATCCGTGACTGTAAACATAAGAAAAACGAACCTTCTATATTTAAGCAACCATCGACATGTTTCGGGCTATGATTTCCTCTTACTTCATTTTTTGTTCATGTAAATTACTTTGCTTGACTTTTTTCTTTTTCCCTTCTTCTTTGCAAGGAACGTGTTTAAACAACGGCTCCATTTTGTATCGTGTTTTCATGATCGATTTATAAGATAAAACGTAACTGTAAAAACGAAGAGTTCCTTTTTTTTTTATTAATAAGACAAATGTGCAGGTGCGCCGGAAGAGATTTTTTAAAGTGAGTTTCTCTGTTGTAAAATAAATCTCTCCTAACACATTGGAAATGTTAAAGAGAAAAAAAGGCTATTTAAGTAGGAGAAGTAGAAAAAATGTACACGAATATGCAATAGGGAATCCTTTTTATCAATTTCCACAACAGCTTTTCATAGCTAAGTTTAACGAAGAGACACGTTAAGCTCGGTGATAAATTATTTATTTGTCATATAAATTACATAATTTCTAGAAAATCCTGTAGCTTATTTTCTTGTCGTTGAAAAATATCATTGCTGATACAAGATGACTCTGAAAAGTGTACGGTCCAACCAAGATGGAAAATATTTTGTTAATTCTTTTTTCGTTTTTCTAAGGATTAAAGAAATACAATTCTACCAAAGATTTAAAATCATGCTAAGATATATTATTTGTATTATAGGTATTATTCGGACTATTGTCCTTATCTTCATTGTATGAGATTATTGACAATGAATATGAGGACAATAGTCAAACTAATACAAATAACACTAATTATGAAGCCTCATCTAAAAAAATAAAGAGAAAAAATGTATACATTATTTGATTTGTTGATTTATTGATTAATTGATTGATTTCAACAGTATGTCAACGCATCTAGGGTTATTTTATGCCTCGAATTCCGGAGATTTCATTATAATACTTTTTAGTTGTATTGTCTTTAGATTCTTTTTTTTTTTTTTTGCTCGCAGTTCTTTCAAATCTCTATTAATAATGGAGATTCGCTTCCGGTTGTTGACTGTAACAAAAATTACGTCATTGCTTACGTCACATTACCCAAAATCGTCATAATTTGAACATACAACATTAGACAGTCCTCATTGTTTTTTAAAACAAGTTTTTAATAAATACATGACTGGTATTATATATCTATATATAATTTGTTTTATTTTAATACATATTTAAAGTTTACATTTCAAATCGTTTTATTTTTTAATCTTTTAATGAATTTGATGATTTTACTTACTTAGGGTAAAAAACTCGCTGACATTGAATTTTTTACTCCCACCACTCAGGCAATATGTTTCAAAAATCTATTTTTACATTGCCCGGAGGGTGTTCTTTATTTTGTACTAGTAGGAATACTTTGTAAATGTT
>CM042155.1:15012969-15027935 GCA_023376005.1 Doryteuthis pealeii
TACCACTCCGGGTCAGAGTGGACCAGGGAGCAATGGTGATGAATGGGGTGCTCCACATTCCCCAAACCTCCAAAACTGGAACCTCACCATCAGATAGAGTTTAACGTCATTCCCAGGACATGTAGACCCACAGCCACCGCCTTCTAGCACCCATATGATAAAAAGAGGTTGGGGCTTGCCATAAGGGCAATAGGGTTGGGAAAATCATATAGGTGCTAGGGCTTGACATGACCAGCCGATTGATCGGAGGGGGCCCGTCTAGCCGCCGAGTTTGAAGCTGTGTTTACCAAGATAGAAATCATCAATGAATGGAATGTTAATTTTTTTTCAGAAGACAAGGTGTGTCTTAAAAGTCCGGATTTGAAGCTGTATTTACCAAGATAGAAATTAACCATAAATGGAAGGTTATTTTTTCAGAATACAAGGTGTATCAAAAAGTACAAAAGATCTCGATACTTTTTTGACACACCTTGTACACAGAAAGAATAATCAAAACCGCATATTATATTGATGTATTCAAAAATGGTTGAATGTAGTGACTGTCTATCAACGGAAATCATTGTTTTGATGTTATCTATAGACTATAACCATATGTGGTACGGAAACTTATATAGAGCAATTCTCACGATTAGATAATATTTTAGCGTATTTAAGTTTATTTGGTTTAAAGCTTCCGCATTATATCAATAGAAACTATGGTCTTAATATTTTTATTGACCTTCGTTCAATCTGTTTAATGCTTTTTGCATTCAACAATCGAATAACTCGGGCAAACTTCACATTTGGCGGTAGCGTCAATTGGAAGCGCCAAGAGTTCTAATCCAAGTCTAAACCTTGCAACAAGGAGGGGACAGGGACAGGAGCTGTTCTATTCACAACAAACACAACAGTGTTTGTTGTGAATAGCTACACGAGCAGTTGCCCTCCGTGCCTTGCGCCTTGGAGTCCTTACTTTTGGGATTACCCTGGTACATTGTACATAATGTTGCATAGTGTGTCGTCACTGTACTAAATTGCAATAGTTTTATCTTCGTTTTAAGGGATGACAATAACACCAAAGTTATCCTCCAGAAGTTTATTGAAATAAATTCAAGCTTCTTAACTTCGAGAGAGAGGGTCAGTTTAATTAATATATTCAGTCTTTAGACTTTCGGTCCTTTGATTAAATTTCTGGGCGACAAGCTTTTTCAGTTGGTAAATATTAACGCTAGCTTTTCCGACACCAACTACACGAGGTCCCGCGCGGCCGACTACTGCCCCGATCACCTCACTCTCTCTCCGCGTGACTGCCTCCGGGACTAACTGACGACTGACTTGTCTGAAGCCCTCGGTTCTTTTATATTCATAGCTACTCCCACGTATTTTTATCTCTTGATCTGATAACGGGCAGGTGTTAAACTTCTTTGTTTAATAAAACCGGGAATTCATATTTCCCTTTGTACAATATATAACAATAAGTATTACAGCATATACTATCATTAATCTTTTTAGGCGAGTAACTCCGGATACTCCTGATGTAATATAATAGAATGGGAAAAGTCAGCAATTCAAGACATTACGAGTAGTTAACTTTTGTTTCTTTTTTAGGGGCTATTCCAACAAAAATGCAGAATATTAACATTTTCTCCATCTAAATACAAAGAAAATTATTGAACTTATTTAGAGATAATGAATTTCTAATACTTACGTATTTCTTCCACTGCCGAGACAATTCCAATACAAAAAAAATTACCAAGCGGACATGATGTGGATAAACAAGTTAGTTAATTTAATAAACAGCACACTCACTTAATGTCTTAAGAAACAATTATCAAATGTTCTCTTCTATTTTTGTTGTATTTTACGTTCCATTCTCCAATGGTAGGTTTAATGTTTTGAATTATTAATGAGTGCATTACAATGATTTTGCCATTTTTTAATGATAATTTTTTAACAACTGTTTTATAATTAGTATATGGTATTTTTTGTTTTTGTTATTGTGTATTTCATAGTTTTCTTTGCTTCCGAATCTGCCTTGTCATTTCCAGGTATACCTGTTGTATAGATTATTGTCAACCCCCTGTATTTCTGCAGGGATAGTCCTTTTTCATATCAAAAAGAAATATATTTTTGTAAAGGAAAATATTAATTTGAATAATCTAAAACGGATCTAAATAGAAAAAGATTTATATCGAATGTTGCTAATCCTTCCTAATATAAAAAGGGTATCAATAATTCATTTTTATTATTGTTCATTTAACAGAAAGTTATGATCTAAGAAAGAACCTGTATAATGTGAAGATAACAGTGGTACCAATCGTAGTTTGTGCACTTGGAACGATCCCCCCTGAAGGCTCAAAAATAAACCAAGGAAAATAGAGATCAGAGGAAGCATGGATACATTTCCAACAAAATCATAAATTTAATTGAAAAAGCCATGGAAACCTGGAGAGTCCAATTAAAAGACGGAAGACAATCCTGGCAGAAGTAAAAATCCAAAGAGGTATTTTCCAAGGAGACTCGTTATCACCACTACTGTTTATTATAGCAATGATGCCACTCAATTATATACTTTAAAATGTACGGGGGGGGGGTACAAAATCCATAAATCACAAGAAAAGATAAACCACCTTATGTACATGGATGACATGAATTATTTTGCCAAAAATGAAAAAGAATTGAAAACCCTTGAGAATTGGAAATTATATAGACACTTCAAACGACAAATCAGAGAGGTTGCACATGAAAAAACCTGGACAAGGTTAAGAGAAGTAAACCTCAAAAGAGAAACTGAATCACTAATAATTGCTGCACAGAATAATGCCCTAGGGACAAACTATATCAAAGCAAAAATTGATAAGACCCAACAAAATAGTAAATGTAGAATATGCCGTGACAGAGATGAGACTGTAAACCATGTACTATGCTACATTCGCATAGAATGTAGCAAACTAGCACAACGAGAATACAAAACTAGGTACGGCTAGGTTGGAAAGGTGATTCACTGAGAATTATGCAAAAAATTAAACTTTGACCATACAACAAAATGGTATATGCATAAACCAGAATCTGTTCTTGAGAACGAAACGCATAAAATTCTCTCGAACTTTGAGATAAAAACAGATCGTCTAATCCCAGCAAGAAGACCAGACCTAGTGTTGATTAACATAAAAGAAAGAACTTGTCAACTGGTGAATTTTGCAGTTCCAGCTGATCACAGGGTGAAGCTGAAGAAAAACGAAAAAATGGACAAATATCTGGACCTTGCCAGAGAACTGAAAAGGTTATGGAATATGAAAGTTAAAGTGATACCAATTGTAGTTGGTGCACTTGGAACGGTCCCAAAAAGATTGGAAAAAGTTTGGAAATCTGGAAATCAGAGGGAGAATCGAAACCATCCAGAATACTGCACTGCTACAATCTGCTAGAATACTCAGAAGAGTCCTGGAGACCTGAGGAGACTTGTTGCCACTCAGACTCCAGTGAAAGACCATCAACTAACACTGATGTGAAAACTCAAAAGGACTAAATAATAATAATAATAATAATAATAATAATAATAATAAGAAGAAGAAGAAGAAGAAGAAGAAGAAGAAGAAGAAGAAGAAGAAGAAGAGTGAAAGTGATACCAATTATAGTTGGTGCATTTGGAACGGTCCGAATAAACTTGGAAAAAAGACTGGAGGATCTGGAAATCAGAGGAATAATTCAGATTATCCAGACTACTGCACTGCTGCAATCGGCTAGAATACTCAGAAGTCCTGGAGACGTGAGGAGACTTGTTGTCTCTCAGACTCCAGTGAAGAACTAAAAAGGAGTGAAAATAAATCTCCTCGATTGTTTGTTATAACAATGTTGTCACTAAATTATGTAGAAAGATAACCTAGCAAAGAACACACTTAAATATCACTTGGGGCTTTAATATTGTACTATAAAAATGAATTATGTGAATTGTTGCTATAATAAACATTTTATCATCCATGCCTAGTATAGGATCAATGAACACGAAAACCTGACTAATGGAAAATTGTAAAAGAGAGCTCGTCACGAAATATTGGGCTTTCGGGTTCAAAGTGTTATGAAAATCTTACAACATTCGTACCACATAATAAACTTAAATAAAATAAGTTTTATTCGTTGCATATGATGTGCAGACTTTTTATAAGTTCTTGAAAAAAAAAAAAAAAGCTTCCATGCTATTTAAGGGAAACTGATAATTTAAGATTACACATTTACAAGTAAGTAGGGTGTGTTTCAGTATTTCCATTGATTGGCGGCTGTAGACAGAATCGTTAACGCCTTAGGATACTTTTCCTTAATGATCTTCTCCTTCGTACATATATACACACAGAGACAAAAGAAACAAAATAACAAAATGCCAGAAACAATAACGCCAATAATGACAATAAAAATATATATTTAGAAAGAAAATATCAGAACTTTTGTGTGCGAGGTGAAAGATAAAAAATGTGCCATTTGCTGATAAGAAATTAAGTAATTTGTCTGAAAGGAATATTAATGTACACAAAAATGGTGATTTATAAAGAACGTTTGGTTATAGGGAACAGACAAGTATCTACAACGACTAAATGTATAACTTGAATTAAAACGAGTCGTTCTCCCTTATAATTAGGGCATGAATTTAAACAGCGTTGTAAAATAATCTCAATTTATCTATTTTATATTACAACACATGTCAAACTTGATTTGGAGTCAAAGAACAAAATTTTATATAGTCACTCATACGGACTATATATATATATATATATATATATATATATATATATATATATATATATATAGGAGAGAGAGAGAGAGAGAGAGAGAGAGAGAGAGAGATAAAAGGATATGAAAACAACACAATATGCTGTTAAAGTGAAAACATTTTATAACATATTCATCACTTTAACAGCATATTGTGTTGTTTTCATATCCTTTTATCTATACTCATACCGTCGGATTCATTCCCTTTCTTTTAACTTATATATATATATATATATATATATATATATATATATATATATATATATATATATATATATATATATATATAATACTTTAGCATATATATTTTAAATACTGTACAAGTTCTATATATGTACCTGTAATTGTGCCGGCATACATATATCGAACCCGGCCAGAGGTAGTTATACCATTGTAGCAGCTACCTCTGGACGGGTTCGAGACCCTACGAACTTACGCTCGCCAAACCTCTTACCCATACAGCCACAGTTAGCTGCCAAGTATAGCAGGCTATTTAATCGTTAGATTTCTAAGCGGAAATGAATTCCCCTAGAAGTCTCAAACTTTGTAAATAAAGTGAGTCTTAGCTGAACGCCGATATATATATATATATATATATATATGCCGGCACAATTACAGGTACATATATAGAGCTTGTAGAGTATTTAAAAATATTAAAGCTATGTCGAGCGTCTAATATAAAAATTAAATTAAACAATCTTACTGACCTAATTATTTTCTATGCTAAAGTATTATATATATATATATATATATATGCCGGCACAATTACAGGTACATATATAGAGCTTGTAGAGTATTTAAAAATCTTAAAGCTATGTCGAGCGTCTAATATAAAAATTAAATTAAACAATCTTACTGACCTAATTATTTTCTATGCTAAAGTATTATATATATATATATATATATATATATATATATATATATATACTTCGAAACACGTGTCTGTAGTTTACTCTATTATATATACTAGCAAATATATGCACCCTCCGGGTGCAAGTATTTAAGTTTTAATGTAATAAAGTATTTTAAATTAGAAAAGCTAATGAAACTAAATAAGAATGCAGATAAAATGATTTGAAACAGAGGGGTGTATAATCGAAAAATAGAACAACTGAAACTTACACTTCTATTACTCTCGTCTTTCATTACTAAATTTTCTTAATTTAATAACTTAGTTAAAATAGGAAGTAAAGAATAAAATCAGAATTATTTCTTCTCGTTAATCGATATCTTTTAAGATTTATTGAAGAGATTTTTCATCATATTCATTAAGATAAAACCATACGATTAAAAATCAATAATACTAAGCACATATTTATTAAAATCAATTTTTTAATTTCAATATGCAAATAAGCCTTCCTGTTCACACTGTAAACTGCTATTTTAGTGTATATATAAATACAATTGCATATTATTTATTTGTAGATATGATTAACAGTATTAATAAAGTAAAATAATTTTATTAATAAATTGAGGTTTAAATAAAAATAAAATCATGGAGAATGTAACGTAAATAACAAAGGGAATTGTGACTCGATTAGTAATATAGTTTCGGTTACAGACAGAAAAACACACAATCTCCATTATAATAAGATATATATATTATATATATATATAATATATATATATATATATATATATATATATATATATAAGTTGATTTAGCGTGTACATGAAGTCAACACCTGTTTACTGACAGTTTCTCGCCTATGTGATCGTTGGTCTGACTATTGCTTTGCCCAGAAACTCTCTGTGACCAGGTGTTGACCTCATATTCATGCTACATTAATTAAAACTAGCAAATATATGCACCCTCCGGGTGCAAGTATTTAAGTTTGAATGTAATAAAATATTGTATTAAATTAGAAAGGCTAATGAAACTAAATAAGAATACAGATAAAAAGATTTGAAACAGAGGGAGTATAATAAAAGATTTGAAACAGAGGCAGTATAATAAAAAATGGAACAACTGAAACTTACTCTTCCATCACTCTCGTCTTTCATTGTTATCTTTTCTAATTTAAGTATTTAGTTATAAGAGGAAGTAAAGAATAAAATAACACTTATTTTATCTTGTTAATGGATTTCATTTAAGATTCATTGAAGAGATTTTTGCTTATATTCATTAAAATAAAACCAAACTGTTAGAAATCAATAATACTAAGCACATATTTATTAAATTCGATTTTTTAATATTAATATGCAAATTAGCCTTCCTGTTCACATTGAAAAGCGCTATTTTGTTGTATATATAAATATAATTGCATGTTGTTAGTATGCAGACATAGATAACAGTATTAATAATGTAAGACAATTTTATTAATAATTGAGGTTTAGATAAAAATAAAATCATGGAGAATGTGATGTGAATAACTAAGAGAATTGTGACTTGAGTAGGAGTATAGTTTCGGTTACAGACAGAAAAACACACAATCTCCATTATAATAAGATATAAACGCTCTCTCAATGGAAACATGCCACACATATTATCTACAATATATATATATATATATATATATAATCATATTTGAAGGTAATTACAATGCGTATAAAATAAAATAAAATAGTATCCAATGTCTAATCAATTTCGAAGTATCTTCATCTTCAGAGACTGTTTTTTTTTAAATGGACGCGGACTTGTGTGTTTTTTGTTATGGACGTTATAAACATGCGCCACGTGGGTTGTTAGAACGCCACACGGAAGAGACGTGATTTCCGTTGTTCAATCAATTTCAGTTTCATTCTTTCTTTCTTTTTCACATGTATATTTATGGAATATGTATGTTAATTAATGATATATTCAGTGTTTAATTCTAACCTACTATTTATGCGAGGGTGTAACTTAGCTATTAATAAATCTTCCCTAATTCTGAGATTACCAACATATTATTGTCACTATTTTAATGGAAAAATTACTGTCCTTATTTTTGCATTTGATTCAATGTTTATGGAATGAGGATGCACGTGTAGGGATATGTTCTTTAATTCTAATGTGGTGGGGTTTGATTGTACTTCCTATATAAAAATTAAGACATTTGTAGCACACCTTATATCCAAAATCTTCGAACAGCCATTTCCGTAATGGAATAGTAATAGTAGAATCACCTGAAAGGATGAATTTTAAATGAAGGTGGGACACTTATTAATTGGTAGATTGTGATCAAAGCAAAATCATTATTCTGTATTTGTTGTCAACTGATAAAAAAATTGATTTCTGCATTTGTTCTCAACTGAAATGCACAGTCACCAGGGGAATTAGTACATCTACTTTTAATTGATTTACGTCATTTCATATAACCAATTACGCATCATGTCTAATTGAACACAAATTCAAGAAAAAGTTTCTATAGTTTTTTTTTAACATTTGGGCGGGTAAAAATAAAGACTATGCTATTTTCACTTCACGAATCTCAAACGGGAACATACTCTTTTCAATTCACAAATCGCAACTGTGAGCATTCTCTTTACACTTCACTATTCTCAAACGTAACATACTCCTCCCACTTCACAATTCTCAAACGTGAACATACACATTTCAATTCACGATTCTCAAACGTGAACATACTCCTCTCACTTCACAATTCTCAAACGTGAACATACACATTTCACTTCACGATTCTCAAACGTGAACATACTCTTTTCACTTCACGATTCTCAAACGTAACACACTCCTTTCACTTCACGATTTTCAAACGTGAACATACTCTTTTCACTTCACGATTCTCAAACGTAACACACTCCTTTCACTTCACGATTTTCAAACGTGAACATACTCATTTCACTTCACAATTCTCAAACGTAACATACTCATTTCACTTCATAATTCTCAAACGATTCTAAGCTTATGCTTTCTTCCAACGGCGGAATGTTAAAGAGTCCCGGTCCAATTAGTGAGCTCGATGTTCAATTTTTTGAACAGAGCAATATAATTATTAAAGCGAAAGGCTTAAAAATCGGGTATTTTGCGGTATTTCAGATCCAATTAGAGACCTCGAAACGTTTTTGATTACTATATATATATATATATATATATATATATATATATGTATATATACCTGACTAAAAACAGTCCCATATAAATAATATTAAATTCAACTCCAGAGGAATGTATTGTCCTGACAAGTTCTTAACTGATCGAAACCGCGGAAGAACCATATTTTAAAAAAAATAAATATCATTATTAAAGTTCTATTTTATGTACTCGCGTATAAATACTGCTTCAAACTTTGAAATCGTTGATTGACTCGGCATTACTTTGCACGAATTATTTTGCTTGTCAATTTTCTAAAAACAAATTATTTCACAATTAATTTTCTCCTTACTATGACGTATGGGCGAAATTAGTTGAAAACAATAAAAAAATTTTTTTTAAAATATTACTGTCTGTCTCATGACTTTTTGTTCACCTTTATATATATATATATATATATATATATATATATATATGAGGAAGAATGAATAAAGAAAAGAAAGAATAGAATGGATATCAAAAGATGAATTTAATCAATATCACTTACACATGTGTTGATTAACATTAATACATTAATATTGATTAAATTCTTCTTTTATTATCCATTCTATTCTTTCTTTTCTTTATTCATTCTTCCTCATATTCTCGGATTCATTTCCAATTTCCACTTTTTACATATATATATATACATATGTGTGTGTGTGTGTGTGTGTGTGTGTGTGTGTGACACTCACACTCATATGTGTATGCACACATATACATTTATATGTGTACATCTATTGATATACACACAACTCCTAAAAATTCCCCCTCACATATATAAGAACATTAAAAAAGAACTCAATTTTTTTCACGGAACAGATGGACTTGCTACTTCTAACTCACTTCTCTTCCCGGACTATAATGGCCAGTGAAACCCTCAAAAATCTTTTAATCTTAATATTTTTTAAAATAAAGATCTCTTAAAATCAGAAACTCTCTAAAAACAATTTCTTCAAACAATAAATTTTCTCCTGACGATGACCTAGTGTCGAAACTAGTTGAGAATGATAAACCTAAAAGAAATATTCCCATTTGTCTTATCATTTTTTGTCATATATATATATATATATATATATATATATATATATATAAAGAAAAAGTAAAGTCGTCGGGGCGGCCTAAAGTCGGTATCAGCCAGTCAGCGAGGGAATATATCCCCTTTTCAATAGCGCTAGACCAAGGAGATTGTTTTGGCATCTGAGATGGAGCGCCACACCTACCATCAGCTCCGTACTTTACCGCACAGATACCTGTGCTACTCATACGCTGAGTTGGCGAGTACCGGTATCGAACTAGGAACCTTGTAGTTTCTTGCCGAACGCTCTACCGATTATTATATATATATATATATATATATATATATATATATATATATATATATATATATATGTGTGTGTGTGTGTGTGTGTGTGTGTGTGTGTGTGTGTTTGTGCGTGATTATGCGTTCGTGTGTGTGCGGTCTCGTCTGTGTGCATGTGCCTGTAGATACGTTTGTATGTATGTGTGTGCGTCTACACCTCAGTGTGTTTTTGTTTGTTTTCATCTTTAAATGGACATCACTCTTTTCTATAATGCAATCAACACTTCGTTCTTAATGGCCTTTGGATTGTCACGCCGATCTTATTCCCAATGCAACCATTTGATTTATCAGTTCTCGTGGAGGAATTCTATCGTGTCTTCCTCGAGACAAATAATTTACACTTGGTCGTATCAAAAATATTCAGCTACTCAAAAGAATGGCACTGTACTGGAATAGATATTGTACACGTTGTTGTTGGCATCTATCCGTCTACGAGAGCCGATGGAGAAGTGTCCAATTTTCACATTCACCCTCTCCACACTGCCGCTGTGATACAAAGGAAATGTAAGGAACCAATGCAGTTTGGCGTCCATAGTGTCGCATCACACTATTTTAGGGACTCCGGCTCATGTTTTTTTTATCGGGGTGGGGGAATTACCCTAGCCTTTCCTTGGGATGAGGTGAAGCCTGGTAGATTGTACACTTAACCTAAGATGTTTAAGTCATGCATGAGAATATGGGATGAGTTTTTAAATACCGCTTATCGTTGTACTGAATTGAATTGGTGTCCCAAGTTCAATCCCTGTTCAATTCGTGTTAATACCCTTAAAAAGACATATCCATCTGTTTCCCCACCCCCGGTTTAGCTTATTCGGCAGAGCGTTCGGCTAGGAATCACAAGATTCTTGCTTCGATACCGGCCCTCGCCAACTCAGCGTATGAGTAGCACAGGGATCTGTGCGGTAAAGTGAAGAACTGATAGTATGTGTGGCGCCCCACCTCAGACGCTAAAATATTCTCCTTGGTCTAGCGCTAGTGAAAAGGGAATATACTCCCTCGCTGTATGGCTCATACAGACTTTAGGCCGCCGCGACGACTTTACTTTTTTATGTGTAAATAGTCGCAAAAACGGGGTTCTTTAAGTATTTTAGGCTTCCAATTTAGAAGGTGAATCCCGCTTAGAAATTGGTATTGTGTTTGGGTAAATACATATATTAGAATATGGGATATTTAGGTTTACATTAAATATACTAGCAAATATATGCACCCTCCGGGTGCAAGTATTTAAGTTTTAATGTAATAAAATATTGTATTAAATTAGAAAGGCTAATGAAACTAAATAAGAATACATATAAAAAGATTTGAAACAGAGGGAGCATAATAAAAAATGGAACAACTGAAACTTACTCTTCCATCACTCTCGTCTTTCATTGTTATTTTTTCTAATTTAAGTATTCAGTTATAAGAGGAAGTAAAGAATAAAATGACAGTTATTTTATCTTGTTAATGGATTTCATTTAAGATTCATTGAAGAGATTTTTGATTATATTCATTAAAATAAAACCAAACAGTTAGAAATCAATAATATTAAGCACATATTTATTAAATTCGATTTTTTAATATCCATATGCAAATTAGCCTTCCTGTTCACACTGTAAACCGCTATTTTGTTGTATATATAAATATAATTGCATGTTGTTAGTATGTAGACATAGTTAACAGTATTAATAATGTAAGACAATTTTATTAATAATTGAGGTTTAGATAAAAATAAAATCATGGAGAATGTGATGCCAATAACTAAGAGAATTGTGACTTGAGTAGGAATATAGTTTCGGTTACAAACAGAAAAACACACAATCTCCATTATAATAAGATATATATATACGTATTTTATATAAATGTATTTACTAGAAGGACCAGCGGATATATCACAGTATGATAATTTAATTATTACAAAGTTTGATATGTTTACTTAAGAACTATTGCTAATTGTTCAACATGTAAAAAAATATAATAATCTTGATTTAACTCTTTCTTACTCTTTTTCTCTCCCCTTCTTTTTCATCATGTTCGATTGAAAGAGATTAGCGTTATAACACTCTCTCTATATGTTTTCCCTACTCTCTTTCTTTCTTTATATTTTCTTTTTCTGAAGCATGTCTTTTTCCCCATCATTTCTTTATCATAAGGACAGAATGGTCCATTGTTTTCTTGGGGTGACGAAACTCATTAGAAATAAGAATTCGACGGATAAGCGACACCAGATAATCAGGATTTACATTTTTGCATTTTATCTGGGACGATTTGGACGGTCCCATTTCTAACCAGAGGCTGTTGCAAGATGATAACGGTCGCAAGCTTAACGAACAAGCGTATTAATATATAGATATTCAAAAGTATACTTTTAACTAGTAAATTTGTGTTAAAAAATGAGAATGATGTTACAATTAGATTATTGGTGTACATTTTTGAAATGAGGATTGATAATCTGTATTCTTTAGATTTTTCGGACTGTTGTCCTCGTATTTATTGTTATATACATAATATTCCGACCGATATTCCCTCCGACCTTTTTCAGGTATATCTTGCCGAACCCCGACACATCATTGTCGAACTCGGGTGACTTCATGTCATAATCTTGAGCCTTGACGTAAATTTGAACCGAACCCTTTAATTAATCCATTGGTGTAGATTGTTTTTATTCTGTTAACTATGACTAGGTACAAATATTAGGCTATTTTAAGTAAAGTAAAGTAAGTAAAGTCGTCGGGGCGGCCTAAAGTCGGTATCAGCCAGTCAGCGAGGGAATCTATCCCCTTTTCAATAGCGCTAGACCAAGGAGATTGTTTTTAGCATCTGAGGTGGAGCGCCACACCTACCATCAGCTCCTTACTTTACCGCACAGATCCCTGTGCTACTCATACGCTGAGTTGGCGAGTACCGGTATCGAACTAGGAACCTTGTAGTTTCTAGCCGAACGCTCTACCGACTGAGCTAACCCGGCCCAATTTCGCCTGTAGTCAGGACTGAACCTGGATCCTCCAGGTGATTGTGCCTTAGAACTGTATTAATTCTGCTACTATAGCCGTTACGTGAAGACTCCTGATTCCCAATTGAAGGCTCCCGTGTTCGATATGAAGGTTTCCGAGTTCGACAAGAAACACAACCTCCGCCTCTACTGATGACAAAGTTGAGCTTACGACAGGCTCCAGTGGAACGAAAAAGACACGCCATTACAAAATATAATGAAAACGGTGTTCGAAGGTCAAGCTTAAAAGGTTCGTCCGTTACAACGCGAGAGTAGGTTGGTACCGTCACTTTCGTTCGAGCCAGAAAGCAAACCGTTTGTCCAGTCCAGTGATTAATCTCATACTGGATGGGATAGCTGTGTGCATGGCGACACAACAACGGTAAAATAAAAGTAAACTTTAAGACAACATTCTAAATTGTTTAGTACGAGGTTAACTCAAAAAGTAATGTCAATTTGTTTAGGACAGGTATAAATTACAATACATGAACATGTATTATTTTCATCAAAATGAAGCTCTCCTCTGTGGATCACATTCCTACTTCTCCACATAGTCACCGTTTTCCTCAATAGCAATGTTCCATATCTAATGAGAATAATAGACCATTGCAAGTGATACGTCTACAACGACTTGAATCATACAACTGTGTACAAATACGAGGTTGACTCAAAAAGTAATGCCATTGTTTAGGACAGGTATAATTACCAACACAGGAACATGTATCATACATCAAAATAAAGCTGGTCATCTGTGGATCACATACCCACTTCGCCACATAGCTTTTCTTTCTATAGCAATGTTCTACCTTTGAATACGAGCATGTATTCCTGCTCCGTAACATTCTGTTTACTATTCTTTGAGCCACTTCTTCCCTACAGATTTCCCCTTCTTTGTCAGTGGAATAATGTTTGCGTCTCTTCGGTCCATGATAGAGGGTTTCAGAGGCAAACAAATAATGGGGCATTCCTGTTAGGATCCAAATCATGATTCAGTAATAATGGACCAGCAGATAATTTTTTAAAAAAATCCCCACTCTACCCATGCGACGCTGGGTATCCTTTTCTTGTACTATATATCTCTCTCTGTGATAAAAGATATATATATAATTATATAATATATATAATATATATATATATAATATAAAATGCTGCTCCTTTGAAGAACTTGTTCAAAGGTGCATTTGATGTTTAGAAAACCCGTACGTACTTCAGACCACTGGTCTCTTCATCTGGGTTTTCTAACGAGTAGAAGTTTACTATGAACTGGAATTATTACCTTTACTTTCTAACAGAATATTTACATTCTTTTGATCATCGTGTGTATTAACATATGCCAATGGGGTATTCTCAATCAAAATTAGATATTAATGCATTTTCTAATATCATTTGCTGAAAAATATTGCAATGTTATTGCGGGGAGACTTGAAATTGTCTTTGATAACCGACGATAAATTGACTATGAGAAATCAAATTATATTGTTATTCATGAAGGAGAATCCTAATAACTATCATATAGAGTGAAGGTTTAGGTGACTATATCCCAAGACATTGCGCAGCTAATTATGTTCGCCTTTTTAGAATTATATGCAACTGAATAACTTCATTACAAATGGACTTAAATAGTTGCGGTATTATGCAGAGAGATAGGAGAATTATGGCAGCCAGTTAGGTGTGATACTACGATTTAGCTCAGTCGCTAGAGCGTTCTGACTACGAACCACAAGTTCCGGGTTCGATACCGACCCTCACCAGCTCATCGTATGAGTAGCACAGGGATTCGTTGCCTGTAAAGTGAGGAAGCTGATGGTAGCTTGGTGCTCCAACCCAGGAGCCTGAAACAATCTCCTTTGCTCTAGCCAATAGAGAAGATGGGATATCCG
>CM042155.1:15028035-15065535 GCA_023376005.1 Doryteuthis pealeii
TATCGCTGTTTTGAAGCAGTTTAATAAATTTAAAGCGTAATCTTCAGCACACACTTATTACCTATAAAATTAATCCAACATCTTAGCCTTCTTATTAATTTTCTTAGACCGGGGTACAAAATTAAGGACCCACAATCAGGGTTATCATATTCTGTTGGAAAAGACTCAATAGAGCTATAAGGATTACAATATATAATTAAAACTCCCTTATAAAGAAATTAGCATGGTCTATTAATAGCATGTGATAGAGATGCCCATATTGATAGCTATATAGCCACCATGCTTTTCTATTTTCCTGGCAGGGCGTCAGAAGCCAATGACCTCTACTGGGTCCAAAGACCAGCAAGACAAAAAAATTCGAGAAGGTTTCTGGACAGCCCAAAACTCATTCTCGGACTATTTTGTCTCTGGTCTTTGCCAGCATGTCGTTTGCTCTGACCCCTCTTGCCAGGAAATTGAAAAAGCATGGTGGCTATATTAGCTCAACTTTGTCAAAAGTAAGACTTTACTATTTTGTTTTGTATTCATTATATACTGCTTGTTCATGGAACAATATGTGGGTATTAATTCTCCCATGTGACGCGTTTGTTGGTATTCATTCTTTTAATACCCCTTATAGATAAAAGGAAAAACATACAAAGACAATGTCTGTTTTCAACTCAACTTCCTGTACTTGTTTGTTCTTGATTATTTTATCTATAATTCAGTTCAACATTAAGCTTTATCCCAGTTACCCGCGAAGACACCTGCTACAATATTAAATTATATTTTGTTAACAGACTTGTTACGATTTTGAATTTGAAAACTATTTGAAATGTGTTTCGTGATTACTATTATTACTATAAGATTATCTAAATTGTTTGAAAAAATAATATATTGTGTTTTATTGATAATACTATAAAATATAACTAGATATTATACCCCCCCCCAAAAAAAAGGACACTAAAAACATTTATGTACACTGCACACAAACAAACATTTTTATAATTATTGATTATTGCCGAAAATAATGCATAAAAAGAACAACGTCTGTTTCGGACTCAACCTCATAACAATTATCTCATGGAATATTGATATAGTTTGTGATTCATTGATAAATACTATAAAACATAACTAAAAGAATCATCATGAAGAAGAAATATATTGCAGCATCAGTTACCTTCAATTTAGATTATTAGTCCTATTACTTAATATTATAATATTTGGTTTTAATATTGATTCGGCTAAAAATGGAGATATATTAAAGAAACCGGTCGTTGTTTTATAGGTTGGTAATAGTAACGCGTACTATATAATCTGTATTGCTTGGTTATATTATTATGTATACTATACAGGCTTATTGCTTTTATTAGTTATTCCATGGCAATTACCATCTTATTGCTTGGTATATTTTGTATTACTATACCATCTTATTGCTTTTTATAGTTTCATGCAAATACCATCTTATTGCTTTTTTATAGTATTCCATACAATACCATCTTATTGCTTTTTATAGTATTTCCATGGCAATACCATCTTATTTGCTGGTATAGTATTGGTATACTATTACCATCTTATTCAGATTAAATAAAAAATGTGGGTTTAATTCATATTGCAATGATTTCCATAATTTTTGTAAAGTTTCTACGATTTTTGAAAATAGTCGTCCTATCTATATATTTACTAAAATTCTCTTCATGTTTATAACCCTAATCCACCATGAAAACAAAAAGAAAAACAAAGAAATTCAAAAACGACATATACCGAGGCATTTAAATACTTTGAGAATAAAACAATTTCCGGTTGTGAATTTTCAATGAATGGTCATTCTGTGTGCGTCTGCTTCCATACCTGAACGTCCTGTGTTGTTAATAATTCAAATCTCAAAAATAATTTCCTATAAGGGCTATATAATTTTAATTAAAAGGCCCTTTAACTTCTTTCTAAATAGAAACAATCAAATCATTATGAACAGCTGTGTAAATATTATGAAAAGTAGAATCAAAATGTTAAACCTGTTTACAAAGGGATCCTAAGACCATTAATAGATATTCATAAGTTTCCTATTTGAAAAAAGATATTTCATACAAGATGGTTAAATTACTTACGGATAATTGAGATTAACAGCTAATCTCTGTGATTCGCAGTTGCGAAAAGATGATGTTAATAGGCAGGTCATGTTGTCAATGACTTGAGCGGGCATATTCTAACATTGGAAGTGGGATCTTAACTAGTTGATCTGCTCGCGACCGGCGGAGAAGCTGCAATTTGGGAAAAGTTAGAATTACATATAGATTATCAAATGCCTTAATTCGTTTCGATGGATCAGAGAAACTTATACCAAAGATATGTCGAGGGAAAGTTAATGAGACTTTTTCAATTATAAAAAAAAAAAGAAAAATTGGCCAACCCTGAATGGAAAATCAGCTGCATAAAGGTTGATCGTAAAAAGCATTCATTTCCATGTTGCTTTCTCATCAATACATATTGTATATACCCTTGTCTTGATTAATATGCGAATTAGTGCAACTGTCTAAGCGTGTACGCAAAAAATGTGTAAACAAGAGCACGAAGAGCGGAGTGAAAGTGGAGGACGGCTACTTCCACAAAGACACAAGAGAGAACGGGACAGAAGGAAGGCGAGAAAAAACATCCAAGCCCCCATCCAAGCATTAAACAGTGGTGTCTGCAGCTCAATGCCACCCACAAGTAGTGTCGATCAGGGATTGGCCTTCTCAGCCAATTGCGCAAGATTGCCAGATGTTTACCTTTCTTGTTTAATAAAAAAAATTAAAACTTTATTCATTTCCATCCTTTATCATTTCCATTTTTCTTGGACACTACCCCCGCATTTCGTCCGTTACGATCAGTGGAAAGGTGCAAACAACATACACAACGATAAAAGAGAAAAAAAGCAAGATCTGTCGCGTTCCAAACTTCAAGACAATGCGCGTCAGAAACTATTTAAACCAGGTTAACACAGGCTTGCGTGATGACTCCGAGTTCTTCTTTGTGGCGTATCAGGTTTGTCCAGTGACACGATATGTCTCTGGACGGATCGGGACCCCATCCTTGATCGACCGCTCATTCCAAATGATTTTTTTAAAATCCTATTAAAACCGAGACTCCGAAAATAAGTTAAGACCTCTCGGTACAGCCATCCTCATTGACGGTTTCGGACGGTTGATTAATTATTTACTGAATCAGTTGAACTCTCCAGGCATCTATTATTGCTACCAACTGTATGAAGAAAGCAGTGCTCAAATTGATCCGATAGAGGCATATGCTATGCATCACAACCTTTGACTCACTGATAATTTGGCCCCATAGGTACATCACCAAGCCCAGGTTCACTTTGTGTACTTAGATCTCTTCCTCTCTCTGCTCTCTTCTATTATTATATATATATATATAATATATATATATATACTACCTAATATATTGTTTACTTTCGTTCAACAGTTCGTGTAGATGCCAGGTCCACTTAAGAGGAATATAAATTACCTACCCTCCTTCAACACAACGAAGAAAGTCTGCTAAGTCCTGTTCGGCTCCCGACCCCGCTCCCCTCCTCGTGTGGTGAGACGCTTGACTAGTCAGCTTGACAATCAGGTTTCGAATCCGACACGGGTGCGGTCTTCTTTTGTATCTTTCCAGCTCCTCATGCCTGATGAGCCCTCCTAATAGGCCGGAACATGTATATACCAGAGGACTTGATTGTTTCCTCGCGACTCTTGTTTAAGCCTTAAATTTTAAAATAGGATCCCGCCTTAATTAAATTATTATTAATTAATTATACTTTCATAAATTTAGGTTTCGACTTCAATTAAACAACATATTTCCCAAATATTTGTCGCTGAAAAATAGCCATACTTCAACAAACATTTCGTCTGTTTGTTTACTTCTCCTACAGTTCGTTGTAGAGGTCACTTAAGCACGGGAATATAAATACCTACTCCTTAACAAAACGAAGAAATCTCGCTCAAGTCCGATTCTTGGTCCCTGTCGGTAGGGACAGACGTCTTTGACAGTCAGCATTCACAATCCAGGTTTCGTAAAAATCGCTACCACGGCGCCGGTCTTTGTATCTATAGCCTCTGCTGCCCACCTGAGGCCCCCCCTCAATAGAGCCCCGACCCATGTACACTACAGAGATCTGTATTTTTCCCGTCGATTCTGTTAGCCCCTTAAATTTTCCTTGTTAAAAATATATTCATGCGGTGTTAAACATAATCTCTCCCTGCTCTACTTCTAACTAGATTTGTTAATTAATTTAATTAATACTCATAATCTAGTTATCACTTTCTCCACCTAACATTAATATGAGTGAGTGTAAAACATCAAAAATTCATAAAAACAACGAGGATGGCTCATCTAATATTTTTTAAAAAATTAAGTCATTTCAGTGAGCTCAATATCATTTTTCCATCTATTTCGATTTATATTTATTTTTATTATTATCTACTAGTGATTATAGGTAATTAGAGCGATCTTGTTATGGTTGATCTCGTTTACTAGCGCGCATATCAAGTACCTCTCAGATGTATTAAGGGTCATTCGTATTGTTATTAATCCGATTAAAAGTTTTGTAAAATAAAATGCATATATTCTTAATGGATTATTACAATTTTTTTATAAATACATTTTTCTATACTGCGCATCTGTATGTACTACTACTCGTACTGTAAGTACTTCTGTTGTAGGTAATAACCTTAATAAATCAGATTTTAGTGTAATTAACATTATTAGGGTAGAGTTGCTTCTGAAGTATCTAAGTTTTCTATTTCTGTATATGCTAAAGGCCTAATCATATAACTGCCGAGTTATGCGTGTTAGTGATGTAAATGTGTTTTACACAACCCTCTCGGTGCGCAACGGAGGCGAGGCAGTGCCGAGCAGGGTCTCGAATTTCTTTAAGTCGGAGTTTTAACAGGTTTTAATTCAGAGTTTTTCCTTACTTCTAGGAACTTAGCTAGTTACCTATGCCATTGGTTAATAAGATGTCCAGTACCTACCCCTGCACTAATTCACCCATAGCTGGAGGGAATAGAGTTGAGTAATTCATACCTTTCCACAAGGTGTTAATTAGCGCTATGTTAGAAATTCAAGCAGCTTCGTTACCATGGGAATATTGATAAATAATACTCTGCGCGTATGTGACGAAGTCCATTTATACCTTACGACTCTAACCATTTAGGACCAACGCGCTCTCCTGTATTGTATCATATATATGAGTCTAATCTCCAACCATATTTTATGTAAAACTTTCTATGTCAAATATCCTAACTTACTAGTTATTGCCAGTTGCTTATACCCATATACCTAGATCATATCTGTCATTAGCGCAAATGTATAGCTGCTTCTTCGTGTTGTGTTACTCTGTTAGTCACCTAGTTAACGAGAGTTTTTCAAGTGAGCTTTAGAAGTTGAATTGTTCTGAAGTCAGTTTTCACTTCTATATGTGGTAGGGCTATAACACATAAATGCTCTCTGTGATTATTGAATCGTAGTGACAGTATTATGTCTAACCATACACTATTTAATGCTAGAGATTCTTCATGAACTCAATTCCACTCAAGAGTTTTTATCGCTCCTTGCATTGTTTATCAACTATACATATAAGAATATATTTCATTAGGCAAATTGGTATAGCTGCTTCTTTCGTGGTTACCAAGCCAAGGTTATGTATATTAAAATAACAGGAAACTCGGAGTTTGACTCTTTACTCACTAGAACGTAATAATACCAACTCAGACACCTTGTAATATACAACAATTATTAAGCATTGAAACAATAGAGTGTCATAGTGTACGAGTGTTCCAAATGTAACGAATTATAATGAACGCGTTGATTTTGATTAGTTCAATTTAGCATTTAGCACAATGTCAGAATTTTTGCCACAGAAGAACTGGCTCAGAATACATATTGTGTTTTTGTTAATCTCTTTTTACACCCAGAAAATAGGTTATCTCCGTTTTTTAATCTAAATTTTTCATCTCGTATGTTCTGCACCTTTTGCACTAAATCGTGTTTGAATGATACGCCTGTATTAATATATAAGATCAACCTGGCACAAGTTTGGTGTCATCATAGTGTCTCTTCTGGTTCACTGGAGGGGTCCTCTTAGAGTCTATTCAACAATTAATTCTCCCCCCCACGTGGGTCGACGGGTAGTGTATGTGACCACCCACTAATTGCGTGCAGACATTAACCAGGGCCCGGCGTAGTGCGTCACATATCATCTCTGAATCTAAAGCCTAGCTGGTACATAAACTAATCTAATTGTACACTTATATATATTCCTCTCAACAATAGCTACTGTGAATCTTAAGAAGTAGGTGTCATATAATCTGATTTAGAAAAAAAATAGAATTTATGAATTTTTGCGGTATTTCTAGTTCGTAAAAAGAACGACCTTAATAATCAAGTACTTGATTTGATTATTCATTTGTGTCTGGGTTCCTCATCAAAAAATTTTCTTGAACGTATTGCTTTGAATATAATGTTCCGTATACATAATAGAGAGTAACACACTCTCCATCAAAACTTGGTGTGTTACTTCTACTTTAGTCACCATGCTATAGAGTAATGTTTCTATATAAATATTACGAGATAATCATGAGACACATCTTAATAACATCTTAAAAAGATTTTCGTTATCCTAATATTTACAACACATTTAGGCGTGTAATTTTTCGCTATATACAGCGTTAAAATAGAAACTGCACCTTAAAACTATCAGCTGCGATTGTCGCTCCAAATTCATTTGATGGTCCATTGGGTTTTGTTACCATGTCTCAATTTTATCCATAACTATGTGCTGTGATATACAAGCTGTAGCATAATTACTAAGAGCCTGATTTCAAAATGGGCCTCTGTCTTGTACGTTACTCGTCACAGCTATTGATACTGTTCTCTAATATGTTCCAGAGGAGTGACGACGCTTTGTCTTATCACTGTTGTGATATATCTGATTGACAAGAGAGTCGACATGAGACGCTATGATTTTTCGCGGAAATTTACAGGCGTAGGGTGAGTGAAATCATTCGACATATAGTACCTCAATCAGCTATAAATATGAGTGCGACAAATTAGAAACATAGAACCAGCAAGTGATCGCTCAAAGCTGGTGTTACTGTGCAATTCGGTTTTCTGTTTAGTTAAAGTCAGATTAATCTTATATCACATGCAGTGAATATTACCCAACTTTACGATTAATAATTAATACACAAGTTATTCTATTACTAGTTAGTCCAGTACTAATGCCTTAAATAATATATGATTAAAAATCACAGATTTTAGTTTAATAGGCAAAGTCGGGTTATAGAGTAACTAAGCTTAAGACATGTACCTTCGATTAAAGATAATAATGAATACGGCTTCCACTTGAAGTCTAGAATCAATTCACCATTTGACGCTTACGAATAATCCACAGGCAAGTCTCTCTTCTATATCAAATCATATTCAACTAATGATCCTAATTCTTTCTCGTTTAAAGGTGTGCTGTCATTAAGTGGTGGAGTCAGAGTAGACGAAAATATATATTTGAGGCTTCCATAAATGTTTTATAATTATACCAGAAAACAAGAGCACTACAATTTGCTGTGAGTATATTTTGTGATTATTTTTTTAGAAGTAATATTCACAATGATTGGTGAATCGATGTTAGTGTAGATATTTTATCACATATAGGCTGGTATTTCCCACTGATTTAAGCCTTACAGCTAAATTCTTACTGTTGAAAAGTGTTGTATAAGACCCTCCCAGAGCAGCATTGTCTTCGTATAACAACAGTATCCATGAGAACGGATATTTTTCGGGGTTGGAATCACTAGGATAAATTGACACACGGAAAACCCCAGTTAAAGGATGAATAAAAAGCCAACATAATATCCCTTGTGAGTGATACTTCTCTTAGGGTTATGTAGGATTAATCCTGAATGTACTTAATAATTTAGTTATCAAATAAAGTAAAGGTAATTTATGTCATTAATACTAAATATTATTTATAAAATGGAAGAAAATTGGGAAAAAACCCACAGTGGACCAATGGAAACTGGAAATATATTTATATTCATCGTGGAATTGCAGCAATACCATGATGAGATTATGACTATAGAGTACGAATATGCTAAGTGATAGTGTATATTATATAGCTTCAGTATTATAGTAGGGCGCAAGTATTATAGTGATATGATAAATCATATTTTGTGCTTTCTCTCTGATTTCGGCTTTTATACATTACACACTTATACATTACACACACACACACACACAAACCAACAGTACCTCAAATATTATTAAGTAACATATATCTAAATATATATAATTATATAAATAAAGGATACTTATATATATAATATTATACAAATAGTGACTACTTGATAAAACTTTAATTTGATTATATGACATAGTTTATCTATAGATATGATTATTATGCTCTATCGATTTACATCTCTTTTGTGATAATTGATAATCAGCATATCTCTTACGTAGTGAGTGTTCCCCCCTCATATCTCTCTCTGTATATCTATATACTTATACTGTAATACGCGATAATCATATATATATATTATAATATATAATATTAATATTAATATATATATATATATATATATTATTAACTCTCCACTACTCTCTCTCTAATCTTTCATCTTCATATTTATTTATTAATAACATATATATTAATATATTACATTGTGTAACTCTGTTGATAGTTATAGTGTGGTGTTTTTATCTCACGACATATATATATATGTATATTCCCTCTCTCCCTCTCTCTCTCTCTTCTCTCTCTCTCTCTATATATATATATATATATATATATATATATTCTATACAGGATAGCAAAGAAGAAAAGAAAAAAAAATCATGTTCTTAGTTTCTACTTAAGAAAAATGTACATGTCAATGCCGCAATAGATACACAAAATAACCCACAAAACAAAACAAAACCAAAAAAAGAAAAATGTTTGTTGAGAGAAAGTCATTTTCAAAGTTACGTTTTTTTTTGTCTTTTTTTCTCTAGATTTTTATCTCTTTTTTAGAATGAAAAAAGAAACTAATCTGAAATGACAGTCATTTTTCTTCTTTTTTCCTTTTTTTCTAAGAAGGCATTCAATCATTAGATTAAATCAGCAGATCTAATGAATAACCACGTTCCTTTTAGGCTTAGAATAAGGTAAATAATCTTTGCAAAGAAAGCAAGCTAAGAAGTACGGAAAATCGTATTTCCTGTTACATCTGTCCAAAAAGTCTTCATTTCAGTTAAGTGACAGATTAAATTTATCAAAGTCTTTGTTTCAAATACGTGCAAAAAAAGATCGTAGAATGAAACAATAATCTTATCTCTGTCTCTGTGTCTGTCTCTCACTTTCTCTCACCTCTATCTCCTCTTTCTCTCTCATTCTAACTCAGTTCTCTCTGTTTCTGTCACTCTCACACACACCACACATACAACACACATACACACTTTCACACTCTTATGTCTCTCTATGTGTCTGTGGCCCACACATTCAAAGAAAACACACACACACACACTCTCTCTCTCTCTCTGTCCCAGTTTATCCGTCTGTCTGTCTGTCTGTCAGTCTCTCTCTCTCTCTCTCTCACACACACACACACACACACATACACATCCTCTCTTTCTCCTTCTATCTCTCTCTCTCAGTCTCCCTGTCTCTCTCTCTCTCTCTTCTCTCTCTCTCTCTTCTCTCTCTCTCTCTCTCTCTCTGTCTCTCTCACTCAGCCTATCTGTCTGTCTTTTAAACATACACACACACACACACACACTCTCTCTCTCTCTCTCTTTCTTTCTCAGTCTCTCTGTCTCTCTGTGTGTTTCTCTCTCAGCCTATCTGTCTGTCTTTTACACACACATACACACACACAACACAAACACACACACACTCTCTTTCTTTCTCTCTCTCCCTCTCTCTCTCTCTATCTATCTATCTAACCTCTCTCTCTCTCTCTCTTACTGTCCGACTCTCTCTCACACACACACGCTCAATCCGTCTTTCAGTCCCTAGGTCTGTATGTTTGTCTCACAAACACACACGCTTTCTTTCTTTCTTTCTTTCTTTCTCCCTCTCACTCCCCCTCTCTCTCAGTTTCTCTATTTGTATATCTGTCTCTCTCACACACACATACACACACACACTCTCTCTCTCACTTTCTCTCTATGTCTCTATCTTTAAATCTCTTACTTGTTTATGTCATTTATGAAGATTTGATTGAAGATAAGAAGTTCTTTTAATGAATAGTCAGTGATACGTAGGAAAGGTCATCTTCAAATTTTGATTAATATCTTGTGTTATTTTTTCCTGACATCAATGGAACGTACAATCTGTAAAATGGTCTTATGCAAAAGTTTAAAGAATACACTGGAATCAGTTAAAATTAAATTATTAAAAAATAACTACACCAATAGACGTTATTTTTAAAATATCTTTATAGAAATGATTAATTCTCATATAAGTTGAAAATATATGTTAAATCTCTTGCAAATACGATTTCCTTTAAAAACATTCGAATACTATTTATATCAATACATTTTGAAATGTATACACTCTAACTATAATAGAAAGCGTATTTATAAAAAAAATGAGTACCCATCAAGGATTAATTGATTTCAAAATATTGTTGCCATTTAATAAGCCACCAAGATTGATATATCGTTAAACAAAACAAACAAGATTCTCAGATGTGAATCGAGGCCAAATTTAAAGAAGCAAACAATTTTAAAAAAATGGAAATGGAAACTTAGTTCGGATAATTTTAAATATATATTAAAATAAAACAAACTATATATAGATAGATAATACCAGTCATGTATTTATTAAAACTTGTTTTAAAAAACAATGAGGACTGTCTAACATCGCATGCTCAAATTCATTGTGTTTATTCTATGTTATGACGATTTTAGGTAGTGTGACGTAAGCAGTGACGTAGTTTTTGTTACAGATAAAAACCGGAAGCGAATCTCCAAATTTAGCGTCAAGCCTCGGAACAATGCAACAGAAGACAGATTAAGCTTGTCAAAGATAGTAAAGGGTAAAATTACTGATCTCGGTGGTACAGATGTGCTCCGCATGTCAGTTTGACCATTAGAAGAAAGAATAGGAGGACGAGATTGTTGACATCACAAAAGACAAGCATCGTGGTTGAAGGTCCCGTTGGGAGACGTTTACCAGGAAGAGAATGAATTTGAATTCAAGACCAGTTCAAAAGTTGGAACTAAGATCACGTTTCAAGATATCATATCAAGGAACGATCCTTGAAGGAGCGGATCTAACAAATGTAACTCTTTAATGATAAGTACGCTATCACTGGGTCATACATCTTTCTCGGAACACAAAAACGTTTTTATGGAAATCCAATCTCACAGACAAGTTAAAGAGACAGTTCTTCCGGGCCGTTGTCGTCTCAGTACTGCTGTATGGATGCTCCACCTGGACCCTAACTAAGCGACTACAGAATAAACTAGACGGGAACTGCACAAGAATGCTGTGGGTGATCTTGAACAAGACGTGGAAACAATACCCTATGAGAAAACAGCTGTACGATCACCTGCCACATATCACCCAAACTATCCGAGTAAGACGGACAAGACACGTAGGACACTGCTGGAGAAGCAAGGACGAACTCATAAGCGACGTCCTCCTGTGGAAGCCAACACATGGACACGCCATCATGGGCCGACCAGCAAAGACATACATTGATCAGCTCTGTGCGGATACGGGATGCTGCATAGAGGACCTCCCGAGAATGATGAGCGATAGGGGCTGATGGAGAGAGATTGTCATGGATATCCGCGCTGACAGCGCGATATGAGGATGATGATGACCTTCATGCAATTTTTTTTTATCAGGAAAACCAACCAGCAACAAAAAATATCAATACCATCCAAAAATACCAAAATCTTTCGGTCCCTAAGAAACACCAACCGTCCCTATTGGGTGGTCTGCTGCACAGCATCCAGATTCCATACAGAGCTTATCGATGTACATCCTTGCTGGACGGCCCACACCTGCGTGTCCATGTGCAGGTTTCCACAGGAGAACATCACTTAAAAGTTCGTCCTTACTTCTTGTTCAGAGTGTCTTATTCTTCCTACTTGCATTGTTTGTATCATAGAGGTCATGTGTCATACATCTGCTCTCTTGCAGTGCGCTGTTTCCACGATTGGTTTAGACAGCATCCATCATTCCTGTGAAGCTCACATCTAATTTGGTCTCAAGACGCTTCGTTAGGGTCCAAGTGGTGGCACAGATAATACAACGGTTGGAAGAGTATCCCTTCAAGTTAATAGGGAGATGGAAATATGATATCTCTAACAATATATTATATATATATATATTATTTTTTCGGGGGCGTGATGATGTGCTTAATTGAAGTCATACTTAATTTGAAATTTAATTAGTTATAATTAAATGAATAAGGCATGCATATCGGTTTAAATGTAAGGCGTAAACAAATCGAGAAAAAGAATTACATTTAAACCGATATGCACGCCTAATTCATTTAATTATAACTAATTAAATTTCAAATTAGGTATGACTTTAATTAAGCACATAGCCTCCCAAAAATTGTCGGCTATCACCATCTCAAACAGATTGTTTGTCCACTTCATATATATGATTCTGTTCAATACTTAATTTGGTGACCACTTAAGCAACATCAGATACTGAAACTTGATTCCTTTGCACAAAAATACCGTGATTTGTCATTAAATTGTCCCGAAAAAGGTTGATATGCTTTAAAAACTAAACCACAAACCAACCAACTACAACTTCAAATCATACGTTATTTTCTATGCTATAAAATGGTATGCTATGCCCTCTTCTCTCTCTCTCTCTCTTCTCTCTCTCTCTCCTCTGCCCGACTCTCTCTCTCTCTCTTTTTTCTCGTATAGTCTTCTCGGTCTGTCTTTTGTCTGGCAAACACACACCTTCTCTCTCTCTCTCTCTCTCTTCCTCCCTCTCTCTCTCTTTCTCTCTCTCTCTCCTCCTCTCTCTCCTCCCCTCTCTCTCTCTCTGTCCGACTCTCTCTCTCTCTCTCCCTCTTCTCTCGTTTAATCCCTTTGTATGTCGTTGTCTCACAAACACACACTCTTCTCTCTCTCTCTTTCTCTCTCTCTCTCTCTCTCTCTCTCTCTCTATAATATATATATATGTATATATATATATATATATCAGTCTCTCTGTTTTCTATCCTGTCTCTCTCATACGCACACCACACACACACACACCCACACACACACACACATACTCTCTCTCTCTCTCTCCTCTCTCAGTCTCTCAGTTTTCTACTGTCTCTCTCTCTACACACACACACACACACACCACACACTCTCTCTCTCTTCTCTCTCTCTCTTTCTCCTCTCTCTCTCTCACATATTCTCGTTTTTCTATCAGTCTCTCTCACATACGAGGCACAAACACACGCCAACCAGATACGTCTCTCTCTCAGTCTCTCTTTGTCTATTTGTCTATCTCACACACAAAACATAAACTCTCTCTCTCTCTCTCTCTCTCTCTCTCTCTGTCCGACTCTCTCTCTCTCTCTCTCGCTCCTCTCTCTCTTTTCTCGTTATAGCCCCTCGGTCTTGTCTGTTTGTCTTGCAACACACACACTTTCTCTCATCTTTTCTCTCTCCTCTCCTCTCTCTCTCCTCTCTTGTCCGACTCCTCTCCTTTCTCTCGTTATGTCTGTTTGTCTCACAAACACACACACTCTCTCTCTCTCTCTCTCTCTCTCTCTCTCTCTCTCTCAGTCTCTCTGTTTTTCTATAACATTCCCAAGTACTGCCGGTCATCCTCTCCTCTACCTTTCACTTTCAACCATCATAATCAGCAATTGACATCTGCTAAATTGAAGAGTTTTTATTTCAAGGTGTCTGGAACTTTTATTTAAACATCAATCAACGTTTAAGCAATACGGTCAGATAAATGACAAATGTTTACAACAGTGATTCCCAAATTCTTTACCTTGAATTATTTGGACTATTTGGACTATTGTCCTCATCTTTATTGCTATGTACACACAATTTCGGTCGATGTGCCCCCCCCCACACACACACACATAGATTACTATTTTAGCTTAGTCAGAAAAGCAACCTGCCTAGGAATCGTAAGTTTCTCGGTTCGATACAGGTCCTCGCCAACTCAGCATATGAGTAGCACATATAGGGTAATCTGATCTGTGTGGTAAAGTGGGAAGCTGACTGTAGGTGTGGCACTCCACCTCAGCAAAAACAATATCCCTGGTCTAACGCTAGTGAAAAGGGGATAGATTTCCTCACTGTCTGGCTGATACCGACTATAGGCCACTGTGCCAACTTTACTATTTTATAGTAGCTGATGTAATAAAGCTTCATTTATTCATAATTTCAACATTTGCTTCAATATTGTTTAAACTGTGAATTAAGGTTTTCTAAATTATAATAGAACTTTTATGAAATTATTGTTGGCAATGATAAAATATCCCCATCTTTTATGAAGGTAGAATTTGTCCAATACATAGACAAATATAAAATGAACATTTTCAAAATTTCCCAAATAACTGACTAGAACAGACATCTGAAGACTCCCAGATCCACTCTGACCCAGGGTGGTAGTACCTTTAAGGGTCTTATCTATGGGCCAAATAGATCGATTTGAGATAATGTTTCATTAAAATCAGGTGTTTCTTGTCGAAGTCAGGAATCTTCTCGGACTCTGGAACATTTCTTGTTTTTTTTTTTTCTTTTTACCTATATGACAATTCATGACTTTGTAATCCTAGTCGAGAACAAGTGACAGCAAGTAACAAGTGCCTTCTAATGCAACAAACCAACGTTATATCATCATCATTTCGTGGTGGAAACGTGGATATCCCTGACTCTCTGTCTGTCTTACTCTCTGTCTTTCTCCGTCTTCCCCTCTCCCTCCACCCATCCCTATCCGTCATCACCCCGGTGGATTTTCTGTATACAGTATCCAGAATCCGCACAGAGCTAATTGATGTAAGTTTTTTCAGGTTGCCCTACACTTGTACGTACACGTATGTGTCCACAGGAGAACGTCACTTATGTACTCGTTCTTACTTCTTAAGCAGTGTCCAAGATATCTTGTTCGTCTTACTTTGATGGTTTGTATTAAAGAGAGAAAGTGGCTGTGCAGATTCTTTTCTGTGGGATGCTGCTTCTGATATTTCTTCAACTTAGCAGGCAGCAATTTTGTATTGCTTCCATCTCGCGTCTTCTCCAACCACTTCGTTAGAGTCCAAGTATAGATTTACCAACTCCTACGCATGAGCAGGATACGACACAAGGTCAATTTCTTAAGCGGAGTTTAACAGGTTTGCATTCAGAGTTTTCTTTCTCCTAGACTGGTTACCAAGCCATGGTTAAAGAAACCAGTCTGCCCTGCTATTTACCCATAGCTGGAGGGAGAGTAGGATCCATACCTTTCCCAAGGGTATTAGCGCTAAGTGAAATGCAGTTACCACGTGCAGGATTTGAACTCGGGTCGACGAGTCCATTTCCCATGACTTTAACCATTACACCACGCGCTTCCTTCGATAGAGTCCAAGTAGTGGAGTCGTACAATAGCACTGATATGGTTAACATTTAGAAAAATACTTTTTTTTCATCTTATCAGTGTGATCCGAAATTTATGTCCGTAAAAATCCTACTTTGGTATTTTATGTCTGTAGTTGATCTAATTATACTCTGGTTGATTTCTCGTTGCAATCCGATGTTTAAAAATCCTATTGTAATTTTGAAATACTGTTTTAACAGTCAGGTCAGGACAAGACAGTTCTTCTTCATTACCCGCTACAAGCAAGTACCATTTAAACAAGTACTACCTGTTCCATGGTCGTGTTGTCGGCGACTAAACTGGTAACTCCATCAAGCCTCGGCTTGTCTTGTGAAGTGGGTGTGTCGACATCCAGCAGCACTAAAAAGAAGAGCTGTCAACGGGCGGATGAGTTCTAGGGTAGCCAACAGCCATCCACACCGATAGAAGAAGGATTGAGGAAATCACTACTCATACAAAACCCCAACTGTTGTTTTGTAGCCAAAAACAAAATCCATATAGACAAGGAAAGTCGGTTAGAAAACCTCCGATTGCCTATCAGCTATACGTCATTCCAAGAAAAGGCTAGAGGAGTAAACCCTGAAATCAAATCCGGAGCTGGAGTCCCAAAAGTTGTGTGAGGCTGAACTTTAGGACACTCCAGTATCTCCTGTGATATTATCGTTACCAGGCTGCATTTTTACCCTTCCTGTGAACCCCAACAGCAGTGTAGAAAGGTGACCTGCTGCTTGGGCGACAATTCATCCTCCGTATTGTACTACGTTGTTCCACTTTTTTTGAGACACTACACTATCGTCCCTAGTAGACGGATGGATGCCAACGGGGTTTTTTTCAGTGCGTGGAACCCAAAAAATGTTATAGGTTTTCCGGTGGTTCATTTTCCCCTGTTGGGGACCACTGGTTTAGAATCTTTTATAGTAAGTAGACAATATTTTGTCTGAGATTAAATCCTCGAACCAATTGAGTGTAGATACTGTGCTTATTTTACTAGAAAATAGATTTTATATCAAGCAATGTTTTCGTAGATTGAAGTAAATTTTCTCGCAATACTTTGTCGATGTTCAGACAATCTTCCTCTGTCTTTTCTTATATTTTTACATCTTATGAAGCTGTGATTCTTTTTTTACAGCACGATTACTTTGAAAAATCCTGACTGTAAACATTAAGAAAAAACGAACCTTCTATATTTAAGCAACCATCGACATGTTTCGGGCTATGATTTCCTCTTACTCATTTTTTTTCATGTAAATTACTTTGTTTGACTTTTTTCTTTTCCCTTCTTCTTTGCAAGGAACGTGTTTAAACAACGGCTCCATTTTGTATCGTGTTTTCATGATCGATTTATAAGATAAAACGTAACTGTAAAAACGAAGAGTTCCTTTTTTTTTTATTAATAAGACAATGTGCAGGTGGCCGGAAGAGATTTTTAAAGTGAGTTTCTCTGTTGTAAAATAAACTCTCCTAACACACTGAAATGTTAAAGAGAAAAAAAAAGGCTATTTAAGTAGAGAAGTAGAAAATTACACGAATATGCAATAGGGAATCCTTTTTATCAATTTCCACAACAGCTTTTCATAGCTAAGTTTGACGAAGAGACACGTTAAGCTCGGTGATAAATTATTTATTTGTCATATAAATTACATAATTTCTAGAAAATCCTGTCGCTTATTTTCTTGTCGTTGAAAAATATCATTGCTGATACAAGATGACTCTGAAAAGTGTACGGTCCAACCAAGATGGAAAATATTTTATTAATTCTTTTTTCGTTTTTCTAAGGATTAAAGAAATACGATTCTACCAAAAATTTAGAATCATGCTAAGGTATATTATTTGTATTATAGGTATTATTCGGACTATTGTCCTTATCTTCATTGTTTGAGATTATTGACAATGAATATGAGGACAATAGTCAAACTAATACAAATAACGCTAATTATGAAGCCTCATCTAAAAAATTCAGAGAAAAAATGTATATATTATTTGATTTGTTGATTTATTGATTGATTGATGGATTTCAACAGTATGTCAACGCATCTAGTGTTATTTTATGCCTCGAGTTCCGGGAGATTTCCATTATAATACTTTTTAGTTGTATTTCTTTAGATTCTTTTTTTTTTTTTTTTTTTTGCTCACGGTTCTGTCAAATCTATTAATAATGGAGATTCGTTTCCGGTTTTTGTCTGTAACAAAAATTACGTCACTGCTACGGCACATTACCAAAATCGTCATAACAGAATAAATACACTCAAAATTTAAACATGCAGCATTAGACAGTCTTCATTGTTTTTTAAAACAAGTTTTAATAAATACATGACTGGTATTATATATCTATATATAGTTTGTTTTATTTAATACATATTTAAAGTTTACATTTCAAATTGTTTTATTTTTTAATCTTTTAATGAACTTGATGATTTTACTTACTTAGGGTACAAACTCGCTGACATTGAATTTTTGACTCCCACCCCTCAGGCAATAGGTTTCAAAAATCTACTTTTACATCGCCCGGAGGGTGTTTTTTATTGTGTACTAGTAGGAATAATTTGTAAATTTTAAATTTGTATTTGACTCATTGATTGAACCCTAACAGATCCTGGGTCAGAGTGGACTTGGGAGGAAAGACACAGAAAGGGTATTTCCGACTCCTCAGATGTTGAAAACTAAAGCTTCACTAATAAATACACTTTCTGTCATATCAAGGGTACCAGTTTTCTGGATTGGGGTCTTATTCCTCTGTTGGGGATATATTCAGCGCACAGGGCTTAAATATATTTGATCTGCATGTCAGGCTTCTTTCTATATTATTCCATTCTTAATCGATACGAGAATTTGTCACCAATCTCTCGCTTGAATCGAATTTACCGAGACACCATCTTATAATGGAGATTGACTCGTCGCCCCGAGTTCGAATCCTGGACGTGGTAATTGCATTTCACTTAGCGCTAATACCCTTGGGAAAGGTATGAATTCTACTCTCCCTCCAGCTATGGGTAAATAGTAGGGCAGACTGTGCTCTTTAACCGTGGTTAGGCAACCGGTCTAGGAGAAGGAAAACTCTGAATTCAAACCTGCAAAACTCCGCATAAGAAATTGACCTCCTGTCACATCCTGCTCGTGCGGAGGAGTTGGTAAATATATATAATGGAGATTCTATGTCTGTCTATTTGTTACCGAAACTGTATTACTACTAATGTCACAAGTCCCTTAGTTTTGTACGTCACCATCTCTATGATTTTATTATTATCTAAACCCAAAATCATTAATATAAGTTTTACAGTATTGATACAGTTGACCATATATACATACTAATAACATGTAATTGTATTCATATATACAACTGAATAGCGGTTTACAGTCTGAACGGGAAGGCTAATTTCCATATTGATATTAAAAAAATGATTCTAATAAATATGTGCTTAGTATTATTGATTTCTAATTGTTTGGATTTATCTTAATGAATATGAGCAAAAAATCCCTGAGATAAATCTTAAAAGAGATCTATTAACAAGAAGAAATAACTGGATCTTTATTCTTTTCTTCCTATTTTAACTAAATAGTTAAATCAGGAAAATTTAGCAATGAAAGACGGGAGTGATGGAAGTGTTATTTTCAATTGTTCTGTTCTTTTCGATTATACCCGCTCTGTTTTAAATATTTTTAACTGTATTCTTGTTTAGTTTCATTAGCCCTTCTAATATAATATAATATTCTATTATATTAAAAAAAGGGGCCGAGTTAGCTCAGTCGGTAGAGCATTCGGCTAGAAACCACAAGGTTCCTAGTTCGATACCGGTTCTCGCCAACTCAGCGTATGAGTAGCACAGGGATCTGTGCGGTAAAGTGAGGAGCTGATGGTAGGTGTGGCGCTCCACCCCAGACGCCAAAAACAATCTTGGTCTAGCGCTATTGAATAGAGGATAGACTCCCTCGCTGATTGGCTGATAGCGACTTTAGGCCGCCCCGACGACTTTACTTTACTTTATATTAAAACATAGATACTTGCACCCGGAGAGTGCATATATTTACTAGTTTTATTAAATGATTTACAAAAATGCCAGTTATTCGTTTTCATCGTCAATCGAGCTTATTTCCTTTAAATCTTCATTACTGCAATCAGAAACGCGAAGATAAGCTATAAAAAAGACTTTAATCTGGAATTAACAATGTATCAAATGTGATAGATGTTTTAATTAATTTTGATCGTAGTTTATAGATATATGCGAGGGATTAATCAAAGATAATATGCTTTTGTTTATTGCGTAGTTCAATCACCGATGCCGACGTATAACATTATTTTATCTTACACATAAAGTAGATAAAGACTGATAAAGAGTCATATTCTTTTGAAAACAAATATATTCCACCATTAATTCGGGTCGTCAATAGTTATTCATAACATCATTTCTGATGGTTTTAATATTGACGATAATGTTCATTAACAAAGAAAATAATTGCCGGTTCATCAAAGGCGTAGAATCCACTCGGATTATTATCTTTCTGATATATGATTTTGTCCCATTATAGCATTTGCGCCAATATATATATATGTAGGACAGGGTTAGCTCGGTCCTCGCCCACTCAGCGTACGAGTAGCACAGGGATCTGTACGGTAAAGGAGCTGATGGTAGGTGTGGTGCGCAACCTCAGATGCTAAAAACAATCTCCTTGTTCTAGCGCTATTGAAAAGGGGATAGACTCCCTCGCTGACTGGCTATTACCGACTTTAGGCGGCCCCGTTGACTTACATTACTTTACTATTATATATATATATAATATATATATATATATATATATATATATATATATATATATGTGTGTGTGTGTGTGTGTGTGTGTGTGTGTGTGGTTGGCATCCGTCCGTTTACTGAAGAAGATGATTAGTGTTCACTTTTTATCATTATCATTTATCTGCAGCTGTGTGAGCTGATCAGAAGAATTTTTGAATGGCAACCTCTGGTGCAGTGACCGAAAACACACAGTGATGCTTGCTGGGGTTGCTGGGGTTGCTGTTGTCTCTCCTTCCTTTTGGCTCTCTTTTCTGTGGCGGCTACTTTCCTCTATTTCTCACTTCTTAACGAGGAGGCGCCAGGTCGCACGGTCTTTTGCACAAGCTTCCCATGTGTTGGTGTCGATATGGCATGTCTTCATGTCTCTCTTGCAGACACCTTTAAAGCGCAGGCGTGGTCTCTCTACCGGTCGGGTGCCCTCCACTAATTCACCATACAGTATGTTTTTTGGGATGCGACCTTTGTCCATCATCCTGACGTGACCGAGCCAACGCAAGGAGATAGATAGATAAATAGATAGATAGATAAATAAATAAATAAATAAATGTTTTAGTTTATATTTATTTGCATTGGAACAAATTTGCTACCATTGTTTTTTTTTTTGTTTTGTTTTTTTTTGTTGCTGTGTAGCAGTCATCAGGCAACGAAAGTTTTTTGATAATGATACAAATTATATAAATATATTTTATTTATATCATTTGCATAATTTTCAAAACACTTTCACTGTCTGATTACTGGTACACAGCAAGAAACCAATGGTAGCAAAATTATTCCAATGCAAATAAAACATTTAATCATCTCTCTCCCTCCCCCTCTCTCTGTCTGTCTGTCTGTCTGTCTCTCTCTCTCTCTCTCTCTGTCTGTCTCTCTCTCTCTCTCTATGTCTGTCTGTCTGTCTCTGTCTATCTGTCTCTCTCAGTCTCAGTCTCACTCTCTCTCTCAATCTCAATCTTTCTCTCTCTCTCTCTCTCTCTCTCTCTCTCTCTCTCTATATATATATATATATATATATATATATATATATATATATATTCCATCGGTATGTAAATCCAAAAAGTATATGAAAAAAATACCAGAGGATATATTTTTATATATGCATTTCGCTTCTGATTCTGTTAAAACTTCAATAGGGTGATTAATAGTTGTTAAATACTTCGACATTGCATATGTAAAAATATTGTTTTTGATATAAAATCAGATCCACATAACATAAATGAGCTTTACTTATGATACAGTGTATACTTTTTTTATGAATATAATATTGTTCTTTTAAAGAAAATAGTGACTTTTGGAGAGAACATATTCTAATTTGACGTACCACTTGACGATTTGTTGATTGAACAATGGAGTGTTATGCGGATCAAATTAACTAAGAAAATAATGTACTTTGACGTCCTCAGTTTAAAAAAGCATTTTTCCTTTTATATATAAGGTGGATCATCACATCTATCATCAGTTCCTCACTTTACTGCACAAATTAGATTAACCAGGCTGTGTTACTCATGCGCTGAGTTTGTGGGGACCAGTATTGAACCGTAAACCTTGCAATGCCTTGGAAGTAGCTCTACCGACTGAGCTAAGCCATAGTTGCAAAGCTGGGGTATAAAATGGATAAAATCGATTTACGTACCAGTGATGATTTGGAGATGGGACAGATAACCCCTTGGAGGTGGGACAGATAACCCCTGATACATAAACAATCAAATATGGCACCTTGATGATCATTGATTATATTTGTATTCTATTACAGAGTAACAATGATTTTCGAGTAGGTTGTGTGTCTACAAACGATCCCCCTTCATTCGACTATACGCATATTAACGTTAACCCTTTATGTTACCACCTTTCGTAACTACCTATTAACATTAGTCTTCGTGATTTGGCGTCTGGTACATAAATGGAGAAAGATACGGATTAAGATAAGTGCAAGCAACACACTTATCCCAATGCACGTATAAATTATCTACACAGGTCAGCAGGTGAACTGGTTTACGAAATTAAACTAATACCAAACTATCTCCCCTGTGATGACAAGCCGTGAAACTTATTCCAATCAAACTCTCCATTACGCCCTCTTACTTTCGATGAATCCAAGTGCAGTATGGCAATTGCAGTAACCAGTGCTTTATTTTCCGTTAATCACATAGTCTATAAGTACACATGGAATGCGAACATACAAGTTTGCCATAAAAGTATCGAGATTGAAGAAGTGTTTACCAAAATAGAAATAAAAATGAAGGAACGTTATTTTTTTAATACAGGGTGTGTCATAAAAGTGTCGCGTTTGTTTGTTTGTTTGTTTTGTTTTACGGCATATCAACCTCAGTGGGTCATTTAATGCCGATAAAGTTTTTAAATAAATCAATTCTTAATGAATAATACAATTTTTTATAAATACTTATTTCTATTAACCCATAGATGGGACCCTAACAGGTACTACCACTCCAGGTCAGAGTGGACCAGGAGCAATGGTGATGAATGGGGTGCTCCACATTCCCCAAACCTCCAAAACTGGAACCTCACCATCAGATAGAGTTTAACGTCATTCCCAGGACATGTAGACCCACAGCCACCGCCTTCTAGCACCCATATGATAAAAAGAGGTGCTTTATTTTCCGTTAATCACATAGTCTATAACTACACATGGAATGCGAACATACAAGGTTTGTCATAAAAGTATCGAGATTGAAGAAGTATTTTCCAAAATAGAAATTAAAAATGAATGGAATGTTAATTTTTTGGAATACAAGGTGTGTCATAAAAGTGTCGCATTTGAAGTAGTATTTACCAAGATAGAAATCAACAATGACTGGAATGTTAATTTTTTTTCAGAAGACAAGGTGTGTCTTAAAAGTTCGGATTTGAAGCTGTATTTACCAAGATAGAAATCAACAATGAATGGAATGTTAATTTTTTTCAGAAGACAAGGTGTGTCTTAAAAGTCCGGATTTGAGGCTGTATTTACCAAGATAGAAATCAACAATGAAGGTAATGTTTTTGTTTTTTTCAGATGACAAGGTGTGACTTAAAAGTCCGGATTTGAAGCTGTATTAACCAAGATAGAAATCAACAATGAACGGAATTTTAATTATTTTCAGAAGACAAGGTGTGTCATAAACGTGCCGAGTTTGAAGCTGTATTTACCAAGATAGAAATCAACAATAAATGGAATGCCAATTATTTTCAGAAGACAAGGTGTGTCATAAAAGTCCCGCGTTTGAAGCTGTATTTACCAAGATATAAATTAACAATAAATGAAAGGTTAATTTTTCAGAATACAAGGTGTGCCAAAAATTACAAAAGATCTCGATACTTTTTTGACACACCTTGTACACAGAAAGAATAATCATAACCACATATTATATTGATGTATTCAAAAATGGTTGAATGTAGTGACTGTCTATCAACAGAAATCATTGTTTTGATGTTATCTATAGACTATAACCATATGTGGTACGGGAACTTGTATAGAGCAATTCTCACGATTAGATAATATTTTAGCGTATTTAAGTTTATTTGGTTTAAAGCTTCCGCATTATATCAATAGAAACTATGGTCTTAATATTTTTATTGACCTTCGTTCAATCTGTTTAATGCTTTTTGCATTCAACAATCGAATAACTCGGGCAAACTTCACATTTGGCGGTAGCGTCAATTGGAAGCGCCAAGAGTGCCAATCCAAGTCTAAACCTTGCAACAAGGAGGGGACAAGGACAGGAGCTGTTGTATTCACAACAAACACAACAGTGTTACCAATAGCTACACGAGCAGTTGACCTCTGTGCCTTGCGCCTTGGAGTCCTTACTTTTGGGATTACCCTGGTACATTGTACATAATGTTGCATAGTGTGTCGTCACTGTACTAAATTGCAATAGTTTTATCTTCGTTTTAAGGGATGACAATAACACCAAAGTTATCCTCCAGAAGTTTATTGAAATAAATTCAAGCTTCTTAACTTCGAGAGAGAGGGTCAGTTTAATTAATATATTCAGTCTTTAGACTTTCGGTCCTTTGATTAAATTTCTGGCGACAAGCTTTTCAGTTGGTAAATATTAACGCTAGCTTTTCCGACACCAACTACACGAGGTCCCGCTCGGCCGACTACTGCCCCGATCACCTCACTCTCTCTCCGCGTGACTGCCTCCGGGACTAACTGACGACTGACTTGTCTGAAGCCCTCGTTCTTTTATATTCATAGCTACTCCCACGTATTTTTATCTCTTGATCTGATAACGGGCAGATGTTAAACTTCTTTGTTTAATAAAACCGGGAATTCATATTTCCCTTTGTACATATATAACAATAAGTATTACAGAATATACTATCATTAATCTTTTTAGGCGAGTAACTCCGGATACTCCTGATGTAATATAATAGAATGGAAAAGTCAGCAATTCAAGACATTACGAGTAGTTAACTTTTGTTTCTTTTTAGGGGCTATTCCAACAAAAATGCAGAATATTAACATTTTCTCCATCTAAATACAAAGAAAATTATTGAACTTATTTAGAGATAATGAATTTCTAATACTTACGTATTTCTTCCACTGCCGAGACAATTCCAATACAAAAAAAATTAGCAAGCGACATGATGTGGATAAACAAGTTAGTTAATTCAATAAACAGCACACTCACTTAATGTCTTAAGAAACAATTATCAAATGTTCTCTTCTATTTTGTTGTATTTTACGTTCCATTCTCCAATGGTAGGTTTAATGTTTTGAATTATTAATGAGTGCATTACAATGATTTTGCCATTTTTTAATGATAATTTTTTAACAACTGTTTATAATTAGTATATGGTATTTTTTGTTTTTGTTATTGTGTATTTCATAGTTTTCTTTGCTTCCGAATCTGCCTTGTCATTTCCAGGTATACCTGTTGTATAGATTATTGTCAACCCCCTGTATTTCTGCAGGGATAGTCCTTTTTCATATCAAAAAGAAATATATTTTTGTAAAGGAAAATAGAAGAGTCCTGGAGACGGCAGGAGACTTGTTGTCTCTCAGACTCCAGTGAAGAACTCAAAATGAGTGAAAATAAATCTCCTCGATTGTTTGTTATAACAATGTTGTCACTAAATTATGTAGAAAGATAACCTAGCAAAGAACACACTTAAATATCACTTGGGGCTTTAATATTGTACTATAAAAATGAATTATGTGAATTGTTGCTATAATAAACATTTTATCATCCATGCCTAGTATAGGATCAATGAACACGAAAACCTGACTAATGGAAAATTGTAAAAGAGAGCTCGTCACGAAATATTGGGCTTTCGGGTTCAAAGTGTTATGAAAATCTTACAGCATTCGTACCACATAATAAACTTAAATAAAATAAGTTTTATTCGTTGCATATGATGTGCAGACTTTTTATAAGTTCTTGAAAAAAAAATATAGCTTCCATGCTATTTAAGGGAAACTGATAATTTAAGATTACACATTTACAAGTAAGTAGGGTGTGTTTCAGTATTTCAATTGATTGGCGGCTGTAGACAGAATCGTTAACGCCTTAGGATACTTTTCCTTAATGATCTTCTCCTTCGTACATATATACACACAGAGACAAAAGAAACAAAATAACAAAATGCCAGAAACAATAACGCCAATAATGACAATAAAACTATATATTTAGAAAGAAAATATCAGAACTTTTGTGTGCGAGGTGAAAGATAAAAAATGTGCCATTTGCTGATAAGAAATTAAGTAATTTGTCTGAAAGGAATATTAATGTACACAAAAATGGTGATTTATAAAGAACGTTTGGTTATAGGGAACAGACAAGTATCTACAACGACTAAATGTATAACTTGAATTAAAACGAGTCGTTCTCCCTTATAATTAGGGCATGTATTTAAACAGCGTTGTAAAATAATCTCAATTTATCTATTTTATATTACAACACATGTCAAACTGTTAAAGTGAAAACATTTTATAACATATTCATCACTTTAACAGCATATTGTGTTGTTTTCATATCCTTTTATCTATACTCATACCGTCGGATTCATTCCCTTTCTTTAACTTATATATATATATATATATATTATATATATATATATATATATATATATATATATATATATATAATACTTTAGCATATATATTTTTAAATACTGTACAAGCTCTATATATGTACCTGTAATTGTGCCGGCATACATATATCGAACCCGGCCAGAGGTAGTTATACCATTGTAGCAGCTACCTCTGGCCGGGTTCGAGACCCTACGAACTTACGCTCGCCAAACCTCTTACCCATACAGCCACAGTCAGCTGCCAAGTATAGCAGGCTATTTAATCGTTACATTTCTAAGCGGAAATGAATTCCCCTAGAGGTCTCAAACTTTGTAAATAAAGTGAGTCTTAGCTGAACGCCGATATATATATATATATATATATATATATGCCGGCACAATTACAGGTACATATATAGAGCTTGTAGAGTATTTAAAAATATTAAAGCTATGTCGAGCATCTAATATAAAAATTAAATTAAAACAATCTTACTGACCTAATTATTTTCTATGCTAAAGTATTATATATATATATATATATTATATATATTATATATATATATATATATATATCTCGAAACACGTGTCTGTAGTTTACTTTATTATATATACTAGCAAATATATGCACCCTCCGGGTGCAAGTATTTAAGTTTTAATGTAATAGAATATATTAAATTAGAAAGGCTAATGAAACTAAATAAGAATGCAGATAATATGATTTGAAACAGAGGGGGGTATAATCGAAAATTAGAACAACTGAAACTTACACTTCTATCACTCTCGTCTTTCATTACTAAATTTTCCTAATTTAATAACTTAGTTAAAATAGGAAGTAAAGAATAAAATCAGAATTATTTCTTCTCGTTAATCGATATCTTTTAAGATTTATTGAAGAGATTTTTCATCATATTCATTAAGATAAAACCATACGATTAAAAATCAATAATACTAAGCACATATTTATTAAAATCAAATTTTTAATTTCAATATGCAAATAAGCCTTCCTGTTCACACTGTAAACTGCTATTTTAGTGTATATATAAATACAATTGCATATTATTTATTTGTAGATATGATTAACAGTATTAATAAAGTAAAACAATTTTATTAATAAATTGAGGTTTAAATAAAAATAAAATCATGGAGAATGTGACGTAAATAACAAAGGGAATTGTGACTCGATTAGTAATATAGTTTCGGTTACAGACAGAAAAACACACAATCTCCATTATAATAAGATAGATATATATATATATATATATATATATATATATATATATATAATAAAATATAAAATCTGCTCTGCTTTATTAGCATGAGCACCTTTCCATGCAAATACTTTTCTCATTTTTTCATTCACTATTCATTATATATATATATATATATATATATATATATATATATATATATATATATATATATATATATATATAAGTTGATTTAGCGTGTACATGAAGTCAACACCTGTTTACTGACAGTTTCTCGCCTATGTGATCGTTGGTCTGACTATCGCTTTGCCCAGAAACTCTCTGTGACCAGGTGTTGACCTCATATTCATGCTACATTAATTAAAACTAGCAAATATATGAACCCTCCGGGTGCAAGTATTTAAGTTTGAATGTAAGAAAATATTGTATTAAATTAGAAAGGCTAATGAAACTAAATAAGAATACAGATAAAAAGATTTGAAACAGAGGGAGTATAATAAAAGATTTGAAACAGAGGGAGTATAATAAAAAATGGAACAACTGAAACTTACTCTCCCATCACTCTCGTCTTTCATTGTTATCTTTTCTAATTTAAGTATTTAGTTATAAGAGGAAGTAAAGAATAACATAACACTTATTTTATCTTGTTAATGGATTTCATTTAAGATTCATTGAAGAGATTTTTGCTTATATTCATTAGAATAAAACCAAACTGTTAGAAATCAATAATACTAAGAACATATTTATTAAATTTGATTTTTTAATATTAATATGCAAATTAGCCTTCCTGTTCACATTGTAAAGCGCTATTTTGTTGTATATATAAATATAATTGCATGTTGTTAGTATGTAGACATAGATAACAGTATTAATAATGTAAGACAATTTTATTAATAATTGAGGTTTAGATAAAAATAAAATCATGGAGAATGTGATGTGAATAACTAAGAGAATTGTGACTTGAGTAGGAATATAGTTTCGGTTACAGACAGAAAAACACACAATCTCCATTATAATAAGATATAAACGCTCTCTCAATGGAAACATGCCACACATATTATCTACAATATATATATATATAATCATATTTTGAAGGTAATTACAATGCGTATGAAATATAATAAAATACTATCCAATGTCTAATCAATTTCGAAGTATCTTCATCTTCAGAGACTGTTTTTTTTAAATGGACGCGGTCTTGTGTATTTTTGTTTTGGACGTTATAAACATGCGCCACGTGGGTTGTTAGAACGCCACGCGGAAGAGACGTGATTTCCGTTGTTCAATCAATTTCAGTTTCATTCTTTCTTTCTTTTTTACATGTATATTTATGGAATATGTATGTTAATTAATGATATATTCGGTGTTTAATTCTAACCTACTGTTTATGCGAGGGTGTAACTTAGCTATTAATAAATCTTCCCTAATTCTGAGATTACCAACATATTATTGTCACTATTTTAATGGAAAAATTACTGTCCTTATTTTTGCATTTGATTCAATGTTTATGGAATGAGGATGCACGTGTAGGGATATGTTCTTTAATTCTAATGTGGTGGGGTTTGATTGTACTTCCTATATAAAAATTAAGACATTTGTAGCACAGCTTATATATAAAATCTTAGAACAACCATTTCCATAATGGAATAGTAATAGTAGAATCACCAGAAAGGATGAATTTTAAATGAAGGTGGGACACTTATTAATTGGTAGATTGTGATCAAAGCAAAATCATTATTCTGTATTTGTTGTCAACTGATAAAAAAATTGATTTCTGCATTTGTTCTCAACTGAAACGCACAGTCACCAGGGGAATTAGTACATCTACTTTTAATTGATTTACGTCATTTCATATAGCCAATTACGCATCATGTCTAATTGAACACAAATTCAAGAAAAAGTTTCTATAGTTTTTTTTAACATTTGGGCGGGTAAAAATAAAGACTATGCTATTTTCACTTCACGATTCTCAAACGGGAACATACTCTTTTCAATTCACAAATCGCAACTGTGAGCATTCTCTTTACACTTCACTATTCTCAAACGTAAGATACTCCTTTCACTTCACGATTCTCAAACGTAACATACTCCTCCCATTTCACAATTCTCAAACGTGAACATACACATTTCAATTCACGATTCTCAAACGTGAACATACTCCTTTCACTTCACGATTCTCAAACGTGAACATACTCCTCTCACTTCACAATTCTCAAACGTGAACATACACATTTCAATTCACGATTCTCAAACGTGAACATACTCTTTTCACTTCACGATTCTCAAACGTAACACACTCCTTTCACTTCACGATTTTCAAACGTGAACATACTCCTTTCACTTCACGATTCTCAAACGTAACATACTCCTTTAGCTACACAATTCTCAAACGTGAACATACTCATTTCACTTCACAATTCTCAAAAGTAACATACTCCTTTCACTTCACAATTCTCAAACGATTCTAAGCTTATGCTTTCTTCCAACGGCGGAATGTTAGAGAGTCCCGGTCCAATTAGTGAGCTCGATGTTCAATTTTTTGAACAGAGCAATATAATTATTAAAGCGAAAGGCTTAAAAATCGGGTATTTTGCGGTATTTCAGATCCAATTAGAGACCTCGAAACGTTTTTATTACTATAATATATATATATATATATATATATAATATATATATATATATATATATATATATATCTGACTAAAAACAGTCCCATATAAATAATATTAAATTCAACTTCAGAGGAATGTATTGTCCTGACAAGTTCTTAACTGATCGAAACCGCGGAAGAACCATATTTTTTAAAATAAATATCATTATTAAAGTTCTATTTTATGTACTCGCGTATAAATACTGCTTCAAACTTTGAAATCATTGATTGACTCGGCATTACTTTGCACGAATTATTTTGCTTGTCAATTTTCTAAAAACAAATTATTTCACAATTAATTTTCTCCTGACTATGACGTATGGACGAAATTAGTTGAAAACAATAAAGCATTTTTTTTAAATATTACTGTCTGTCTCATGACTGTTTGTTCACCTATATATATATATATATATATATATATATATATATATATATATATATATATATATATATATATATATATATATATATATGAGGAAGAATGAATAAAGAAAAGAAAGAATAGAATGGATATCAAAAGATGAATTTAATCAATATCACTTACACATGTGTTGATTAATATTAATACATTAATATTGATTAAATTCTTCTTTTATTATCCATTCTATTCTTTCTTTTCTTTATTCATTCTTCCTTATATTCTCGGATTCATTTCCAATTTCCACTTTTTACATATATATATACATATGTCTGTGTGTGTGTGTGTGTGTCACACTCACACTCATATGTGTATGCACACATATACATTTATACGTGTACATCTATTGTTATACACACAACTCCTAAAAATCCCCCCTCACATATATAAGAACATTAAAAAAGAACTCAATTGTTTTCACGGATTATAATGGCCAGTGAAACCCTCAAAAATCTTTTAATTTTAATATTTTAAAAAATAAAGATCTCTTAAAATCAGAAACTCTCTAAAAACAATTTCTTCAAACATTAAATTTTCTCCTGACGATGACCTAATGTCGAAACTAGTTGAGAATGATAAACCTAAAAGAAATATTCCTATTTGTCTTATCATTTTTGTCATATTATATATATATATATATATATATATATATATATATATATATATATAAAGAAAAAGTAAAGTCGTCGGGCGGCCTAAAGTCGGTATCAGCCAGTCAGCGAGGGAATCTATCCCCTTTTCAATAGCGCTAGACCAAGGAGATTGTTTTGGCATCTGAGATGGAGCGCCACACCTACCATCAGCTCCTTACTTTACCGCACATATACCTGTGCTACTCATACGCTGAGTTGGCGAGTACCGGTATCGAACTAGGAACCTTGTAGTTTCTTGCCGAACGCTCTACGACTGATATATATATATATATATATATATATATATATATATATATATATATATATATATATATATATATATATATATATATATATATATATATATATATATATATATATATATATATATATATATATATATATATATATATATATATATATATGCGTGAGTATGAGTTCGTGTGTGCGCGGTCTCGTCTGTGTGCATGTGCCTGTAGATACGTTTGTATGTATGTGTGTGCGTCTACACCTCAGTGTGTTTTTGTTTTGTTTTCATCTTTAAATGGACATCACTCTTTTCTATAATGCAATCAACACTTCGTTCTTAATGGCCTTTGGATTGTCACGCCGATCTTATTCCCAATGCAACCATTTGATTTATCAGTTCTCGTGGAGGAATTCTATCGTGTCTTCCTCGAGACAAATAATTTACACTTGGTCGTATCAAAAATATTCAGCTACTCAAAAGAATGGCACTGTACTGGAATAGATATTGTACACGTTGTTGTTGGCATCTATCCGTCTTCGAGAGCCGATGGAGAGGTGTCCAATTTTCACATTCACCCTCTCCCCACTGCCGCTGTGATACAAAGGAAATGTAAGGAACCAATGCAGTTTGGCGTCCATAGTGTCGCATCACACTATTTTAGGGACTCCGGCTCATGTTTTTTTTTATCGGGGTGGGGGAATTATCCTAGCCTTTCCTTGGGATGAGGTGAAGCCTGGTAGATTGTACACTTAACCTAAGATGTTTAAGTCATGCATGAGAATATGGGAGGAGTTTTTAAATACCGCTTATCGTTGTACTGAATTGAATTGGTGTTCCAAGTTCAATCCCTGTTCAATTCGTGTTAATACCCTTAAAAAGACATATCCATCTGTTTCCCCACTTTAGCTTATTCGGCAGAGCGTTCGGCTAGGAATCACAAGATTCTTGCTTCGATACCGGCCCTCGCCAACTCAGCGTATGAGTAGCACAGGGATCTGTGCGGTAAAGTGAAGAACTGATAGTATGTGTGGCGCCCTACCTCAGACGCTAAAATATTCTCCTTGGTCTAGCGCTAGTTAAAAAGGGAATATATTCCCTCGCTGTATGGCTCATACAGACTTTAGGCCGCCGCGACGACTTTACTTTTTTATGTGTAAATAGTCGCAAAAACGAGGTTCTTTAAGTATTTTAGGCTTCCAATTTAGAAGGTGAATCCCGCTTAGAAATTGGTATTGTGTTTGGGTAAATACATATATTAGAACTAGCAAATATATGCACCCTCCGGGTGCAAGTATTTAAGTTTTAATATAATAAAATATCATGTTAAATTAGAAAGGCTAATGAAACTGAATAAGAATTCAGATAAAAATATTTGGAACAGAGGGGGTATAATCGGAAAATAGAACAACTTTGAAACTGACTGTTCCACCATTTTCCCTTACTCCCGTCTTTCAGTGGTAAATTTCACTAATTTAACTATTTAGTTAAAATAGGAAGAAAAGAATAAAATTACAGTTATTTCTTTATGTTAATAGATTTCTGTTAAGATTTATCCCCGAGATTTTTGCTCATATTTATTAAGATAAAACCAAACATTAGAAATCAATAATACTAAGCATATTTATTAAATCAAATTTTTAAAGATCAATATGCAAATTAGCCTTCCATTCACACTGTAAACCGCTATTTCGTTGAATATATAAATATAATTGCATGTTATTAGTGTGTAGATATTGTTAACAGTCTTAATGATGTAAAACAATTTTACTAATAATTGAGGTTTAAATAAAATAAAAAAATAAAATCATGGAGAATGTGATGTAAATAACAAAGGGAATTGTAATTTGTATAGTAATATAGTTTCGGTTACAGACAGACAAACCCACAATCTCCATTATAATAAGATATGGGATATTTAGGTTTACATTATATATATTAATATATATATATATACGTATTTTATATAAATGTATTTACTAGAAGGACCAGCGGATATATCACAGTATGATAATTTAATTATTACAAAGTTTGATATGTTTACTTAAGAACTATTGCTAATTGTTCAACATGTAAAAAATATAATAATCTTGATTTAACTCTTTCTTACTCTTTTTCTCTCTCCTTCTTTTTCCTCATGTTCGATTGAAAGAGATTAGCGTTATAACACTCTCTCTATATGTTTTCCCTACTCTCTTTCTTTCTTTATATTTTCTTTTTCTGAAGCATGTCTTTTTCCCCTTCATTTCTTTATCATAAGGACAGAATGGTCCATTGTTTGCTTGAGGTGACGAAACTCATTAGAAATAAGAATTCGACGGATAAGCGACACCAGATAATCAGGATTTACATTTTTGCATTTTATCTTGGACGATTTGGACGGTCCCATTTCTAACCAGAGGCTGTTGCAAGATGATAACGGTGGCAAGCTTAACGAACAAGCGTATTAATACATAGATATTCAAAAGTGTACTTTTAACTAGTAAATTTGTGTTAAAAAATGAGAATGATGTTACAATTAGATTATTGGTGTACATTTTTGAAATGAGGATTGATAATCTGTATTCTTTAGATTTTTCGGACTGTTGTCCTCGTATTTATTGTTATATACATAATATTCCGACCGATATTCCCTCCGACCTTTTTCAGGTATATCTTGCCGAACCCCGACACATCATTGTCGAACTCGGGTGACTTCATGTCATAATCTTGAGCCTTGACGTAAATTCGAACCGAACCCTTTAATTAATCCATTGGTGTAGATTGTTTTTATTCTGTTAACTATGACTAGGTACAAATATTAGGCTATTTTAAGTAAAGTAAAGTAAGTAAAGTCGTCGGGGCGGCCTAAAGCCGGTATCAGCCAGTCAGCGAGGGAATCTATCCCCTTTTCAATAGCGCTAGACCAAGGAGATTGTTTTTAGCATCTGAGGTGGAGCGCCACACCTACCATCAGCTCCTTACTTTACCGCACAGATCCCTGTGCTACTCATACGCTGAGTTGGCGAGAACCGGTATCGAACTAGGAACCTTGTGGTTTCTAGCCGAACGCTCTACCGACTGAGCTAACCCGGCCCATTTTCGCCTGTAGTCAGGACTGAACCCGGATCCTCCAGGTGATTGTGCCTTAGAACTGTATTAATTCTGCTACTATAGCCGTTACGTTCCGTGAAGACTCGTGATTCCCAATTGAAGGCTCCCGTGTTCGATATGAAGGTTTCCGAGTTCGACAAGAAACACAACCTCCGCCTCTACTCATGACAAAGTTGAGCTCTACGACAGGCTCCAGTGGAACGAAAAGACACGCCATTACAAATATAATGAAAACGGTGTTCGAAGGTTCAAGCTTAAAAGGTTTCGTCCGTTACAACGCGAGAGTAGGTTGGTACCGTCACTTTCGTTCGAGCCAGAAAGCAAACCGTTTGTCCAGTCCAGTGATTAATCTCATACTGGATGGGATAGCTGTGGACATTGGCGACACAACAACGGTAAAATAAAAGTAAACTTTAAGACAACATTGTAAATTGTTTAGTACGAGGTTAACTCAAAAAGTAATGTCAATTTGTTTAGGACAGGTATACTTACCAATACATGAACATGTATTATTCATCAAAATGAAGCTCTCCTCTGTGGATCACATTCCTACTTCTCCACATAGTCACCGTTTTCCTTAATAGCAATGTTCCATATCTAATGAGAATAACAGACCATTGCAAGTGATACGTCTACAACGACTTGAAATCATACAACTGTGTACAAATACGAGGTTGACTCAAAAAGTAATGCCATTTTGTTTAGGACAGGTATAATTACCAACACAGGAACATGTATCATACATCAAAATAAAGCTGGTCATCTGTGGATCACATACCCACTTCTCCACATAGCTTTTCTTTCTATAGCAATGTTCTACCTTTGAATACGAGCATGTATTCCTGCTCCGTAACATTCTGTTTACTATTCTTTGAGCCACTTCTTCCCTACAGATTTCCCTTCTTTGTCACTGGAATAATGTTTGCGTCTCTTCGGTCCCATGATAGAGGGTTTCAGAGGCAAACAAATTAAGGGGGCATCCTGTTAGGATCCAAATCATGATTCAGTAATAATGGACCAGCAAGATTATCTTTTTTTAAAATCCCCACTCTACCCATGCGACGCCGCGTAGCCGTTTCCTGTACTATATATCTCTCTCTGTGATAAAAGATATATATATATATATAATATATATATATATATATATATATATATATATATATATATATATATATATATATATATATATATAAAATGCTGCTCCTTTGAAGAACTTGTTCAAAGGTGCATTTGATTGTTTTGAAAGCCCGTACGTACTTCAGACCACAAGTCTCTTCATCTGGGTTCTATACGAATAGGAGTTTACTTATGAACTGGAATTATTACCTTTACTTTCTACAGAATATTTACATTCTTATTGATCATCGTGTGTATTAACATATGCCAATGGGGGTAATTCTCAATCAAATTAGATATTAATGCATTTTCTAATATCATTTGCTGAAATAGTTGCAATGTATTGCGGGAGACTTGAAATTGTCTTTGATAACCGACGATAAAATTGACTTATGAGGAAATCAAATTATATTGTATTCATGAAGAGAATCCCTAAATAACTATCATATAGAGTGAAGTGTTTAGGTAGACTATCCCAAGGACATTGCGAGCTAATATGTTCGCCTTTTAGAATTATATGCAACTGAATAACTTCATTACAAATGGACTTAAATAGTTGCGGGTATTATGCAGAGAGATAGGAGAATTATGGCAGCCAGTTAGGTGTGTATACTACGATTTAGCTCAGTCGCTAGAGCGTCTGACTACGAACCACAAGGTTCCGGGTTCGATACCAGCCCTCACCAGCTGAGCGTATGAGTAGCACAGGGATCGTTGCTGTAAAGTGAGGAGCTGATGGTAGGCGTGGTGCTCAACCTCAGAGGCTGAAACAATCTCCTTGATCAAGCTATAGAGAAGATGGGATACACTCCCTCGCAGTTTGGCTGATACCGACTTTAGGCCACCCCGAAGACTATTACTACAGAATATGTACAAACGACGAGGCGCATGAATATCCGTGTTCCTTAATCTTCCGACCGTTATCATCTTTCAACACCATTCGTCGCAGATGAAATGCAAAAATCTAGGCCCTGATTATCTGGTGTTGTTGAATCGTCGAAATCCTATTTCTTATGGTTGTTTTCACCTCAGATAAATAATGAACCCTTCAGTTTTTATTACAAAGATAGAAAGGTAAGATAAAGGAATTCTACACAGAAAAACATAATAAGAAATAAAGAAAGAAAGTACGGTAAATATACAGAGGGATGAGCGCGCGGAAGTGATGATGCTTATGTTTCAATCGAACATAATGAAAAGGAAAATATTAAGAGAAAGAAAGAAAAAAAGTGTGGTAGATTGCTAAATCAAGATTTTACACATTGAACTATTTTGTAAACATATCAACTGTTGTAATAAATAAGTTATCATACTGTAGTATATCCACAAGTCCTGCTAGTAAATAATACTCGTCTAAATGACACGAGGACAGGGGGAGTAGCTTTCAAAGTTGTTTTGGACTAACGAGTATAGAGCCTATTTGGTTTGACCCCAGAGTTTTGCTTCTCCAAGACCGGTTGCCATACCAAGGTTAAAGAGCCTACTATTTATCCATAGCTCGAGGGAGAGTAATTGAATACTGTAGCGAGATGGTGAAAGTCCTGAGTTTTGCGAGGACTACTATTAGAAAAGGAGGAAGAAGAAATAAGTGGGAGTAAAGGCTTTTTAAAAAAGTGATGAACACAAAACGGTTTGTCGGGAATTTGACCGGGGCGTGACCCCCCGAATAGAGAATTGAAAGCCAACCGGAAGTTTGGGGTGTTGACCGGAACCGGAAGTCATGTGGTGACGTGGAACGACGAAGAAAATTACCGGCCTCTTTTTGCTTTCCG
>CM042155.1:15070535-15080535 GCA_023376005.1 Doryteuthis pealeii
TATTATTGTAGAGCCTTTTAAAGCATGTGCTGGGAGAACTAAGAACTACCTATGTTTAATATTAGGATGGAGGAAGAGGAGGAGAGGTAGGGGGAGGAGGAAGGAGAAGGCTTAGCACATGGTCAGTGTTTTAAAAAAATCAAAAAAAATCATTTAAGTTACATTGTAGAAGTAAGAAAAATAAAGTTGGACTTAAGACAGAATAAATTTTTCATTTTGGCATTATATGAGGTGTAATAAATTATTATTTGTTGATAATAAATCACCAGGTAAGTTGGTGTTAAGAAAGATTCTAAGATGGGCATTTTTAACAACGGAATGTTAAAAACTATTTCTTATATATATAGTGATTTTAGATTTTAATCAAATACTAACATTTGTTCGTAATATAAATCGCTTGCAAATTGTTTATATGTTGCAAGTTTTGTAGAGCATATAATTTTACACTCCTTGCTCTCTCTAACGTTTTATTTGAATATTTCTTTTGTTGTCTGACTTAAATGGCATTCCTTTGTTTCAGGTTCGATGTATCTAGAAAGCCGAATTAAATATATAAGATGATACATCATTAAGGCCTATATATATATATAATATATATATATATATATATATATATATATAATATATATATATATTGGGATAATGAGGGATGCATATTTCTAAGCAAATAGAGCTTAATATCATTGATAGACCGTTTATATTTGAGGAGATACCGTTGCCATGGAGTCAACTGCTGTTGTGATAATCACATTTTGCCGAAAATGTCAGTAACCAAGTGTTGACTCCATGTCAACGCTACCATAACTCATCTCTCTCTCTCTCTCTCTCTCTCTCTATATATATATATATATATATATATATGTAAAGAAAAATGTTTAAATAACGGTAATATTAGCTACGGGTAAATAAAGTAGGAACGGGGCTCTTTAACCATGGCTAGGTAACCAGTCTATGAGAAGGAACACTCTGAATTTAAACCTGTTAAACTCCGCTTAAGAAATTTACATTGTGTCGCATTCTGCTCGTTCGAGGTAATTATATATATATATATATATATATATATATATATATATAATATATATATATATGTGTGTGTGTGTGTGTGTGTGTGTGTGTGTGTGTGTGTGTGGTATATAACAAAATAATTGGATAAAGAAAATTTCCAAAATGCTCAATTATCTTAGGAAAAATTGTTTATTTGTTTAGAGTGAAACAAATCACTGGACAAATGTTTAAATGATTTTATATCAGAGAAAATGGAAAAGTATTGAAATGTGCCAATATTCCAATTGACATTTATCCATTTCATCCTTTAAATTATCGACGGAAAATCGATAAGAAAAAATAATGAGGAGTTTTCACATCCGTCTTTTTCTTTCTCGTTACTAATCCCCAATTAGATATTGGAGTAAAAGTAAGGGTTTTAACTATTGGATAAAACTGAAAAGAAAAAAAAACACATAAATGGTAACAGAGAGAATCCTAGTAACGTGTTAAATCACTTAATACTGAAGAATTGATGTGCATTCAATTTTTAACACAATTTTAAATCTCACTTTTCTATCTATTTAACACATTTTTATAGTAAGTCATTTCTAATGCATTTTTATAGTAAATCATTTCTAATGAATGTTTATATTGAATCATTTCCAATGCATTTTTATAGTAAATAATTTTAATGCATTTTATAGAAAATCATTTCCAATGCATTTTATAGTAAATAATTTTAATGCATTTTAATAGAAAATCATTTCCAATGCATTTTTATAGGAAATCAATTGCAATGCATTTTTATAGTAAATCATTTACAATGCATTTTATAATAAATCATTTACAGTATATTTTGTAGTAAATCATTTGCTATGCATTTTTATAGTAAAACTTGTACATTGTATATTAATAGTAAATCGGATACAATTCATTTTCAATGTATTTTTATAGTAGATTATTTGCAATGCATTTCAAACGGCTAATCAGAATGAAAATGAATTACAAAAAATGAATTATTTATTGTAAGAGAAAGAAGAGCAATAATCTTTTAAAAATATATCAGGTAAACCTCCAAAACTCTAAAGGAATTACCATATTACACAACATAGAATTCAACCTGTGTGGTGGATCCCAATGCATTTTTATAATAAATCATTTACATTGTATTTTTATAGTAAATCATTTACATTGTTTTTTTTATAGTAAATAATATACAATTGATTTTTATAATAAATTATTTGCAATGCATATATATCTGTTGGAATAATTTTATATAATAATGTGTGCTGGAGTCCACCACTTAAACTTATAGACTCTGCTTGTCAATCAGCTAATCAGCACGCTCAAATAAGTTGTTATTTAAGTATTTAATTGCCGATCTTGAAAGTCGTTGTTCGTATTCGACACGGACGAACGGATCAACAACCAGGGACTCTGCTTAACACAAGGATTTTTCACTAAAGAACAACCAAGGATTATTTTCTAAGGAACAACCAAGAATTCTGCTAAACATTAAGGAACAAAGGGATCTCCACTGTGAAGTGCTCTCACATGCAGCCTAAAAATGGCCAAAAAATCGAATAGTCAATCATTTTGTGTGGCCGTGTAACGATTTGTCTCTATGCGCATGTCTGTATGCTTAGGGATGTCTGTATCAAATGATTGCTATGTTATTATGACATTAGGATTAAAAGGATATATTTGACAAATTATACATTTGATTGTGAAAGATTTTATCATTAAAGAGATTTTATAAAGTAACCATCCCTTACTCTCGCTGCCCATTCCCCCCCTCTCTCTCTCTCTCTCTCTCTTCCTCTCTCTCTCCCTCTCTCTTTAAAGAGTTTCTGAGTTCAGATCATTTTTAGCCTATTCCTGGCTAGTAATCCTTCTATATGTCCATCGGCTTCCTTCCCTCCGTCAATCTCATTATCTCTCTGTCTGTGACTCTCTCTCTGTGTCTCTCTCTCTTTCCGTCTCTCTCTCTCTCTCTCTTTGTCTCTCTCAATCACTGTCTATGTAGGTTTCACTAAATAATATCCGTAACATTTGACCGAGTCCAACATATATAATGATACGGCTAGATTAATGATAGTGTTTGAACGTAGCAGGTTACATTTGATTAATTGACCTTTTTGCCACTTGGACACTCTGTCTGTCAATTATACACATACACACACACACACACACACACACATATATATATATGTGTGTGTCTGTGTATGTTGTGAAGTCTGTGTGTTTTATATATATATATTATATAATAATATATATATATATATATATATATATATATATATATATATATATTATGTGTGTATGTATGTATGTATAAACGTAGGATTGATTGATGACCTTTTGCAATCTGACATACACACAACACACACAAACACACACACACATACACACACACAAAAAACATACACATATATATATATATATATATATATATATGTGTGTGTGTGTGTGTGTGTATATATATGTCAGATTGCAAAAGGTCCATCAATCAAATGCTACGTTCATACATACGCATATATATATATATATATATATATATATAATATATATATATATATATATATAAATATGTGTTGCGCGTAGTGTGTGTGTGTGTGTGCGTGTGTGTGTGTGTACTAATATTCAGTATGACGAATATAATCCACTTGCGTTATATTAGATATTTCCCAGCTTTATTATTGCTCACATTTGTTATATAATCAGTTGTACATTAGAAATGTAATTCGGTGAATCTTTGCCAGAAGTCCCGTTGTATATTTTGCCATCAATTTGATTCATCGAGAAATTGTCTGTTAAATAGACTGACGAAGAAGGAGAATATACTGCAAAAATATTGTGTCAATCCATTTTCCGTAGAAAACGTACATTTTTATAGAATGACATTATCATAATTATATATACATACACACGCACACACACACACACACATACATACATACATACATACAAACACACACACACACATATATATATAAAGATAAATCTAATGAGTCAGACGAGCCTACTAAAAGTTTCGCTTAATGCTCTTCAGGGCTAATATCTGACTCTGAGCCCTGAAGAGCATTAGGCGAATCTTTTCGTAGGTTCGTCTGACTCATTAGATTTATCTTTATTATTTGGTCTACTTAAGTATTGGGCACTTTTTACTTATTAGCTTTAGTCTCCTGGCGGGTGTGTATGAATATATATATCTTATATATATATGTATTCATATAAATTGTTTTTTTCTTTTGGTCAAAATATTGTACTAATAGATTATTTTTTGTTGGTACGATTATCTTTGTCTTTTCTTTTTTACAAAAATTATTTTCTTCCCGGTTGATGTTTGGTAGTATTTGCTGGTTTTTTTTCTCACTGCGAGGATTTACCAACAAGTTTTGTATATTAAATATATATATATATATTATATATATATATATATATATATATATATATATATATATATATAATATATTGATGTTGTGGGTGCATTGCGTGTATATGCATAAATATATACAGAATGTTTCTGTTGTTTTCCTGGTGTATGTAACACTTAATATTTGATGGAATAATGAAAAGATTGTTCATGGCTGCATTTAGTCATCAAGATTTTGTCATTGCCTTGTTATTGAATGGAACTTCAATTGTCCAGCAGGATTTTTTAAGAATGTCGTTGTTTATTTTAAGTGGAGCGTACACTATGTAAATGACTGACTATATTAATCAGCCTGATTTGCCCGCAGCAGTTTTTGTGCATTTAAAGCCTAAAAAAAAAAAGAAGAACAAATCTATATAAGAAAGAGAAGTTGTTTTATAATTATTTAATACAAGATTCCGTCAAAAATGATGTGGTTATTTACATGTGTGTTCTGCCTTGGATTAAAATCTTACTCCTTGGTATTTCTGGTTTGGAGACTGATTAGCAGAGATGTTCTCTATGATGACGTCAATAGTTTTTTGTTTCGTCTATGATTTGGTTATTAATTGTTAAAATTCGTAGAATTTGAATAACTTCATGGCAGGTTTTCAGACTGTATTTGTTGGGCATATGAGGGACCGGTTTAGCTCAGTCGATAGAGCACTCGCGTAAGAATCGCAAGTTTCTGGTTTCGATACTGTGCTATTGTGCTGTGCAGGGTACCAAATGTAGACCTATGCTAGTCACGGGACCAAATGTTGTCCTATAGGTGCATGTTGTGCTGCGGGCCACGTATAGGTTAATGAACATGCTCGTTCGGACTTCCTGTCCCCAAGTTGTTTTGTTTGTTCTACAGGAAGATTGAAGAAGAGCTGGTTTCGGGCTCTTTCGGTTGTATTAATCATACAGTGACCAAAATCATGTACAATAACAAAGGGGTGTGGATATGAAAGTCAGAGTCGTAGTATATGAGGTGACTGGCGAGATATAGCTAAATTCTTATGGCTAAATGGTCAAGTTCAGGATTCAGTGGCAAGGTAGCAGAATGCAGCGGCAAAATGGTGGCAAGGGCTCTAAGTTGTATCTATGGATCCAGCTTTCGATCTCATCTGTTCCATCTTCTTTTATGAACTCGTCAACCCGAGTTCAATTCCTGGACAAAACTGTTTGCATTTCGCTAATACCCTGGCGAAAGGTATGAATCCAATTCTCCCTCTAGCTATGGGTAAATAGCAGGACAGACTGAGCTCTTTAAACAATGGCTAGGTTACCAGTCTAGGAGAAGGAAAACTCCGAATTCAACTCTGAATTCAAACCTGTTAAACTCCGCTTAAGAAATTGACCTCGTGTCGCATCCTGCTCGTGCGGAAGGGTTGGTATATATATATATATACATATGGTGTAATGCGTTTGTTCATGTGCTAACTTATATGAAGATGGAGTTAAAAAATAATAAACCAACTCTTAATTACATCCATCCATCAAGATGGCACTTGGTAGTGCCGAAAGTACTAGGTAAGACAATGGTGGTGCAATTATTAACAGATTTATTCCTTATATTAAATGTATCAAAGCTCGTCAGACAGGAGAGGGCTGTCTGCTTTAATAGTGTATCCATTATTAAATGGTATATATATATATATATATATATATATATATATATATATATATATATATATATATATATATATATATAAACAAACAAATTTTTTGTTGAAAACAATAATCCAAGTTATTTGTCTGTATTTTTTTTTAGATGAGGCTTGATGTGAATAATTTTGATAGTTCGCACTATTGTCCTCATCTTGTTGTGGCATGATTCGGATGCTGTATCTTCTGGCTTTCCACAGGATGCTCGGATACACAGGCCCCCCTCCCGAGGAAGGCAGGAATATACATTGACTGACACATTGTATGTATGCATACTATATTAATGATGAGGACAACAGTTAGAGGCATTAAAATAATTCAATTTTAATTATAGTATCATCATCATCATCATCATCATCATCATCAACAACAACAACTATCTAATTCTATCTGTCTGTATTTTTTAGATTGGACTTGATGTGAATAATTTTGATATTTCGGACTGTTGTCTTAATCTTTAATGTGGTACGTATAAACACAACGTTCAGGCCGCTGTATCCTCTGGGCCTTGTTCAGGTGTTTCTTATTTACCTTCGAATAAAGCCATCATAATAATATTTCTTTCATTTCATGTTTTTCTATATCTATCATTTACTATGAATTTATTAGTATTATCTGCGTTATTCGGACCATTGTCCCCATCTTCATTGTTATTTGTACAACGTTTCAGCTGATATGCCCTCTGGCCTTCTTCAGGTATTTCTTGTCGGACTCGAGAACCTTATTTTCGAATTCGGGAACCATCACGGAACTTTGAACCTAACCCTTTATTTAGTCCACGGGTGTATCCTGTTCTCATTCCACTAACCATAGTTGGGGTACAGGAATTGTGTTAATTATATTTCTAACTGCCTTCACTCAGGATTGAACTCGGGATCCAGAGATAACTGTCACTTAGAACTGTCTTAACCCAACTACCTTATCCACTAGGCCATGTGTCCAATTGGAGAAATAGTATGAATTTATATCTAACCAATATATTTAATCACATTACTGTTGATAAATTAGAAGGTGACATGGGATATTTTGAATTTTGAGATGAACATTAAATTGAACAAGAAATTAAGATCATGAGGTGACACTAAAAAAGCGAGATCTTATAGGTTTTTCTTATATATTTTTTGGCGTAGAATTCAGTGTTGAAAAGGAAAGTGATCTATTCTAAGAATTGGTTGAGATTTGAGCCTGTAGAACTTTAAAAAATTCAAATTTCTTAAAAATTTTCGGAGTCGATTTTATTGGATATTTTCAAAAGAAAGCGCACAATTTGAAGGATTAACAGAGACCTGAATCCTAAAAGGCCACTTATTGTACGTAAAAATTACGAATTTCGTGAAAAATTTAGTTTTTTTTTTTCGTAAGGACCCTCCTTTATACTACCTAAAATAAACTGATTTGGGGGGGGATCTTCGAATTAATAGTTTATTTTAATAGTTTTTTATACGTAGAATTCAGTGGTGAAAAGTAAAGTGATCTATTCTAAGAATTGCTTTTAATGGATATACGAAGTTAAAAACAAACATTCTAATAACAGAAAATATAAGTAAACATATACTGTGGGAGGTAGCCTACCGAGGTATGTGAGAAAATCATATATATTATTGAATTTTTAACTTTAGAAAAATATAGAATCTCCCGTGCGATCAAATTAGTTTTCGTTTATGTTGTGGGGTTTTAAGGGGTCAAATAAGAACAAAACGACGGGTAACAAATATGGGAAATGTATTAACAAAAGAGTAGACAATTACAGTACAGAAAAGTGGGAATTACGCCCGACAATAGAGTTATGAGCTGACTCGCATTGGCTTACTCTCCAAGCCATAATTGTCCCTGTTACTTATAGTAACCATCGGCGTATTCCATTAGTCTATAGGGTATATCACCTATAACAGATAAGTTTACCTTCGTCTTGACCAATTGTCTAACCATGTTTAAAGAATTCAGTATACCCTACCAATTTCCTATAGATGGAGGGGGAATATTGGGATATACCCTTTCCCAAGGGTATTTAAGATATGTGAAATGGAGACAGTTTCGTTCAGGATTTGAACTGATCTTTCCGTGTCCATTTCTTACGACGATATCCATTAATGAATTGTCCAATTAGATATGCATGTATGTATGTCCGTATGAAACTATGAAAAAATACGATTAACGACAACGTAAGCGAATATACATATTTAATACCACCAGTTATTACTGTTGGTGCAAAAATTATGAAGATTTCATTTATATCCCACGGTATTAGAAAATTAAGATATACATAGAAATAGCATTGAAATACTACTTAAAAATGTCCAGTATTTGTAAATCTCAAAAGTAAACAAATAAATACACCAAGATTATTTTCTGTACCTTCCTCTACGCAGTTGACGCTGGGTAGTGGAGTCTTGTCACAGATAAGTCAAATTGTATTTTATTCCAAATAAAACTGTTAAATCTAGTATTATCTGCGTTATTCGGACTATTGTCCCCATCTTCATTGTTATTTGTTAAAATCTAAAAGAAAATAGACAATGCAATATGTTTTAAAATTCGGGTTTTCGTTTCCTTCGATGGAAAAGCCACTTGAACATTTCAATGTCATTGTAATTATCTGCAATTTATGTCTTCGTCTTTTAATTAACCCAGGAATCAGCATAAATAGTGAAAATACCTTAAATAAACAGGTCGGTAAAAGGAAATATTAAATTATATACAATCAACTGATATGCGTTAATACCCTTGGGAAAGGTATGCAACCAACTATTCTCTCTCCATGTATGGATAAATACTTGCCTCTTTAACCTTGGTTAAACAATCAGTATAAGAGAAGCATAATGTGTAATTTAAACCTATAGGACTCTGCATAAGAAATTGACCTTGTACCATGTCCTACTCGTGCGTAGATGTTACGTAAATACATATATTAAACTGACAATAAATAAGTTTTTGTACAAGAATAAAATGTTTAGTGTAAATAATGCAAAGTCCATGAATTTTGAGTATTTGGCGCACGGTTTCAGCCTTGAGTAAAAGGAAACACATTTAAAATTTAATGTTGACTAAATAATTTTTTTTTGGCTTTTTACCAAAGAACATTTGGAAGGCATTACGTGTAAATTTGATTTTCCGTAACTGTTCTTATAAACTGGATATATGCCAAACGAAAAAAGAAATAGATAAAAAAAAAATATATCTAAGTATCTAAAATCGTGGCTATGTTATGTACAAAGCACAAGCCGATAATTTTCGTTCAATAGTAGAAACTGCATAGTAAGTTTTACAAAAGGAATAGATTTACTTTGCAGAAGGATTTTCCTGTTTATATATATATATATATATATATATATATATATATATATACCAACCGTTCCACACGAGCAGGATGTGACACTAGGCCAATTTCTTAAGCGGATTTCAACAGGTTTGAATTCAGAGTTTTCCTTCTCCTAGACCGGTTGCCTAACCAAGTTTAAAGAGCCCAGTCTGCCCTATTATTCATCTATAGCTGGAGGGAGAGTATGATTCATACCTTTCCCAAGGGTATTAGCGCAAAGTGAATATATTAGTTATATATATATATATATATATATATATATATATATATATATATAACTAAATTGAGAACACAAAAGTATACATACATATTTGTATATATATATTTTTTACATATATGCAGTATAGTAAATAAATAAGTAAAGGGTAATATATCTTCAGGGAAATACATTTTTTTCGACTTTTCTCGTCTCATCAGATCTGGTTGGTTTTTTTTATTATCATTTCACAGTCGATCTTACTGGTGTAATTTTCCCGTTTCTTTCTTTTTGAAAAATAAATAAAATGGAAAATCACACCAGTAAGACCGACGGTGAAATAATTAAAAACATAACTGATGAGACTAAAAAGTCGAAATAAATTTATTTTTTGAAGGTATATATATATATATATATTATATATATATAT
>CM042155.1:15085266-15137766 GCA_023376005.1 Doryteuthis pealeii
GGCTCTTAATCCACCGGGTACTTCCATCAGTTCTCCTACTTTACGACAGGCAGTTTTCCTTGTGTGCTATTATTTTCGCTGCTAGCTTGGCGATGGTTGTATCGACGCGGGAACTTTATTGCGTAGTTCGGGTTTACGTTCTATCGGCTGATATCCAGAAACTAGCGAAAAGTAAATAATATTCTATTTAAAATGTGTTCACTCGTGATTTATTAAATAGTAAAGTAATGTCGTGTCGGTGGGTCTAATGTCGGTCTCTTTTTAGCCAATTTTAGCGAGGGATGTCTATTCCCTTCTTATCATATTTCTGCGCTAGACCAAATTTAGTTAGATTTTGGTTGGTTTTGGCTCTGAGGTGGCGGCGGGCACAACTACCATCTTCGCTCTCCGTTCGTTTACTCCTCGCACTGATCCTGAGCTATTCTCGGATACGTCTGGTTGGCGAGACCTGGAATCGATACTAGGAACGATTGGTGGTTTCGGTAGGCTCGAAAGCTCTCTAAATTAGCGACTGTCGCTGAAGCCCGGTCCTAATGCGAGGCTATTATCAAATTATACATTAAAACTATATCATAAAAGCTAAAATAATAGTGGAAATAAACATTGAACCGCTGTGAAATAGTTTGGAACTAGTTGGTTTATATTTAAGGAAGGGTATGAACGGTTCAATGCGCCACAGTATGCAAAACACATTATGTTGACTGTTCTTTTGAGCCACTTCCTCGGACTAGAGGGTGTTTTTCAGCTTCCTCTCGATGGAACGAACTTCTGTTTGCTTCATTCCTCTCTTTCATTCGGGCGCAATTAGGATTCTTTGATGTATGAAGTTGCGCTAGAATCTGGGGATGTTGTTGAATGTAAAAGAGGGTGTACATTCCGGCAATGTATTGGTGCGTATTTGGTTTCTTTTCGCTGTTCTGATCATACAGAGAGAGGAATTGTTGATTTTGGAGAAGTTGGAATCTTATCGTGGCGGATTCTGCTTGGTTTTTCGTAGGGTTCATGTAGGCTAAAGTTTTACAATAAAAAGGGCTTTTACATTTTGTTTAATTCATTCGCTCGTATCTTGAAAAATCAAAAACGTAATGTGAAAACGGGCAATACTTGAGGCATCTTGGTGATATTTAATGAATCAACGCCAGTATTAAATACACAGTATGAAATGACACAAGTATATAATAATAAAGTAGAAATGGCAATAATAATTAACATTTGGAAAATTATGGCAATCGCTTTAGTGTATGGAGTGAAAAAGAAACGAATACTTTTGCTTTAAGGGCCATTGAATTAATAATGAATATATTTTCAAATTTTACGTTTCCTTGTCTACTAATTAGGCAATATTTATTTATTTCAGAAATTAATTAGAATCAACTAATATCAAAGTTTTATGTGTCAGTAAAGCGTATGCTTTCAATTTATTTTAGTATTGTCTTTCTAGATAGTTGTAATATATTAATCATCTAAATCTTATATAGACATTTCTCACTCTTTTAATTATATCTCTGAGGTATTTCTGTGAAATACTGGAGACTTTATTGTTCTTATGAATTTTAATTACAAACGTATTTGCATGATTTTTTCTGTTAAATTTATAGTTGTAAACAGTGCAAGAGTTTACTCTACCTTGATTTTGAGGCCTGGCTGTATTTTAATTTTCTGGCGTACATAATCTCTCTCGATTAATTACAATCCACAGTTTTAAAAGATCTAGACTCATCATATATTTAGCGTGCAGACGGGATTTCTCTAATTCCCTTGAGACTTCGGGCTTTCTGGTTCTTCATTCCCTCTCTCTCTCCCGTTTTCTGACGTCTGCCCCATGTTGAAATCCCCTGTGTTGTTTCCTCGGTCTCTGGTGCCTCTTAATGCCCTCTCTCGCTCTCTTGTAGAACGGTGGTGGCTCTGTGCTTTGTTGCTCGTTCTATGTCTGAATAATTTGTATTGTGGTACATTGGAAATTTTCGTATTAAAGATTCAACTCTTTTTCATTTGGTTTTCTTTCCATATTTCTCCTCCTTCTCTTCTTTCTTTTTCTTTTTCTCTCCTTCTGTTTTCTCTCTCTCGTTCATCTCTGTCTTTTTTTTTTTGTTTCTTTCTCTTTTTTTCGTTTCTGCCTCTTCTCTCTTCTCTTTCTTCTGTAGGGATCGGTGCAGTCGGTTTTGATCACATGCTTTTGGCTGTCTGTGTGATAATGTCGGTGAATTCATTAATATTCGTATTAAGACTAAGATTCGTTTGAATAAGTAGCTAGACTGCATCGTCTCTAGGACATTCTAAGATATGGTCATTCTCGATAGTTACGGTTATCGCTTCCGTGATAAGGGAGAGGTAAATGTTCTGGTATAGTTTATTCCTTGAACTTCTTTTCTCTCCACTTATCCGCCCCCTCTCGGTGCTTTCTCTTTCCTCTCTTTGTCCTTCTTTTCTCTCTGTAACGGGGTTATCTATTGCTTTGCCTGCTATCTAATAATATGGGTACAATTCTTCGCCTTATTAAGACAATGGTATTGCAGAATTAAGATCACCAAACATGCGACAGTCCAATTCTTGAACTTCTCTTTCTCTCTCTCTCTTGTCTCGTTCATCTCTTCTCTTCTCTCTCTACGACACGAGGGTTATTCTTCTTTTTGCTGCTAACTGTTGAGTATTGGTTACATGAATCCGTATTAAAGTACAACATTGTTAAATATCTAAGACTCATTAAACCATACGACGCCACAATTCTCTTGAATTACTCTTCCTTTCTCATTTTCTCCAGCTCCCTCCCCTCTTTCTTTCTTCTCATGTAACCGGCACTAGGGGGTTTTCCTCTTACTTTGCGCTTTGGCGTTCTTAACTTTCGATAATTCTGGATATATCCTCCGTCTTACGTTAAACACATGAATATAAGTACAAAGACTCCATACATTATAGATATTTCTCCATCATTAGAGCTGGAAAGTAAGTAAAGTTTGGTATATTATGATTTTACTATTGGTCTCTGAATATTTTGGAGAATGAGGCTTGATATTTAATGTTTTGGGATTATTCGAACTATTGTCCTCATCTGGGAGGCCGATAATACCTCCGAACCCTTTTTCAGGTATTTCCTAGTCGAATCGGGAACGATTCTCGGACCCAGGACCTCTGGAATGGGAACCTTTATGTGACTTAGGAGCGTCATGTTCGTAATCTTGGTGAGGCCTTCTCAGTTCATTACATATGGCTCCCGATTGAGATAAGTAGGTTCCTTGTTTTCTCTCGGAGGGTTTCCTGTAGTGTAATTACATTGTGTTTGATTAAATATACTAATTTTGTATGGTCATAGAGACATTACTTGTCAGAAGTCAGTGTGGTATTATGGTATCTTGAAAAATGCCTTAAAAAACGGGCATTGTACTTATATTTCTCATAGGCAGGGGTTAAGTCAGTCCGGTAGAGCGTTAGGTATAAACGACATGTTCCTAGTTCGATTCAAGATGCGCGCCAACTTCAGTGTATGGAGGTAGCCAAGGATATGTGGCGGTTAGAGTATGAGGGAGATGATGGTAGGTGTGGCACGCGCACCTCAGATGCAAAAATACAATGCTCTTGATCTAGTGCTAGTGAAAAGTGGGGACTTAGACTCCTCGGCTGTTTGGCTTATTTCCCGACTTTAGGCTGCTCCGAGATTTTTATATGAAACGAATAGAGGCATTCTTTTCATTGAACATCAGTGCATTATCAATATTAATTAAAGACGATTGTTTAAATTTTACCTCAAACTAAACTAGATCGACCTTAATAAAAAAAACAGTTGAATTTTGTTATGTTGGCTCGGGTCGTGGCTAGAGATGTGGTATTTCACGTTCAAGTGTCATTGGTTAGGAACAAGGGCTATTAATCTGTAGGACACCCGAACCCGAGTGAGCTCTGAGTGGACGCGGTGCAAAAAAATGCGTTTTTGATTTCCCGTAGTCATTCTCTTCAAGCGGGGCTTCCTCCAGGCACTGATCTATATTTAAACGAGCCTGCCGCTTTAATCTTAAGGGAAACATGCGTTGCCTGTGGGATTTGTCCCTGAGACCGCTTTTTTAATTTTATAACAAACGCTAGGCCCGACAGGACCATGCTGTCTATGTATTCATAAGACCACCGACTGGATAGCGATATGGAGAAAAAGCTTTGGTAAACTAAAAACCGCTTCATCTAATCGGTGTTTATTTGTACTTTATGTATTGTCATAGTTTCCATGGAAACGGATGAGGCATGGGTTCAGAAGTCGGTATATTATGGTAACTGAAGACGCACTTACCAATTGTGTTAATATTCTTCGGTGGATTTTTCGTAGATTCTAGAAACCATTAGATTGGCTTCTTTCCAGAACGATCAGTACATATTTTGTATGCCAACTGTTAAAAAATGTCCTATTAAGAGGGGTTATTGTACTTGCTGTATTTGTCACTTTTTTTTCGCCATAGCATACGAATTTTAAAGGCATATACTGTTAGAACATGCTGTGGTTTATATGGAATGATAATTTGAAAAGACACTATAACAAGATTCAGTGGTGTTTTTGTATTTTCATAGATTCTATAAAAAGGATTACGTGCATTACTTTCAGAACATCAGCACAATATTAGGTTAATGAAAAAATGCCTATAAAAAGTGTTATAATTGCTGCTCTGGATTCTCTGTATTAATTGAGGCATCTCTTTCAGTAACGTATAATAATATTATTGATATGAAGACCCTCTTTCAAAAGGTTGTTATTGTACTTAACTGGTTATTCCCCAAGAACGAAAGGAGGCATTACTTTCAGAGGCGTCAGTATGTATTATGGTTCGATGAAATATGATTGCAATGTCTTTCCAACTAAACTAGAAGCTAGCGGCTCTTGATTAACAAGCAATTATTTTAATAACAGAAGAGGAGAAACTATTGTACTCTTGGATTTGTTATTTCCATGTAAAAAGCACAATTTTGGGAAGCACTCACTTCTTGTAATTGACTTCTCCAGATTATGGTTTACAGAAAGAATAGAAGAAAAAAACTATTTAAATAAACTCGTTATAAATATATATATGAATGAGGTATTTTGTGTTTAAACAGTGGTAAATAAAGCAGAAATTTCTGATTCTATAACCTTGTAAATATAAATGCCTTTCTTTTTAATCTTGCGACAATTAGTTTCACGAAATAATTTGCCTGATTATTACGAAATACTTTTTTTATCGCTTCTATGACTTCGACGCAATGTAAGAAAAGAACAATGCTAAAGCGAGACGCGTTTCTTAAATGGTTTCCACTTTTGCTCATTATATTTTCGATTTTTCTTAGTAGCTTAAATTGGAGGGACAACGCACTAAATGATTCTTGTGGGAATGTGATTTGGAACGTGCCAACAGAAGAGTATTAACTCACGCATATGGATTTAGAGGAAAAACATATAGATAAAGTTCCTTTTTTTTACTTTCTATTTCTTTATTAGAGTTTCTGGCAAGACGAATTACACTAGCGAGAGGGGACAATTATTGTGGTTATTAGTTGCAAACATTAATCGTTTAGGGTATGTTTTTTACTTATTCAATTACTGTCGACTATTTTTTATTTATTTATCTATTTCTTATTTTATTCTATTTTTTGACAATAAGTTGTGTATATATTATTTGTATTTTATATTTTTCTTTTGTATCGACATTTTTTTACTTTGCTTCTAGTTGACGATAAGTTTTCCACATTAATCTTGACTGTGGGTGTAAGTATTGAATTTTCGATTGATTAATTGAAAGGAAAAAGTGTAATTCTTATCTGGTAATTTATAGAAATTAAGAAAAAGTAAAAGAGAAAGGTTTTTTTTTAGCGGCAAAGATTTCTAAAAGCATCGGAAGTCCATTTTCTGAGAATGGCGGAAACGGTTTGTCTTCGGCTCGAACATGCGGAAGTAAAGGAACACACACTTTTCGCCCGAGAACCGACCTGTATATTGGGGGATCCGTTTCGGGGAGTGTTTAGCTAGTCTAGTAAGTTTTAGGAATAGTGCTAATGAATGGGTATTTATGATAGATTTAAGATTAAACCAATTCTTTTCTTCTTTACATTGAAGACTACATGCTGGGCGTAACGAGAATATGGTTTTACTCCCTATATTTGGCCTATTAAAACCTACTAGTAAGTATGTTGTTTTTTAGAACCATAAATATGGGCTGTTGTGCCGCGACCCATGAATAACGGAATCTTTACTGGTACGTGACTACAAACTCATTGTGATATATAAGCAAAAGCAGAAGTTGTAAACGCTTGAGTGATTTGTTTATTAAATGACAGCTATTCAGTATTTATGACTAAAGCGTTGATGTGGCATTAAAGAACAACAACCACCAACCAACAACGTAATTTACTCTGCTACAATTTTCCATAATAGGCAAAATGGATTTTATAAATTTTGTACCTATACAACACAGGGTTATACATATACAGGTAAAGTCGGCGGTGGCTAATGTCAGCATCAATCAGACAGCGAAGGAGTCTTACTTCCTCTTTCACTAGCGTAGACATGAAGATTTCTTTTGCTTGTCTAAGGTGGAGAGCGGACCTACCTCAGTTCTCAATTTACAGAACTTCGAGATCCCTTGTCTACTCATACGCTGTTTTTGACGCAAGGGTCGGCATTTAACCTTGGCGGACGCTCTACTGCTGACTGAGCTGATTTATAATATGTCCTTCAAGAACACCTTTTATCTACACACTTCTCCAGCGGATTAGAATTTTCTGCCATGAAATGAATATTATATTGTAAAAGTGCTAATAGAACACCAATTATTTTTCAAACTAAAGCCAAATTAATCTATTAATTATATATATGCTTATCTTATTCTTTACAAGATTCGGTTTGACTTAGAAAGAAACAGTTTAGCATGTGAACATAATTATGGTCGTCTATAGCATATGCATCAACTTAGAGGTAATAGTGTGTTAATAGTAGGTAGGCTCGACTTGATGATAAATCTCGTGCGTATGCAGTCTTAGTGCATCCAAGCACTAATACACGGAACACAATCATATAAATGTTTAGTGAGAATGATTCTGTTTAAGCGGTTAATGAATTCTATTTTTGTTATTTCAATTTTGCATTCATCCTGTGGATTTTTTAGTTGAATTATAAGTATTCTGTATGTTATAATTGACTTTCTGTGTGAATATATATATATTTTTTATTTTTATATTTGTATTTGATTTTTTGGAAATATTGGACGCCTTTTTTTCCAAAATTTTGGCTCAAAATTTTGTTTTTTCTTCTGCTTTCTTTTTTATTCATCTTTTATGGTGATATTTTTTATTATTATTATTATTATTATTTATTATTATTGGTTACTCCATTCTGAGTTTTTTTCAACACTCGCAAAAGCGGTGGTTCAACTGGTTAGGTTTCTGTGTGACTCAGCAAGAGTTTTCTTTCTTTTTGTTCTCCAGGACTCTTTCTGAGCTGTTCATAGCGCTCTCAATATGCTTGTCGTCTGGATGGTCTCGATTCTTTCTCCGATTTTTTAATTCATCCAAGGCCAATTACCATCGGACGACTTAAACCCTCATGTTCCACATTTTTTTTTAGTTTTCTGGCAGTCTAGTTTTATCATTTTTTTTTTGTTTTCTTTCATTTTCCCTTGTGATAGCGGGACGGAATGTTCTCTACTTGTATTGTGTCACAAAGGTCTTTCTTCTCTGATTTGAACATTTATTTATTATTATTGATTATTATTTTATTATTATTTTTTTATTTATCTAATTTCCTGCTATTGAGATGTCTTGTGTTGGTTATTGCTTGCATGGACTGCAAATTGCTTTTTTATATAAGGGTATTGTTTGCTTGTGTAATGCACAGCCAGACTGTTTTTCAACAATATATGCTTAAATATACAATAAAGAATGTGTTCTGAATCTGACTGTTGAAATTGGGGTGCGTCTTATATATCGTTCGTCTTATATGCGTCAATCGGTATTAATATTTTAAATTACTTTTACAATGAAATTTGTAAATTGTGGAACAGTATTTCTTAAATAATTCTGTTTTGCTTTTTCGTATATCTGGTATTGTAATCTTGACAAATTGGCAATTAGAGTAGGGAGACTGAACAGAATGAACTACAAGTTAACATTGTTAGTATAGCATTTTAATTCTAAGTTTATTACAACATTTCATGAAATGAATTAAAACTTCAGTTTAACAAAAATGATACTATATGAAACTCTTCTCTATGCATGAGACCTGACGCTTTGAGATACTTGATATTTAGCCAGTACAGTGTACGGTTAGGCACAAGGTCTATTAAAGTGGGAACACTACAACCGTGGACTTATGGGTGGTTCGGTCACTTTCAGATACTTACCTTGGTCGCTAGAGAAAGGATTTTTAGGATATTCTAGTATTTCTTGCCATATCTCTTGTTCTAATTCATTTAGATTAACTACTAGTTATAAGTCAGTTTCGGATTTTATTACATTACTTAGGCATATATTGGCTTGACACATATTTCGTCTGGATGTTTAGAGGATGGTGTCTTTATACGTCCAAATCTTTAAATCAGATTTTGAAAAATATTATTTTATATCCAAAGAGGCCGGTTAGGTAAGTGGTAGGTGTTCCCGACTAGGAACACACCGGTTTCCTGGTTCGATACGGCCTCGCCAACTAGCGTATGAGTAGAAGGGATCTGTGGACGGTAAAGTAAGGACTTAGTAGGTGTAGCATCCCTCAGACACAGCACACAAATATCTTGGTCTGCCTGTGAACAGGGGTTAGATTCGCCTCGCTCTGGGCTGAACTGCTAACTTTAGGCGCACCGTACGATTTTACTTTTTAACAAATTTTTTATGTCAAAAGAGTAATATAAACTAAGCAAAAATAGAAGAGCATTTAAAAAAAGAATTATCCTGAGAACATTTTTCCTGATAATGTACAATTTCTAATACCTTTTTAGTTCAGTTTTTTTTGGGAAAATTAAATTTTTAATTAAATCTAATTAATATATATAATTAATTAAATTAAATGTGAATTAATATAATTAATCAAATATTAATAATAATTAAATCAATTAACGAGGCAAATTCAATAGAATTTATTATTGCAAAATAGAATAACGAAATTCATTGGAATTAATCAAATTATTTTTTCGCTAATTAGACATGCAAAACTTTTATATTTTATATAATGATGGTCGACTAAATTTGTGTTATTTTTACTATAATATTCTGTTTATATGAGCTTAAGATTTGTCGCATTTTATCTTCAGTTTAAAGCGTTTTGTTTGTTCTTGTTTTACGGCATATTAAACCTCGGTGGTCACTTATATGGCAAACACAAGATGATGAATGGGTATTTCAACATTCAGTCGTTTTAAATTGAATGACTTTCTTATTGTCCGATTTTCTTTTCAACCCAATTTTTTAAAATGAAACAATTCAAATGGTTTGGCATCGTTGTAAATGCAACGTAATTCAAATGTTATTAGAAAATATTACGTGTTTATTTCATTGATATTTGGCATTTAATGATTATGAAAAGATATTTTTGGGTATTTGTGTCTGATGTTTTCAGGACTTGCCTATTTATGCTGGTGTTTTACCGAGCCGCTCGGCGAATTTGCAGTTTACTTATTTTTGAGTCCGTTTTTTTTTTGTCAACTTTTAATTTTTTTATTATACATATTTAAAGACAAAAATAGGATTTATTCTAATGAAATTAGCACATCTCGTTTCTTTGTTAATTAGTCTTCTCTTGATTTGTGTTTCGTTGTGTTGAATTTTAACGCGGGTCCAGTTTTTGATTAAAGGTGATCACTATTTTTGTAAGAATTTATTTTATAAGTGGGAGTTTAGGAAGGATTAATACTCAATTTTTATCATTGAATGTTGTAAAAGAAATTCTCATGACGGTTACACTGTCTCTCAATGAGGAAAATGATAGCCTTAAAGTCTACTGCTTTTAGACGATGATTAGCGCATACATATATAGTGGCTCGGCCAAGATTTGCACCTGGTATAAGGCAACATAGACAATCTATTTTCAATTTATCAAGATAGATATCATAACAAAGTATGTTGTATTGGCTCAAGAGAAACAGGTAAATAGTTGTCGTTTTTAATGCTCTCGTTAATCAGTAAATCCGCAGGTGAAAGAAAGAATGTGTTCTTTAGTTTGCTTCAAGGACTGCTTGAATTCTTCCATTAATTTGCAGACTAGAAACAAGGTACTATCCACTTTCATTTTTACATATATATTAGATATAATCAACCTTATCATCAGACGACATGTCGCTGGGGGCGTTAGAAATGCACTTGACTGACTCTGCATGAGGGGTAAGATCCCAATGGGGCCTGGTTCGCCGTAGGTGGCGACCCGTGATGTCTTATGATAGAGCCCGGGGATGAGCTTGTTCATGACTGGCAATACTCCACTTGGGCCTATATTTGGGCTAGACGGGGGTGAGAGCCTCCTCCGATCAGTCGGCTGTCAGTCAAGCATAACCGATAATGTTTTCCCAATCCCTGTTGCCCTTGATGGCAAGCCAACCCTTTTTTAATCCTTTATGGGTGCTAGAAGGCGGTGGCTGCGTGGTCCTGGGAATGCGTTAAACTCTATTTCTGATGGTGAGCGTTCCAGTTTTGGAAGGTTTGGGGAAAAGTGTGAAGCAACTACCTTCATGACATTGCTCCTGGTCCATTCTGAACCCGGAGTGGTAGTATGTTTATTGGGTTGTCCCATCTATGCGGTTTAAATAGATTTATTACAGGAGTTGTATAACAAATTTTGGTATTCATTCATTAATGATTTTTGATTTATTTCAACAATTTATCGGCATTAAATCCCACTGAGGTGATATGCGGTAAACACTAAAACCAAACAAAACATCTCAGAGGAATAATAACGAGTGGTGTGATGAAGCGTCTTAAAAATAAATTTTCTTTTCTTTCAATGACACCGTTTATGATTTCGCCTGATGGACGTATTAATAAGTAATATTGTATGAAAACAAACGCTGCGAACACAAGCAGAGCTATTTTTATTTCATGAATAAACACACTGCACTAAAATATTTATCAATTTTTCCATACGTACGTCTGTAGTGCATCGTCAGGATCGCAAGGTTGGAGGTTCGATACTGGATCGCAACTCACGCATGCATAGCACGGTTTGGTTAATTTGATTCTTGCGGTAAAGAGGGGGAACTGACAATAGGCGTGGTCGCTCCACACGAGCAAAAATATTCCGGTCTAGTGTTAGCTGGCAAAGGTGATAGACTCCCTCGCTGTTCGACTATTACCTGACCGATGTGGCAACTCCATTTAGACCGTCTCTTCCTTCCCTTTTACATACATTTTTGATTATACTTTAATTTAACCGGATTATGGATGCTGGTGCTGAATGCTGATAATGAATAGTGACGGTTGGCAAGAGACTAATGGGAATCCGTGCTGGAGCGTTACCTGTGATTATCAGATTTACGGAGGACCTAGTGAAGGATCGAACTCGCTATTCAGTTTTAAAGTTTATCAGAAATTTGTTAACCGATTTAATCAAATATGTAAGGTCCTTAAATATATGAATCACATTTTTAATGTCTATATGTACTATAACGGTAATTATTCGTTTCAAAGCATCCAGCCGTGTATGTCACTACTGTATCCTGGCAATTTCACTTAGAATCTAAAGACAAGGACTTGAAAAAAAAGTAACTGACAAGAATGCTGCTGCTTGGTTGAACAAATCATTGAACAGTTTTGCTTTGGTTGGTTTTAACGGCATTCTCCAACCTCAGTGTCTCATTTATGAGCGATGGTGGGGTTATTTTCGTATTTTGCCTGGAGAGTTGTCTGCCCCGTTTAGTTTCGCTTGTTCCGCAGGGGCTCGGGTATTTAAGCCTCTGATTTGAACTTCCCATCCTCTTTTTTTGCAAGCGGTCTACCCCTTTCTCGGTGGGGGCTTCGGCCTTAACACTTGGCACCCACTGCTAGTACAAGTCCTTATCAGATATTATGACTATCCTTTAGTCATTATCGTAAACTACGTTTTTATGTACATTTAGGTTCCTTTGATTACCTAAATATCTGGTATTTTACATTCTTGAATGTGTATTAATTCTACTCTTGTATATGTATTATGGTACCCCTGTTTAAGAAAAATGTTTTGTCCCAAACCTTTGTCGGAGTTTGTTTGCGTTTCAACGAGTTATGACTTTGTCATAACCTTTGAATCTTACACCGCCAAGTTTTGAATAATTCATTCTTAATATTTTTTGTAATTACACATTTTTCTTTTAACCCATAGATGTTTGCCCTAACAGTTTGCTACGCTCTCCAGTGTCAGAGTCGACGCTGGAGCAATGGTGATGAAGGGGTACTCCGCATTCCCCCAATCAGAAACTGGAAACCTTCACATCCGTAGATTTAATGTCAGTCCAGGATATGAAACCTCAGCCAAAGCCTTCTAACATATAAAAACCGTTTGTGGGCTTGACATAAGGCTCAGTAGAGTTGGGGCAATCCTATGGTGTTTAGGGCTGATATTTGATTAACCTCGATTGATATCTGGGGAGTTTAGTGCCTATCCGAGCCGTCTAGGATAATTACGGGTCTTAAGTGGAGTGTTGGAAAGGCATGATTACTGTTTTTCCAAAAGGATTCCGTCCTTAAGCATCATGGGTCACGCCCATGGACAACTGTGGCTCCATTGGGTGCATCGAAGTACGTTTATCCGTTAAAATTGGCAAATCGTCGTCAAATTAAAACGCGGAAAATATTGGCTTGTTGCATGATTTTAATGAATTTAATTACTATCTAAGCGAACGATTAATGTTTTTTTTACTTTAATTTTAACGCGTTTGTTGTGTTTTTAACCGTTTTTCATTGGATGTTATTTTCCTCAACGAGGGCCGAAAGAGAACTAATTTTTAAAGGATGATATAATATTTCCGCGAATTTATGAACATAAAAATGCGGGATTTTACAAACTTTTGGTCTTCATTACTTAAAAGCCGGATACTTTCTATTTCAATATTACAGGCGACGCGTGCTTTTTTTTTTAAGTATGAATGACCAAAAGTGTAATAATCCGCATTTTTATGTTCATAAATTCTCGAAAATATTTATCATCTTAAAAATTAGTTCTCTTTCGGCCCTCGTTAGGAAAATAACATCCAATGAAAAAACGGTTAAAAACACAACAAACGTTAAAATTTAAGTAAAAAATAACATTAATCGTGTCCTTAGTAGTAATTAAATTCATTAAAATCTATGCACAAGCCAAATTTTCCCGTTTTAATTTTGACGACGATTTGCAATTTTAACCGGATAACGTTACTTCGATGCACCCAATGGAGCCACATGTTGTCCATGGGCGGTGACCCATGATGCTTAAGGACGGAATCCTGTTGGATAAACAGTTCATGCCTTGCAACACTCCACTTAGACCCGTAATTATCCTAGACGGGCGGTCGGATAGGCCTACTCCGATCAATCGGGTAATCATGTCAAGCCCTAACACCTATATGATTGCCCCAACTCTACTGGCCTTATGTCAAGCCCCAACGGTTTTTTATATGGGTGGTAGAAGGCTTTGGCTGAGGGTTTCATATCCTGGGACTGACATTAAATCTATCTGATGGTGAGGTTCCAGTTCTGGAGGTTTGGGGAATGCGGAGTACCCCTTCATCACCATTGCTCCCAGGTCGACTCTGACCTGGAGTGGTAGCAACTGTTAGGGTCACATCTATGGGTTAAATAGAAAAATGTGTTTACAAAAATGATTAAGAATGAATTTATTTCAAAACTTTGTCGGTGTAAGATTCAAAGGTTATGACAAAGTCATAACTCGTTGAAACGCAAACAAACTCCGACAAAGGTTGAGGGACAAAACATTTTATATAACAGGGTACATAATACATATACAAGAGTAGAGATAATGACACATTCATGAATGGTAAAATACCAGATATTTAGGTATCAAAGAGATACCTAAATGTACATAAAAACGTAGTTACGGATACATGACTAAAGGATAGTCATATATCGTATAAGGGACTTACTAGCAGTGGGTGGCCAGTGTTAAGGGCCGAAGCCCCACCGAGAAAGGGGTAGACCGTTGCAAAAAGAGGATGGGAAGTTCAAATCAGAGGCTTAAATACCCGAGGCCCCTAGCGGGAACAAGCGAAACTAAACGGGCAGACAACTCTCCAGGCAAATACGAAAATAACCCCACATCGGCATTAAATGACGCACTGAGGTTGAAATGCCGTTAAACCAACCAAAGCAAACTGTTTCAATGATTTGTTCAACCCAGCGAGCAGCATTCTTGTGCAGTTACTTTTTTTTTCAGTCCTTTCTTTAGATTCTAAGTGATGCAGGGATACAGTAGTACATACACGGCTGGTGCTTGAACGAATTACCGTTTTATACATATAGACATGTAATAAATGTGATTCATATATTTAAGGGTACCTCATATTTGATTAATGGTTAACAAAGTTACTGATACGTTAAAACTGAGTAGCGAGTTCGATCCTCACTAGGTCCTCCGTAATCATGATAATCACCAGGTAACGCTGCCAGCACGGATTCCCATTAGTCTCTTGCCAACCGTCACTATCATTTATCAGGCATTCTGCACAGCATCCATAATCCGGTAAATTAAAGTAAATCAATATGTATGTAAAAGGGAGTAGAGTCGGTGGAGTTGCCAATGGTCGGTAATAGTCGAACAGCGAGGGAGTCTATCACCTTTCCGCTAACACTAGACCAGGAATATTTTTGCTCGTGTGGAGCGCCACGCCTATTGTCAGTTCCCCTCTTTACCGCATAGATCAAATTAACCAAACCGTGCTATGCATGCGCTGAGTTGGCGAGGTCCAGTATCGAACCTGCAACCTTGCGATTCCTTGACGGATGCACTACAGGTACGTATGGAAAATATGAAAAAATATTTAGTGCATGTGTTTATTCATGAAATAATAAATAGCTCTGCTTTTGTTCGAGCGTTTTGGTTTTCATAAATATTTACTTTATTAATCGTCATCAGGGCAATATCATAGAACGGTGTCATGAAAAGAAAAGAAAATTTATTTTAAGACGCTTCATCACACCACTCGTTATTATTGCTCTGATGATGGTTTGGTTTGTTTTGTTTTACGGCATATCAACCTCAGTGGGTCATTTAATGCCGATAAAGTTTTGAAATAAATCAATTCTTAATGGATAATACCATTTTGTTTATCAACTCCTGTTTTTCTATTTAACCCATAGATGGGACCCTAACAGGTACTACCACTCCGGGTCAGAATGGACCAGGGAGCAATGGTGATGAAGGTGTGCTCCACTTTTCCCAAACCTCCAAAACTGGAACCTCACCATCAGATAGAGTTTAACGTCATTCCCAGGACCCGCAGCCACCGCCTTCTAGCACCCATATGATAAAAAGGGGTTGGGGCTTGCCATAAGGGCAACAGGGTTGGGAAAATCATATCGGTGCTAGGGCTTGACGTGACCAGCCGATTGATCGGAGGAGGCTCTCCGACCGCCCGTCTAGCCCAAGATAGGGCCAAAGTGGAGTATTGCATGTCATGAACAGCTCATCCACCTGGGCTCTATCCTTAAGCATCACGGGTCGCCACCTACGGCGAACAGGTGGCCCCATTGGGGGAGTCTTACCCCTCTGCAGAGGTGCAGTCAGTGCATTCTAACGCCCCAGCCGACAGGTCGGTCTGATGATGGTTGATATATCTAATATATATGTAAAATGAAAGTGGAAGTACTTGTTTTCTAGTCTGGAAATTAATGGATAGAATTCAAGCAGTCCTTTTGGAAGCAAACTAAAGAACACGATTCTTTCTTTCACCTGCGGATTTACTGATTAACGAGAGATTAAAAAACGGATATTTACCTGTTTTCTTGAGCAATACAACATTATTTGTTATATATCTATCTTGATAAATTGAAAATAATTTGTCTATGTTGCCTGTATACAGGTGCAAATCTTGTTGCCGAGCCACTATATATGTATGCCTAATCATCGGATCTGCGAGTAGACTTTAATGCTATCATTTTCCTCATAGAGACAGGTGGTAACCGTCATGAGAATTTCTTTTACAACATTCAATGATAAAAATTGAGTATTTAATTTCCTAAACTTCCCACATTAATAATTTAATGAAGTATCTTACAAAAATAGTTATCACCTTTAATCAAAAACTGGGACCCGTAAAATTTCAACACAACGAAACACAAATCAAGAGAAGCTATTTAAGCAAGAAACGAGGATTTGCAATTTCATTAGATATAAATCCTATTGTTGTCTTTGAAATATATAATTAAAAAATAAAAGTGACAAAAAAAACGACTCAAAATAAGTTAAACTGCAAATTCGCCTGACGCTGGCTCGGTAAAACACAGCATAAATTAGGGCAAGGGTCCTGAAAGACATCAGATCAAAATTACCAAAATATCTTTCATAATTCATAATTTCAATATTATCAATGAAATAAACACGTAAGTATTTTTCTAATACATTTGAATTTTACGTTGGGCATTTAAACGATGCAAGACCATTTGGAATGTTTCATTTTAAAAATTGGGTGAAAGAAAATCGGACAAATAAGAAGTCTTCAATTAAACGACTGGGAATGTGGAGTACCCATTCATCATCTTGTGTTGCCATTAAGTGACCCACCGAGGTTAATATGCCGTAAAACAAAACAAACAAAAGCGCTTTAACTGATAAAAGCGACAAATCTTATAGTCTCATATTAAACAGATATGTTATAGTAAATAAACAAATTTTTAGTCGACCATCATTATTAAAATATTAAATTTTGATGTCTAATTTAGCGAAAAATTTGATTAATTCCAAATTGAATTTCGTTATTCTATTTTGAATTTATAATCTTTGAATTTGCCTCGTTTTAGATTGATTTTAATTATTATTAATATTTGATTAATTATATTTAATTCACATTTAATTTATTAATTATTATATATTAATTAGTATTTAATTAATTATTTTAATTATTCCAAAACTGAACTTTAAAAAGGTATAGAAATGTATCGATTATCAGGAAAAATGTTCTCAGGATTAATTCTTTTTTTAAATGCTTCTTTCTATTTTTTCTTAGTTTATATTACTCTTTTGACATAAAAAAAGTTTTTAAAAAGTAAAGTCGTCGGGGTGGCCTAAAGTTGGTATCAGCCAGAGCGAGGGAATCTAACCCCTGTTCACTAGTGCTAGACCAAGGATATTGTGTGTGTGTCTGAGGTGGAGTGCTACACCTACTAGCAGGTCCTTACTTTACCGCACAGATCCCTGTGCTACTCATACGCTGAGTTGGCGAGGCCGGTATCGAACCAGGAACCGTGTGGTTCCTAGTCGGACACTCTACCGACTTACCTTAACCGGCCCTTTGGATATAAAATAATTTATTTTTTCAAAATCTGATTTAAAAGATTTGGCGTATAAGGGACACCATCCTCAAACATCAGACGAAATATGTTCAAGCCAATATATTGCTGAAGTAATGTTAATAAAATATCGAAACTGACTTATAAACTAGGTAGTTAATCCTAGATGGAATTAGAGACAATTGATTATGGCAGAAGATACTAGATATCCTAAAATTCCCTTTCTCTTAGACCGGTAAGTATCTGAAAGTGACCGCCACCCATAAGTCACGGTTTGTGAGTGGTTCCACTTTAATAGGACCTTGTGCCTAACCCGTACATGTACGTGGTAAATATCAAGTATCTCAACGTCGTCTCTATGCATAGGAAAGATGTTTATATAGTTAGTCATTGTTTTGTTGTTAGAACTGAAGTTTTAATTCATTTATTTGCTGTTGTTAGTCTTAGAATTAAATGCTATACTAACATATGTTAACTTGTAGTTCATTCTGTGTCATGTCTCCCTCTCTGGCAATTTTGTCAAGATTTAGCAATACCAGATATACGAAAAGCACAAAACAGAATTATTTAAGAAATTAGCTGTTTCCACTTTTACAATTTCATTGTAAAAGTAATTTGAAATTATTAATTACCGTATTTGACGGCATATAAGACGAACGGATATATAAGACGCACCCCCAATTTCAACAGGTCAGATTCAGGAACACATTCTTTATTGTATTTAAGCATATATTGTTGAAAACAGTCTTGCTGTGCATTACACAAGCAGAAACATAGCTGTATAAAAGCAATTTGGCAGTCCATGCAAGCAATAAGCATACACAAGACATCTCAATAGCAGGAAATAATAATAATAATAATAATAATAATAATAATAATAATAATAATAATAATGTTGACAAGAAGAGGAAGACTTGTCATCTCGTGGACTTTGCCGTCCCGGCTGATCACAGAGTGAAAATGAAAGAAAACGAAAAAAATGATAAATACTTAGACCTTGCCAGAGAACTAAAAAAAAATGTGGAACATGAGGGTTAAGGTCGTGCCGATTGTGATTGGGGCCTTGGATGAATTAAAAATCGGAGGAAGAATCGAGACCATCCAGACTACAGCATTATTGAGATCGGCTGGAACACTCAGAAGAGTCCTGGAGACCTGAGGAAACTTGCTGTCACTCAGCCTCCAGTGAACCACCGGCTTTTGCAGGTGTGAAAACTCGAATGGAGTGAAATAATAATAATAATAATAATAATAATAATAATAATAATAATAATCACCTAAGATGTATAAGACGCAGGGCAAATTTTTGAGCCAAAATTTTGGAAAAAAAGTGCGTCCTATATGCGTCAAATACGTTAAATGATATATTTATTCCCGGTCAATTATTTTCTTTTTCTTATTCAACTAAAATCCACAGGATGAATGCTAATTGAAATCAATGTTCATTCCGGCTTACAGTTCTTTCTCATAAACATTTAATATGATTGTGTTGGTGTTTGTGTTGGTGAAATAAGGACTGCATAGCGACGATATTTATCTTCAAGTGAGCCTACCTACTATTAAAAGCTATTACCTAAGGTTGTGCTATATCTATAGACGACCATTAATTATGTTCACTGCTTGAACTGGTTCTTTTTAGTCCCGAATCTTGTGAGATAGATAGATAGGTATATAGATTAATAGATAATGTGGCTTTAGTTTGAAAAATAATGGTGGTTTCTATTGCATTTTACGAATTATAATATTCTATGTTCATGCAGTTTATCTGGAGAAGTGTGTAGATAAAATGTGTGTGTCTCTTGAAGGACATATTATAATTCTAGCTCAGTCAGTAGAGCGTCCGCCAAGGTTAAATGCCGACCCTCGTCAACTCAGCGTATGAGTAGCACAGGGATCTGTGTGGTAAATTGAGGAACTGAGGGTAGGTGCCGCTCTCCACCTTAGACGCTAAAAACAATCTTCATGGTCTACCGCTAGTGAAAAGGAGATAGACTCCTCGCTGTCTGATTGATGCTGACATCAGGCCACCTGCCGACTTTACTTGTATATTTATTAGATCTGTGTTTGTATAGGTACAATTTATAAATCCATTTTGCTTATTTATTTGGATTGTAGCAGGTCAATTACGTGTGGTTGGTTGGTTGGTTGGTTGGTTGCTTTAATGCACATCAACGCTTTTTAGTCATTTAATACTGAATAGTGTCATTTTAATAAACAAATCACTCAAGGCGTTTACAACTCCTGCTGTTGCTTATATATTCACAATGAGTGTGTGTAGTCACGGTACCATAAAAGATTCCGTGGTATTGTCATGGGTCGGGCAGCTAACAGCATATTTAGTGGGTTCTAAAAAAACAACATACTTACGTAGTAGTGTTTGTAGATAGGCCTAATGGAGTCCTTATTTCTCGTTCGCCCAGTGTAGTCTTTTCAGTGAAAGAGAGAAAGAATTGGTTAATCTTTTCTATCATAAATCCCATTCATTATCACTATCCTGAAACTTACTAGACTAGCTAAACACTCCCCAAAACGGATCCCCCAATATACAGGTCGGTTCTCGGGCGAAAAGTGTGTGTTCCTTTACTTCCGCATGTCGAGCCGAAGGGACAAATCCGTTTCCACCAATTTGGAACTTCTGATGCTTTTAAAATCTTTGTCCGCTAAAAAAGCCTTTTCTCTTTTCTTTTTCTTTTTCTCTTTACCCAGAAATTAGATTACCGTTTTCCTTTCAATTTCAAATCGTTCAATTACGTTACACCCACAGGTCGATAATTGGAGCTTCGTCACTGGATGCAGTATAGTGTCATACGAAAACATGATACGTTTTGATCACACTTTGTAGATAGATAGATAGATAGATAGATAGATAGTCGCAGTGTATATGTAAAAAATTACCCTACGATAATGTTTGCACTAATAATCCACAATATTGTTCCCCTCTCGTAGTGTAATTCGTCTTGCAGTAAACTCTTAACAAATGAAATAAAAATAAAAAAGGGAACGTTATCTATTATGTTTTTGCCTCTAACCATATGCGTGAGTTAGATACTCTTCTGTTGGCACGTTCCAAATCACATTCCCACAAGGAATCATTTTAGTGCGTTGGTCCCTTCAATTTGAATGTACTAAGAAAAATCGAAGAATATAATGAGCAAAAGTGGAAACCATTTTAAGAAACGCGTCTTCGCTTTTAGCATTGTTCTTTTTCTACATTGCGTCGAAGTCATAGAAGCGATAAAAAAAAGTATTCGTAATCAATCAGGCAAATATTTCGTGACTATTGTCGCAAGATAAAAAGAATGGCATTCATTTTACAAGGTGAATCGAATTTCTGGCTTTATTTCCCTTTTCCTTTCCTTATTTCATATACATATTTATTTACGTTTATTTTATTTTTTTTCTTCTATTCTTTCTGTCCTAACTGGAGAAGTTCATTACAAGAGTGAGTGCTTCGTTGTTGCTTTTTACAGGAATAAACAAATCAAGAGTACAAATATGTTTCTCCTCTTCTGTTATTTAAAATAATTGGCTTGTTATCAAGGCCGCTAGCTTCTAGTTTAGTTTGGAAGAGACATTTTGCATCGTATTTCATCGACCATAATACATACTGACGCTCTGAAAGTAATGCCTCCTTTCGTTTCTTGGGAATACATTAAGTACAATAACACCTTTTGATAGAGGGTCTTTTCAGTTACCATAATATATAGTGACGTTCTGAAAGTAATGCCCCTATAATACAGCAAATCCAGCAGCAATTATAACACTTTTTGATAGGGCATTTTTTCAGTTACCGTAATATGTACTGATGTTCTGAAAGTAATGCATGCATTCCTTATTATGGAAACTATGACAAATACAGCAAGTACACTGATACCTTTTGATAGGGTCTCTTTTCAGTTATCATTATATACACAGATGTTCTGAAAGTAATGCCTATATTCGTTTCTATGGAAACAGTGACAAATACAGCAAGTACAATAACCCTTCTTGATAGGACATTTTTTCAATTGGCATACTATGTACTGAGGTTCTGAAAGTAATGCCTCTAATGGTTTCTAGGGAATCTATGAAAAATACCGGAAGGATATTAACACAATTTGGTAGGTACGTCTTTTCAGTTACCATAATATGTACTGACGTTCTGAAAGTAATGCCTCTATCCGTTTCCAGGGAAACTATGACAAATACATAAAGTACAATTACACCGTTAGATAGGGCGGGGTTTTAGTTACCAAGTGCTTTCTCTCCATATCGCTCAGTCGGTGGTGCTTATAATACATAGACAGCATGGGCCTTTCGGGGCCTGCGTTTGTTATTGTAAATTAAAAGCGTTGGTCTCAGGGGACTATCCCCCAGGCAACACATATTCCCTTGATTTAAAGGGGCAGGGCTGGGTTTATAGTCCAGTGCCTGAAGAGCCGTGCTTGAGGGGGAATGCTGACGAAATCAACGCATTTTTGCACCCGCCACATAGGGCCTTGTGCCTAACCAATACACTTGGGATACGTGGTAAATACCACATCTCTAGCACGACCCAGCCACATAAAAAAAATGAACTGATTTGTTATTAAGGCTTCTAGTTTAGTTTTGAGGTAAAATTTTACATCGTCTTTTAATTAATATGATATGCACTGATGTTCTGAAAGTAATGCCTCTATTCGTTTCTATAGTAAAGTAAAGTCGTCAGGGCGGACTAAAGTCGGTATAAGCCAAACAGCGAGGGAGTCTATCCCCTTTTCACTAGCACTAGACCGAGGAGATTGTTTTTGGCATCTGAAGTGGACGCCACACCTACCCTCAGCTCCTTACTCTACCGCACAGATCCTTGTGCTACTCATACGCTGAGTTGGCGAGGACCAGAATCGAACTAGGAACCATGTAGTTTATAGACTAACACTCTACCGACTGGGATAACCCGGTCCTATGACGAATATAAGTAGAATAACGCCTTTTGTTAAGGCGATTTTTCACATACCATAATACACACTGACATTCTGAAAGTAATGTCTCTATTGTCCTCATTTTTATTGTTACCAACACAATGTTTCGGACTCAGGAATCTTTTCGGACTCGGGAACCCTCTCGGAAACGGGAACCTTCTTGTCTAATCCGGGAGCCTTCATGTTGTAACTGAGAAGGCTCCCGATTACGACATGACGGCTCCCAAGTTCGACATAAAGGTTCCCGATTCCAAGAGGGTCCCTGGGTCCGAGAATGTTCCTGAGTTCGACTAGAAATACCTGAAAAAAGGTCGGAGGGTATATCGGCCTAATATGAGGACAATAGTTCGAATAATCCAAACATTATAGATTATCAAGCCTCATCTCAAATATTCAGATAAATAGTAAAATTAAATATACTAAACTTTTACATCTTTCCGGGCTGCTAATGATGGAGATATCTTAATGGTTATGGAGTCTTTGTACTTATATCATGTGTTTCGTAAGACGGAGGATTTATATCCAGATTATCAGTAGCAGCCAAAGCAAGTGGAAAAACCCCTGTGCCGTTACAGAGAGAGAGAGAGAGAGAGAGAGAGAGAGAGAGAGAGAGAGAGAGAGAGAGAGAGAGCTGGAGAAAATGAGAAAGGGAAGAGTAATTTCAAGAGAATTGTGGCTGTCGGCATGGTTTAATGAGTCTTAGATATTTTAACAATGTTTGTCTTAATACGGATTTGTAACCATACTAACAGTAGCAGCAAAAGCAAGTGGATAACCCTCGTGTCGTTAGAGAGAGAGAGAGAGAGAGAGAGAGAGAGAGAGAGAGAGAGAGAGGGAGGGAAAGAGAAGGGAATAGAAGAGGAAGTCAAAGGGAATTGGGACTGACGGCATGGTTTGGTGATTCTTAGATCTTATACCACGTTTGTCTTAATATGTACCCAGATTATCAGTAGCAGCCAAAGCAAGTGGATAACCCGTTACAGAGAGAAAGAGACAGAGAGACAGAGAGAGAGATGGGGGTGGACAGAAAAAGGAGTTCATGGGAATTAAATATACCAAACATTTACTTCTTTCCGGGCTGCTATTGATGATGATATCTAAATGGTTCTGGAGTCTTATTACTTATGTCACGTTTGTCTTAATACGAATGATTTATTACCAGATTATCAGTAGCAGCCAAAGCATGTGGAAAAAACCTCGTGCCGTTACAAAAGAGAGAGAGGAGAGAGAGAGAGAGAGAGAGAGAGAGAGAGAGAGAGAGAGAGAGAGGGGGGAGGATGAAGAAAGAGAAATGAAAGTTCAAGAGAACTGGGTTTGTCTGCACGGTTTGATGAGTCTTAGATCTTATACGATGTTTGTCTTAATACGGAGGATTTGTACCCATATTATCAGTAGAAGCAACAGCAAGTAGATAACCCGTTACAGAGAGAGAGAGGGGGAGAGAGGAGAGAGAGAGGGAGAGGATATGGGAGAAAGGAGAGGGGAGAGAGGAGAGGGATGAAGAAAGAGAAGTGGAAGTTCAAGAGAACTGGGGTTGTCTGTACGGTTTGATGAGTCTTAGATCTTTTTTCCGTGTTTGTCTTAATACGGAGGATTTGTACCCAGATTATCAGTAGCCTCAAAATCAAGGTAGATAACTCTTGCACTGTTACAACTACATTAAAGGAAAATCAAATCAGTTTGTAATTAAATTCATAAGAAAATAAGTCTCCGTTCTTTCACGAAATACCTCAGAGATATGAAATTGATAGAGTGAGAAATGTCTTTTAGTTTAGATGATTAATTATTTCAAATTTAGAGCAATCTAAAATAAATTGAAAGGCATACGCTTACTGACACTAAAACTTTGGATATTTGTTGATTCTTTTTTAATTTCTGAATTAATATTTATTGCCTAATTAGTAGACAAGGAAACGTTAATTTGATATATTCATTATAAATTTCAATGCCCTTAGCAAAAGTATTCGTTTCTTTTTCACGTCGCCTCATAAGCATTGCCATAATTTTCCAATGTTAATTATTATTGCATTTCTACTTTATTATTTATATACTTGTGTTTTTCATACTGGTGTATTTAATACTGGCGTTGATTCATTAATATATCACCAGATGCCTCAATATTGCCGCGTTTTTTCACTATTACTTTGATTTTCAAGATACGAGGATGAATAAAAACGTAAGGCCCTCTTCTTTGTTTCATGTGAAGTTTTTTTTCATAAAACTTAGACCTACATTGAGACCCTAACGAAAACCAAAGCAAGAATCCGACAAGTAATATCCAACTTGCTAATCAACAATGTCCTCTCTCTGTATGATCAGAACAAGGAAGAAAATCGCCTCATTGGGATGTACATCTTTACTTCATCCACCAGATTTAGCGCCTTCATGCTAGCATCTATTCGGCCCCATGAAAGAGGGTTTGAGAAGCAAGCATTGTTCCATTGACGAGGAAGTGAAACATCTAGTGAGGAAGTGGCTCAAAGAACAGTTTAATGTGTTTTTCATACTGGTGGCTTCCATTGAGCTATACGTTTCCTTAATATATCAGCAGCTGCCTCAATATTTCCGCGTTCTTTTTTTATTCACTATTATTTTGTTTTGATTAAGTTTTGATATGTTTTGATATAGTCGATTAAGGACCGGGTTAGCTCAATCGGTAAAGCGTTCCTAGTTCGATTCCGATCCTCGCCAACTCAGCATATGAGTAGCACAGGGATCTGTTCGGCAAATTTAGGAGCTGATGGTAGGTGTGGCGCTCCACCTCAGATGCAAAAAACAATATCCTTGGTCTAGCACTAGTGAAAAGGGGATAGACTCCCTCGCTGATTGGCTGATACCGACTTTAGGTCGCCCCGACGACTTTAGTAACTTACTTTTATAGTCGATTATTTCGATGCATTTTTAGTTCTTTATTTTCGCTAGGTTTTTGGATATCAGTCGGTAAAGCATCCGACTAGGAACCACAAGTTTCCGGGTTCGATACCACCCATCGCCAACTCAGCATATAAGTAGCACAGGGATCTGTGCGGTAAAGTAGGAAGCTGATAGTAGGTGTGGGGCCCCCATTTAGAACGAAAAAACGTTCTCTTGGTCTAGTGCTTGTGAAAAGATGATATACTCCCTCGCTTTCCGACGAATTCACTTACTTTTACTTATACCTAAACACTGGACATTTAATTAACCTTCGTAATGCCCAAGGTCAGTGTTTTGGCGAGACCAAATTACTTATCAAATAAATGCTTATCGTAATATAGGGCAGACTTGATTATTTATAATCCTAGTGGAGGGAACCAGTCTAGGGAAAAGGAAATTCTAAATTCAAACCAGCTCTACTCCATTTAAAAAATGTTCCTGTATCAAATCTTTTTCGTAGTGGAAGTTTTGAGTTGAAAACGAGGCGAGCTTAGCGAAACAGTTTTTTCGTTGGAAATTGAATCTGCGACCCGAGTTCAAATCCTTGAGGAAGCTATCTGCATTACTATTTCCACTAGTACCCTATGGAAAGGCGTGAATCCTTTTCATCTCCCCTAGTGATGGTTAAATTGTTAGGCGAAATGTGTTATGTAGTCTTGGTTAGCAAACAATATTGGGGAAGACTATCTCTAAATTCAAACTAGCTTTAATTTGATTAAAAATCTACATTTCGCCTCATCTTGCTCATAGCGGAGGTGTTGGGTAAATAAACACTTATGAAACTCCTCCTTTTTGATTCTCCCCGGGATTTTGTCCCTGGGTCAGCAACACTACACATTGCACCAAAGTTGAGCCTCACAGTGTTAAATGTTTCCATGAGGCTGATTCCAGGAAGATGCAATTTTTATCTTTTCCCATGTGTACGTGGCTTCCCCGTTAAAGTGACCATACTTACCCTCACATGGAGTTAATAATTAGCACCGGTGATTCATTTTCTAGCGCACCACACAATATATTATCTTCAAAGTGTCAGAAGCTCCCATATTACAACTGTAAGTCGCTGGTAATAATTTCCACTTTATCTGGTTACGAAGGAAAATGATCTTGTCTACTTCAATAGTTTGAAACTTCTCTCAAACATTCTGATTTACAAACACTAAAAAATGTTGTCCTAACACGGAATAGATTTATTCTCAAACCGCCAATATTTTATGTATTTTAAACAATGTTTGTCTTCGTTTCCAATCTTAAGGGACGTGGGAAACATGTTGAAGCAATGTTAAGTTGATTGGTTTCAGCAAGTGTGTAACAATAACCAGAAATGAAAATACATACGTATATTAGCCAGCCTGAGGCAGCTCATCTGAATTTGATTCACTTGGGTGAGCGATACACAGCGAAATGTATTTTTATCAGGTGGTTCTGAAGAAAAATCTATTACATTTAAATAAATAGACACTCAGCACGAAAGTCCAAGCAAAGGAATGAAGGAACAGAATTACTTTAAAATATCGCTTGAAACTGAAGAGCAAAGAAAAGACAGGGATTGTTATTTCGTTTCTAAAGCGATCAATATGTTTAGGGGCGTTGTTTCAAAAGAATAACACTTTATTCTCTATAGTGTATTGAAAATATGAAAATCTATAGAATATCAAAAGATTGGTTGAAATCGTGTAAGCTATCTCATTTCTGGTTGAATTTAACGTTAGCCGATTCAAAATAATAAAAAAAGGAATATAAAAGAAAGAGAATATTGAAGGGAGAAGAAAACTTATGGTTTTGTTTAGTGAAAAAAAAAATTGTTCATCTCTGATATTAAATAGAAAGTTAGATGCTTACACATACTAGCAAATATATGCACCCTCTGGGTGCAATTATTTCAGGTTCAATGTAATAAAATATTAGTATTATTTGCGTTATTCGGAGTCGAGAACCTTCTCGGACTCGGGAACTTCCTTTTTCGAACTTGGGAACTTTCTTGTCGTAATCGGGAGCCATCACGGAACTTTGAACTTAACCGATTACGACAAGAAAGTTCCCGAGTTCGAAAAAGAAAGTTCCCAAGTCCGAGAAGGTTCCCGAGTCCGACAAGAAATACCTGAAGAAGGCCGGAGGGCATATCGGCCGAAACGTTGTACAAATAACAATGAATATGGGGACAATAGTCCGAATAACGCAGATAATACTAATCTTCAAGCCTCATCTCAAACATCCAGAAAAATAGTAATAAAATATTAGATTAGATTAGAAAGGCTAATGAAACTAAGTAACATTACAGATAAAAAGAAATGGAAAATAGAACAACGGAAGCTTACTCTTTCATCACTCCAATCTTTTCTGTCTAAAATTTCTTAATTCAACTATTAAGTTAAAATAGGAAGTGAAGAATAAATTACAATTAATTCTACCTGTTAGCTGGGGCGTTAGAATGCACCGACTGCACCTCTGCAGAAAGGTAAGACTCCCCCAATGAGTTCACCTGTTGGCCGTGGGTGGCGACCCGTGATGCTTAAGGATAGAGCCCAGGTGGATGAGCAGTTCATGACATGCAGTACTCCACTTTGGCCCTATCTTGGGCTAGACGGGCGGTCGGAGAGGCCCCTTCCGATCAATCGGCTGGTCACGTCAAGCCCTAGCACCAATATGATTTTCCCAACCCTATTGCCTTTGTGGCAAGCCCCAACCCCTTTTTTATCATATGGGTGCTAGAAGGCGGTGGCTGCGGGTCTACATGTCCTGGGAATGTTAAACTCTATCTGATGGTGAGGTTCCATTTTTGGAGGTTTGGGAAATGTGGAGCACCCCTTCATCACCATTGCTCCCTGGTCCACTCTCACCCGGAGTGGTAGTACCTGTTAGGGTCCCATCTATGGGTTAAATAGAAAAATGTATTTATAAAAAAATGTATTATCCATTAAGAATTGATTTATTTCAAAACTTTATCGGCGTTAAATGACCCACTGAGGTTGATATGCCGTAAAACAAAACAAAACAAACAAAATACTAAAAAAATACTTGTTAATGGATTTTTTTAAAGATTCATCACCGTGGTTTGTGCTCATCTTCATTGAGATAAAACCTAACAATTAGATATCCATAATACTAAGCACAAGTTTATTAAAATCAAATTAGCTTTCTCGTTCACACTGCAAACCGCTCTTTTGTTGTATATATAAATACAATTGCATGTTATTACTCTGTGGTTATGGTTAACAGTAATTAATAATACAAATCAATTTTATTAATGATAGCAGTGATATAGTTTCGATTACAGACAAACAAGCACACAATATCCATTATAGTAAAATACCTGATGCAATTAGATAAATTATGCCAGTCCTCGGATGAAATATTACGGATTCAATGATCAGACTGATGATATCAATATAAATAAATATTACAGCATGAAATACATTTCTACGTCAAGTAGGTAGTTTAAACTCGGACTTTGGCATGTTACCACAGAGAATATACCTTCAGTAATATATACTATATATATTTGAATAACCATGACAAGGAAAATCGGCGAACATCGCGTGCAACATGCGTAGAACTGGACCACGTGTCGCATACTGTTCATGCCGAGAAGTTAGTTAATACATAAACAATTACACACACACACACACACACATATATATATATATATATATATATATATATATATATATACACACACAACCATATATATATATATATATATATATATATATATATTATTTTAATGGAGAGAGGAATTACATAATTAAAAAAACTATAAGAAGCAAATTCGGCGAACATCGTGTGCGTCGTGCGGAAAACCGGGCATCTATTAGGCCAATATTACACTGCAAAATTATTAAGTGGGGTTTAACAAGTGTGATTTCATAGTTTTCATTCTCCTAGAATAATAGACTGGGAGATTGTTTTTGCTGAGGTAGAGCACTACACCGATCGTCAGCTTCCCACTTTATCACATGGATCAGAATACCGAATCTGTGCGACTCTTACGCTGATTTGACGCGACCGGTATCGAACTCGGATCCTTGCGATAACTAGGCGGCTGCTCTACCGACTGAGCTAAATGTATAGGGGTATTACTTTCTACATTCTCCATCCTTCCCACCAAAGCCACCCCCCCCCCAAAAAAAAAAAAAAATTGAAGCAACAAAACTAAATCGAAGTCCATTTAATCAAATTGAACACAATATCCGACATCTTCTCGAGTAACCTTGAACATTGGCCGGGGGTAAAAGTGTTAATTTGCCACGAATTTTATGAAGCGTCTATTTGCGTTTGGAAATAAAACACTTTCGAACGTTTTGCGTTTGGCGATGTGTGTACATCTGGCCAACTAAATCAACACACCGCAAGGAAAGTGATTTAGCGCGCGGCACAAACGAAGCGATTTACTGTGGGGAAAGTCACGAACGCGTCTGTGAAAGAAGTGGCGAACGTGACCAACCCACTTGCATCAGCGTTCATTCCGCCCTCGATTCACGCACTCAAAACATACAAATAGGATCGCAATCAAGGAGTTACTATTAAACCCCCTAGCGTAAATATGTGCATTATTCTAGTCGGAAAACCTAACCCTCTTTCTTTTTATAATGCGAACTAAACGACCTATCCAGTATGAGCACTCACTTATCATCAGTTAAAAGATCTACTACTAGAGTGTTCGACTGGGAACCTCAAGGTTCCTGGTTCGATGCCGGCCATCGCAAACTCAGCGTATGAGTAGCACAGTGATCTATGCGGTAAAGTGAGCAGCTGACAGCAGGTGTGGCACTACGCATCAAACGCTAAAAAAACATATCCTCGGTCTAGCGCTAGTGAAGAGGGGATAGACTCCCTCGTTCTTTGGCTGATACCGGCTCTAGGCCTCCCCAACGAATTTACTTTTACTTTACTTACTACATAAATGGCAATTCATGTCTGGGTATATATATTTACCAACCTAGGATGTACCAACCTAGGATGTATTTACCAACCTAGGATGTACCACAAGCCAAATTTCTTAATCTGAGTTTAATAGGTCTGAATTCAATGTTTTACTTCTCCTAGACCGGTTAAATAGCCAAGGTTAAGGGGCCCAGTAAGCCCTGTTATTTTTACCCATTGCTGAAAGGAGAGTTGGTGGATGCATACCTTTCCTAACGGTATTAGCGCTATGTGAAACGCAAACAGCCTCGTCGAGGATTTGAACTCGAGTCGACGAGTCCATTTCTTACAATTCTAACCATTACATCACACAGCTGATACCAATTAATGTCTGTGCATGACCAGCGATCCGATCATGATAAAAGGCGTGTTAAGCAAATATTCAGAAAGAGGACTGTCTAATTGGATTTTAAGTAAAACCCCGTGACATCTTTACAATGGGGGGTGCGTTTCAGCGAGAGAGATGGGGAAAGAGATTTAGTAATAGCTATTCTTCTTTCTACCTCACTATCTACTATAATTCTTAGATTCTGATTTAACTACTACTACTACTACTACTACTACTGCAGAATATATATATATATATATATATATATATAATATATATATTATATATAATATTAAATACTGTTACGATATTGTTGCAGTATCATAGTTAACAGAGAATGTCGGAAGAAAATATAACGAATGTTAAAGATAATGAAAAAGGTTTACTAAGCAAGATACAAAGGAAAATGCTAGTTGCATTAACAAGTCTCGCCAATTTAGACTATGAGTAGCACAGCTAGGATCTGTGCGGTAAAGTGGAGAGCTGATGATGCCAGGTGTGGCGCTCCACCTCAGCCTCAAAAACAATTTCCTTGGTTTGGTTTTAGTGAAAAAGGGATAGACTCATTTGGTGTTAGGCTGATACCAACGATAGTCCGCTCTGCCGAATTTGATTTTTACTATATATTATCATTTATTAATTTGTTTTAGGTTTTAATCGTTTTTTACTTAGTTTTTAATACATCATTTATGCCATTATCATAATTCGGTCAAATCCTACTTAACGGACCTAAATTCCACCATCGTATGTCACCTCGCCGAAAGAAAAAAAAATACTAAAAATCCAGGAATTAACCGAATTTAATGAAATTTTCAGTGTTGATATATTAATGAATAAAATATATAATGCACCAGTTATTTTATTTAAAAACTTTTACATTATTTCAGGTCAATTAACTTTTAACCACGTATGTTTGTGAATCTATGTTACGCCTCAAAGATACGTGGTTCAAAGTTAACTGACCTGAAAAATGTAAGAGTTTTCAAATAAAAAAACTAGTGCATTATATTGTTTATTAATTAATTTGAAATTTAGTTTGTTTTTTGTTTTTTTGTTTTTTTTGGTTTTTTTTTTTTTGCTTTCTGTGGGGTGGAATTTATGTCCGCTAAGTAGGATTTAACCCATAATTCTATTTTGTTTTTTGGAAGAAAATATGGGATAAACGATTTTTAAACCTTTCTTAGACAAAAATAGGATGTAGATGTTATTGAACGTTGGGATTTGCTGGTATCTACAAATGTTCCTTTATAAAAGTATATGCGCCCAGTCGTTGTACAAACAAACATACATACAGAAAGACATATGTGTGCGTGGTGTAATCGTCGACCCGATTTCAAATCCTGGGTGAGGTTGTTTGAATTTCACATACCGCTAATACCCTTGGGAAAAGTATGCATCCAACAACTCTCCCTCCAGCTATGGATAAATAGTAAGTCAGACTAGGATCTTTAACCTTGGCTAGGTAACCACTCTACGAGAAGGAAAATTCTGAACTTAAACCTGTTAAACTCAGCTTAAGAAATTGACTTCGTGTCAAATCCTACACGCGCAGAGGGTTGGTAATATATATATATATATATATATATATATATATATATATATATATATTATATATATTGCAAAAATGATATAAAATTTGTAAATGTTCTATTTATTCCGGTCAGATATTGTCACCTTCATTTGGTGACTTGAAAGGATTGAATACTAAAGATGTAGACAAAAGATGTCAGCACTATTTAACCTGTTAAATTCCGCTTAAGAAATTGACGTTCTGTTGTATCCTGCTCGTGTAGAGGAGTTGGTAAATATATTCATAGTGAACAACGTCTAAACTTGCAAATTGTCGTCAAAATTAAAACGGAAAATTTTGACGACGATTTGCAACACATTTAACTAAATTTTGAAATTAAAATTGATTTTAAAAATCCAATTAAAAATACTTGACTTTTTCTTTGGTAAGTCAGGTTAGTAATTGTTTTATTTCATGAATTAAAAAAAATACTTCTCTTTTTTTATTTATTTAGTTACTTTTTTATTTATTTATTTTTTCTACTTGACTTTCTTTTGGTAAGTCAGGTTAGTAATTGTTTTATTTCATTTATTTAACGAATCTTGAAATATATTCTAAACTGCACATAAATATTTTAGTTTAGACAATATTTCAAGATTCATTAAATAAATGAAATAAAACAATTACTAACTTGACTTACAAAAAAAAAAAAAAATAATCAAGTATTTTGAATCGGATTTTCAAAATTTAGTTTGATGTGTTGCAAATCGTCATCAAAATTTTCCGTTTTAATTTTGACGACGATTTGCAAGTTTAACCTGAACGACATACAGAATGGTGCTTTTATATACATACACGATGATCAAGAAAACAGAACCCATAGTCTGTTTATTTTTTTGGGGGGATAGGGGGTCACTCTCTCTATATATATACTATTACTGATGCAGACAACCAGAACCAGCATTCAATTTTTTTTCCGGTTCACCCTTTATATAAAAGCAATCCTCTTTACGTATTTCTTAGGAGATGATATTACTAAAATAAGCGGTTTAAGAGGAATTATAAGGTAGTAGGAAGCTCTTAAAATCTCCCGGTGGCAGGCAAATAATTTTCGATGAAAGAAGACAAAACAACAGTTGGAATTTAAAACAACACATATTGAAAAAAGGCACAAAAAGAGTGTTGCAAATTTTGTGGCATTTGCTACGAGACTTATGTTGCTGAGTTAAGTTGAAGTTAAAGGTTGCGTTGGGTGAGCCACTCGCTGTTTGATGGTGAAGATGCGCTAGAAGACTATTCTACTCGCTTGTTGGTTGAACGCTTATACGATAAGTAAAAGGTGAAGGGAGTGCTTGTTAAAGTAAATCCCTTGGTAGAAAGGACCCATGTGGGCAAGGTGTAGGGAGCGCTGGTTAAAGCGACTCGCCTGATGAAAAGCCCCTTGATAAGTAACTTTCGTCTTGGGGTTTAAATTTGGCGCTAATATCAGATGTTGATTCGCCCTTTGGTGGCAGGGGGAGATAACTCAACTATCATTTTTCTGATAGTTTGTTTTTTGGTTTGTTTGTTTTTTTTTTAATTCTTTATAAAGGACTAGGTTAAATGGCTAAAGACCCGGTAAATGAAATTAGGTTTTCCGTTTTTAAAAATTCTGGTAGGAACTATCTGTGACCGCATAGCATTTGCAAAGATGTTTTTGGAGGGACCATTTTGGGGGTGACCTTTCTATATATACTATCACTGATGCACACTACCAGAATCCAAATTCTGTTTTTTTTTTTTTTCGAGTCACCCTGTATATAAAATCATTAATCCTCTTTACGTATTTCTTAGGAGATGATATTGTTAGAATAACGTTTTTAGAAAGGTCTAGGTTAAATAGTTAAAAAACCCGGTAAAAGAAATTAGGTTTTCCGTGTTTTAAAATCTCTGGTAGGAACTATTTGTGATCGCATAGAATTTGCAAAGATTTGCACAAACTGATACAGACATCTTCACGTTGATCACGTCACGTGCTATTCATAGTTGATCACGCATCTTATTTACTGAAACGGGTTCAGCACGCTTTAAATTATTCGGTGATCTATCGGAAACCGGTGATTTCAATGTTCCTTGACCGTAAGCCGGCAATTTACATTCACATTCACCTTTTGCCCTTCGAAGAGAAGAAGAAAAAATATATAAATCTACTCTTCCCGCTGATATGAATAAACAGTAGAGTTGTTCACATGGAGCGTATCATAATAGACAACGTCATCATGCATATCTTTGTTACTGGCATTACGTAAGCCAGTGCAACCTGTCACATTTTGTGTGGAGCGGAGATTGGCAACCCCAAATAATCACTCTTTCTTTCATCGGTGTCATGACAGGAAATTACTCGGCATGGCAACCGGTAAATATAATAGAAAATGAAAAAGAAGCCAACCCAATAACAGCGAGAATATCCTTTATATTCGTGAAAGCATTTCTTCTATTACAATGACGTTTTCGTTGATTCATTCGTCTGCCTTTTGCTCCATTGTAGAATTCGTATAAAAAAAACGTCGTTTCCAATAGAAATTTACGAAACACAGAACACAAATAAAAGCTAATATATATATATATATATATATATATATATATATATATATATATATATCATCCACAGAAAGCGATGTTAACACACGAATAGGAAAGGCATGGTTGGCCACCAATAAACTATCAGTCGTATGGAAATCCGACCTCCCTGACAAGCTAAAGAGACGATTCTTCCAGGCTGTGGTCATATCGGTACTGCTGTATAGCTGTACCACCTGGACCCTAACGTAGCGCCTTGAGAATAAGCTAGATGGGAGCTGCACAAAAATAAGTCGTGGAAACAGCACCCCACAAAGAAACAGCTGTATGGCCACCTGCCTCCCATATCACAAACCATACGAGTAAGGAGGACTAGGTATGCGGGGCACTGGTGGAGAAGTAGGGATGAGCTCGTAAGCGACGTACTACTGTGGAGGCCAACGCATGGATATGCTAACGTAGGCCGCCCAACCAGGACCTACATTGACCAGGTATGTAAGGATGCTGGATGCTGCGCGGAGGAGCTCTCAGATAATGATAGGACGGTTGGCGAGAGATGGATATCCGTGCAAATTGCGCCACATGATGATATATATATATATATATATATATATATATATATATATATATATATATATATATATATAGAGAATTAATAAAAAAATAATGCCATTTTATTTAGGAGAGGTATGATTAACAACATAGAAACATGTATCATACATCAAAAAGCTGTTTCATCCTTACTTCTTCACATAGCGTTTCCATCAATACCAATGTTTTAGCTTCGAATGAGAATGAGACCATGTTCGTCTGTCCCATAAAATTCTGTTGACTATTTTTTGAGCCACTTCTTCACTACATATATATATATATATATATAAAGTGGGCTCTCTCGACGATTTTTTTGCACAGTCGATAGGAAAGAATTGGTACATCAAGGAATGCCACGAACCCAATCAACGACTGACCTCAGGAGTTTTGAATTCAGAGTTACCCCTCTCCTAGACTGGTTACCTACCCAAGGTTAAAGAGCCCAGTCTGCTCTACTATTTAACCCATAGCTGGAGGGAAAATATATGGATTCATACCTTTCACAAGGGTATTAGCGCTTTGTGAAATGCCAACAACTTCGTCTAGGAATTGAACTCGAATCGATGAGTCCATTTTCTACGACTCTAACCACTAGCCCACGCGCCTCCATAAATGTCCAGATAGTTGTGGGTAGGAATAGATCTACAACCACAAAATGAACATTTTTTAGCGTTTTTTATTAACAATATATATATATATATATATATATTATATATATATATTGTTAATGAAAAACGCTAAAAAATGTTCATTTTGCGGTTGTAGATCTATTCCTACCCACAGCTATCTGGGCATATCTGTGAGTTTCATTAGACCTCTAGAAATATTGTACATAAATATCCATGAATTTTCTGTTTCCCATTTTCAAGTTAGCGTTCCGATGAAACTCATAGGTATAACATAAATACCTGGAGGGAGAAATAGATATATAACCGCAAAGTGGCTGATTTTAAAGCCTGTTTCTTCACCAATTATATTGCTCTGTTCAATAATATTGAACATGATTTCTCAAGTTCGACATAAACAAATCTAACATTCCGCTATTGGTAGAAAGGTCCAATTTAGAATCATCCTAATACCGACTTACCTTGAATATATATATATATATATATATATATATATATATATATATATATAATATATATATATATATATATATACTTTGGTATAGAAATTAAAAATAATAATGATACTGTATTAGGCATGGATAAATGTGTGTGTAGCTGTTCAAAATAGACTAATATTTAGGAAATACAGATGACTTTCCAGTTCAATTTTCAAATTGATATTGTAAATGATTCTGTACTCAGCTGATATTTATACTAATCGTTATATTGCCTGTTAAGGGAGCAGGGTCGCCTGACTTAATTTTATTTAAATTTAATGGATTTTTATTGGAAGGTGATTTGTGTATTGAAAATATTATATATATATATCCAAAATGCCTTACATACCGCTAAAACAACAAAAATATGGCATCTTATTAATTTTTCTATGTATTAATATTGAATTGATCATTGAGCAACCAATACGAAAATGCCTTCCATTGAGCTACCGTTAAAACAAGAAAAATGTGGCATCTTATTAATTTTTCTATGTATTAATATTGAATTGATCATTGAGCAACCAATACGTAAATGCCTTCCATTGAGCTACCGTTAAAACAACAAAAATGTGGCATCCTAATGATGTTCCTATATATTACCATTGAATTGGTCAATGAACAACCAATACGAAAATGCCTTCCATTGAGCTACCGTTAAAACAACAAAAATGTGGCATCCTAATGATGTTCCTATATATTAACATTGAATTGGTCAATGAGCAACCAGTACGAAAATGCCTTCCATTGAGCTACCGTTAAAAAAAAACAAAGATGTTGTGCTGCCAGAAAAAGGCTAATGCCTGACTTTTTTTATTTATTTTATTCATATTTTTTTTTATAATGAAATCTCCCTTTTAAACCTCTTCAGTATTCTTTTAAAATATTGAACTGCAAATATAAAACCATGGTTCTCTTTCTGCTTTCTCTTTTGTTCCTTAAATACCTATCTCTTATTGTTATTTTTTAAAATTGCTTAGTTAAAGAGCCCAGCCCACACACACACACACACACACACACACACACACATATATATATATATATATATATATATATATATATATATATATATATATATGGGATCATGGGCTCTTTAACTTTGATTAAGCAATCAGTATAGAGAAAGGAAAATACTCTGAATTGAATCCAGTTAAAATTCCTCTTAGAAAATTGGTCGTGTGTCACATGCCACTAGTGCAGAGTGGTTGGTTATATATATATATATATATATATATATATATATATATATATATATATATATATATATATATATACTAGAGAATAAAAATACTATTCGGCATCAATAGCAGAGGTAATTATTTCTCTGAATGTTTGAGATGAGGCTTGATGACTAGTATTATCTGAGTTTTTCGGACTATTGTCCTCATTTTCATTGTGTTCTGTGCAACGTTTCGGCAGAGAAGGTTCCCGAGTCCCCGAGTCCGACAAGAAACACCTGAAGAAGGCCGAAGGTCATATCGGCCGAAACGTTTTACAGAACACAATGAAGATGAGGACAATAGTCCTAATAACGCAGATAATACTCACCAAGTAATTATTTTCTAAACCCAGTTGTGTTAAAGCCAGTATGCAAATTAACCACACGATATATTATGTAAACCTTTATTTGTTGGTGATAAGACACAATGCTGCATTTTAAACGTAATAATAACATTTGCTTTTAGGCAAATCTAAAGCAGATTTTCATAGAGACATCGTTAATAAATGAAATTAATTCTATGTATTAATGATTTTGACAATAATTTCTTTACTCATTAATAAACTTGAATTAAGCAGTGACGTAGTGTCGGTTACAGACAGTCTGTAAAGTTTTTAAATGTCATCCTTGGCCAGTTGAAAAGGGCTTAAAGAAAGTCCTATGTTATGGAATCCTTTCGTAAGCGTATAAATCTTATCCTACGTATTGGTAAAGTTCCAGTGATTTAACCCTATGTCCGTCGTCCATGAATGTCACAGTAATTATGACCAGTAGGGTCGGTTTAAGTATTGTATTAACCTCAGATTACAGCCCATGATTGGCCAAGAGTTAGATCACATTATTCTGGCCAAGTCTATAAGTAAGAGCGGGCATTTAGCACACACCTTACATCACAAAAAACTCAACAGACTGACACGGTTTAAGTATTGTATCAACCTCAGAGTACTGCCAGTGATTGGCAAAGAGTTAGATCACATGATTCTGGCCTAGTCTATAAGTAAGCGCGGGCATTTAGCACACACCTTATATCACAAAAACTCAACACAGACTGACACCGAATTTCCATTATAATAATGGTAACTCTTCAATATATCAATTTCGCATCTAGTAATTTTTCTAGCTATTTTTCACAAACATTAATTTTCCAACTGATTCAGGTGTCAACTACGTCTAGCGCTGTAAAAATTGCATGAGAAAAACAATCAGAATTTTAGATGAATCTCCGTTGTTTGGCTTGTTATGAAACCTAAACATTTTCTTTTAAATATTCTGCATTGCTGTAAAGTTAATTTATTTCTGCAAAGTATATTCTTCTTTAAGCAATACTTTTGCAATTGAAGTCGCCAGGTTTATGCTGCAAGAATATTATAGTAACTATTCAAAAATGTAATGCACGTGAATGACACAACGGGTGTAGTTTTGTATAACTCCAAATTGTCGGTAAAAAATATCGACTGGTGACCAAGCTAGAGCTGGTCGACGTGTCGCGGTTGCTAAAAATATCGATTTAGCGACCCTCTCCTGCCTTAGGGTCAGATAACTAGGGGGTAACTTTACAGAAATAGGTAACAATCGTTTCTGAAGAAGACGTTAAAATAAAGCAGAAAGGGGAGGGGCAGTCTATTTATAGGTGTTGTTTAACTAATTCACTGTATCCAAATTCCGTCAGGAGTTTATAAATTTTGTCTCTTCCCCGGCCTCACGCTCACTTGCCGTCAAAGACTTCCAGGACCGAACCAGTAAAGTCACCAGTCCACCCACCGTTTTTCACAAAATATAGTTTCATCTTTCTGTAGTTTCTTAATACATCATCATTATCATCATCATGTTGCGCTGTTAGCACGGATATCCATGACAATCTCTCTCCATCCGTCCCTATAGCTCATCATTCTCGGGAGGTCATCTATGCAGCATCCTGTATCCGCACAGAGCTGATCATTGTACGTCTTTGCTGGTCGGCCCACACTGGCGTGTCCATGTGCTGGCTTCCACAGGAGGACGTTGCTTATGAGTTCGTCCTTGCTTCTCCAGCAGTGTCCCGCGTGTCTTGTCCGTCTTACTCGGGTGATATGTGGCAGGTGACCATACAGCTGTTTTCTCGTAGGGTGTTGTTTCCACATCTTGTCCAGGATCACCCGCAGCATTCTTGTGCAGCTCCCATCAAGTTTATTCTCTAGTCGCTTAGTTAGGGTCCAGGTTGTGCATAGAAAACCCTCGGTTTAATCAGACAGCCAGCAAGTATCAAATACTATATATAATTTTTAAGGCTTTAATTATATGAAATTGTTCATTAAAAAAAAAGGGGGGGGGGAAAAACCAAAAATGCAGAAAACAATCGCAGGAATTTAAACTTAGGAATCCAAAATTTCAGGATCGTGGGTCGAGATTCGGTCAACATAATTTTTTTAATTTGCTCACAGTGTGAGCCTGATTCTAAAATCAGGTATGATACATTGGGCCACAGACTCTAGGAGCAAAGTTGAAAAATGAGACCCACTGACATTATTAGAGATATTGCTTTCTGAAAATGACTTTGCTATTCACTGAATAATCTATGTCATGGCCTACAATGAACACTGAAAATTTCATTAAATTCAGTTAATTCTTTGATTTTTTAGTTTTTTTTTCTTTCGGCGGGGTGACATACGATGGTGGAATTTATGTCCGTTAAGTAGGATTTAACACCGGGAGCTTTCACGGAACTTTGAACTTAACTCTTGGTTGAATTAACCGAATTTAATGAAATTTTCAGTGTTGATACATGTTGATACTATTCTAATAGTCAGACGCGACTCATATGACATGTTTGATGCCATATGTAGTTCCCAAACAACAGTTAAAATAAAGGATAAAATCTTGAGAAAACGTGTCAATAGACATCTAATTTGACATGAACGAAGGAAATTGAGAAAACAAGATAAGTTTAAATAATTATTTCATTAAACCAATTATTTCAACGCACGCCGAAAATGTAACAATAAACAATAACATATTCTAGTATGAAAAAGAAAAGAAAAATAAAGGGGGGAAAATAAATTCGACTTGTTGAAGAGAGGGGGTGGTCAACAATGTCGTTGCCGTCACAACATCTATAGCACAAAAAAATCCGTCGTCGTCGTCGCCACAAAATCTATAGCAAAAAAAATCCGTCGTCGTCGTCGCCACAAAATCTATAGCACAAAAAAATCCGTCGTCGTCGTCGCCACAAAATCTATAGCACAAAAAAATCCGTCGTCGTCGTCGCCACAAAAATCTATAGCACAAAAAAATCCGTCGTCGTCGTCGCCACAAATCTATAGCACAAAAAAATCCGTCGTCGTCGTCGAATCACCAACTCAAATATCATCATCAGCAGCAGCTGAAAAATCGCAACTCCTGCTCTCGTCACCCCACTTCTACTTCTACGAGTTTTTCCTTCAACATCCGGGTGTCTGCACCCCACGCACGAGATTCTCGAGCCAAACCCGACCGCCGGAATCATCATAGCCATCATCCGGGCACCTGGCGCTTACATCCGGGACTGTAGCTTCTCGACTTCGGTGACAATGTTTGCATTCTGAAGGAAGCGGGTTCGATTCTATAGTCCGACATGTCAGGCAAAGCCTAGCCCGCTTCCTTCGAGAATACGGCAGGCCTTGACGTTCGCCACTCACCTCGTGTTCTCACATATATTTTCGTAAGCGTGCCAGAAAAATACCATTTTCCTTTCTTAATGATAAATCTCTTCACAAAAGACGACTCGTTGTTTTTAAACAGACACAATACTCAACAACATAATTACACATTAAACCTCAGAGACAGTTTTCATTTAATTTCTGACAAAGAAAAGATAATCACTTATTTCTTCTGCAAAATAATTACTGCTTCAAGAAATGTTTATTGTCTCTGTGTTTTCCCCGATCAAACAGTTTATTAAACAATAAATCAACTAATAGAAGACAAGACTCAAGTGTTCAAGTCAAGATAAAAGTGACGATTTTAAATGGTCTTAGCAGTATATAATATAATAAGAAATAAATCGAAACACCTTAAAGAAGATCAGAGGGATCAGAGAGCCAAAACGTTGTATATATAACAATAAAATGGGGTCAACTGTCCGAATGATGCTTCATAATTGGTTGCAATATCAATGTTTTAAGAGAAAACTAAAAAAGTTTGCAATAATTTTAAACAGATTAACACTTCATACTTAGTTGCAATATCAAAAATATGTATTGTTCTTGTTGTATACCCTTTCTTTACTTCTTACTTCTAGTCGTATTTTCTTCTGGTCGGCTTTGGTTCTATCTTCTAACATCTTGACTTGGTCTGGTCTAGCGTCTCGGATCTCCTAAGGTCTGGTTTTCTATTGCTATGTTCTTGCTGGCTGGTCGTCCTGGATTCATTTCTTAGTCTTGTTACCAAGACATTCATCAACCACAAGAACATATTACTTATACAAACTGTTATTTCCTTAACTATACATTTCACGTAACTAAATATCTGACTAACATAGCGCGCGTGAGTTCCAGTTTTAGGCAGAGCATAAAATGGCCGACTGCTCTGCCTGACGCCTAACTGCAAACTGGGGACTCAAAAGGTCCCACGTGACTTCACGTATTTTGGCGGGCTTCTGTAATTTTCCATAGAAGGACCCGGCCATGGTATGAAAGGGGTCATCCCCTCAGAATTACAGGTATTGACAATAATCTTATGCAACCGCATAGATTATGTAACATTCTATCTATTCTTTTTTTAAGCAAATCTAACGCAGACTTTCATAGAGACGTCGTTAATAAATTAAATTAATTCTATGTATTAATGATTTTGACAATATTTTTTTTACTCATTAATAAACTTGAATTAAGCAGTGACGTAGTGTCAGTTACAGACAGACTGACACCGAATTTCCATTATAATAATGATAACTCTTCAATATGTCAATTTTGCATCTAGTAATTTTTCTAGCTATTTTTCACAAACATTAATTTTCCAACTGATTCAGGTGTCAACTACGTCTAGCGCTGTAAAAATTGCATGAGAAAAACAATCAGAATTTCTCTTGGTTTTAATCAACCGGCCTCCTAAAACAAATGGATTCTGTAAACATTTTGTCGTCCAGGATTCCTGCCCTTATTTCTGCCATGTTTTTCCTTGACCGAGCCAGCTTAGATATTTACCTAGGGATATTTCTCGCTTTTTATCGGCAAATTAATCTATATATTTTATAATTATCCCCCGCCCACACCCCAGTGTATAAAATAACTCAGAATTTTTTTTTTCTTAATTGAAATTTCACAAAATTTTTTTCGGTTAATTTCTTCCAAATTTTTTCCGTCTGTTTAGGAAATTGATCGTCTTCTTGCAATAAATATTCCCTTCGCGGCCGCTCTTCGGTTTACTTAATGCTCCAAGGGGGCAACACCTGATATTTTAAATCTTATTTAATTCAAATATAAAAAGAAATGGTAAATTTGCTTTTCTCTCTTTTTTGAATTATTCATAAATTTGTTAATAATGTTAACATTTTTTAACAGTGTTAAGTCACGCTGAAAAAAAAAACAGTTCCGGCTAGATCACTGAGGTTAAGCATCGATGACACTGTTCAACACTTAATTGAGTGACCACTTAAGTTACAACAGGTACTCTATGCAAAATAACATGGTTTGGCATTAAATGAACCGAAAAGGTTTGATTTGCCGTAAAACAGAAATAACCAACATATTTCATACACAGGAAGACCATTTTTGAAGAGGGTATTATCATCATGTAGGGGATACAGTCAGCTAAATCCGGCTGACATGGCATACAATATTCGAATTCTCATATTCCGACCGCTTTTAATCGGAGCCCTAATATTTAGATAGATTAACCCAGAAAAAAAAAGAAAGTACCTGAAACTGTTGCTTATCTGATACACAAATGCAAAATATATCATATCCCCAACCTCAATTCCTTTTCAGGAACACCGATAGTGGTAAGATTTGTGTATTTACTACTCGCATAAATCCCTAAATGGGTTTGAAATGGGCTCTTTAGCCTTGGTCGGCAACCCATCAACTCAAGAAGTCCGACACAGAACCTCTGTCGCCTTCAAGGAAAGGCTAAGGGAGTAAACCCCGAAAATAAATCAGGAGCTGGAGTCCCTAAGGTGGTGTGATGCTGAAATCCTGTGCTACTCATTAACTCCTGCGACACTACCGTTGCCAAACTGCATTGGTACCTTACCTTTCCTTTGGATCACAACAGCAGTGTGGAGAGGGGGGAGTTGCTGCATGGGCAACATCTCATCCTCCATATGAACCTGTCCAGGCTATGCAGTTCAAGATAACATTGTGCTAAACTAAGCTTAATAATGTTGGGTCAAGTAATTCTATTCAGTGTTATTCAGTGTCTAATTCGTTTCACTCGTAACCCAATTTCCTCGTATATCAAATCAATTTTCCGCATTGAAATAAACTGAAACACCATAGTCTTTCATTACGGTTTTAAAATAAAAAAAAGTAGCACAATATAAAAACATAATAAAAAAAATGCAATGAATTCTGACAGCGGATGATGCTTTAGAATATACCGACTGCACCTCTGCAGAGGGGTACGACATGCCCCAATGGCACCACCTGTTGGCTGAGCGTGGCGACCCGTGATGCTTAAGGACGAAATCCTGGAGGCTGAGCAGTCCATGATATAAATATTCCATTTCCTTCAAGTTATTTGTGTTCTTTTCAAAGAAAATTCACCTCCCACCCAAATGTACTTTTTTCTCTTTTTCTTGGGTTGATTCATTTATTGACATTTTTCTCAATTTTTTTTTCATGATGATGATGATGATGATGATACATGAAAATGTATTTTTCCACTGGTCGTAAAAATATAGGGGATGCATTTCTTCTTGATTATTAAAAATCCACTTTAACATTATCTGATTCTTCTGTTTCTCTATTAAAAGTTCAGAACAAAGTTTGGTCATTGAGAATATAGAATGGAAATTCAATTACTTTGATATCAGAATTTTGAATATCGACACCTGTAGCCGTTCCTTTCATTGAGAAGATTTCAGTCCAAGTATTGACAAAGTGTTGACTCTTAAAAAGCAATTAATTTCGTAATGCACTCGACTCGAATAGATTTCCGGAGGAGAGTCCGATCTTTCCAAGAAAACACTTAGGAAACCTTAAGTAACACTTTCTTGATTATTTAGGATATTTTAGCGATTGAATACTTGTCGAATAATATTCAATACGATTCAACTATTTATTACTTTAGCAAACATCTGAAAATTGATGCCTTTCACTTAATAATTCCATCTTTACACAATTTTCAATGTACAACGCACTGGCTCGAGAATAGGTTAACATAATAAAATGTAATATATATATATATATATATATATATATATATATATATATATATATATCTGTGTGTGTGTGTGTGTGTGTGTGTGTGTGTGTGTTAATGTATGAGTAGTAGCTTACCGGTGGATACGAGTACGATCGTATCCAGGGGTTAAGACTGAGAAAATTTATTTTATTAATTATTTTTCATTAATTCAAATTTTTAATCCAATAAACAAAAACGGTTAACGATGAATTTTCGAAAATATAAACAAGTGTTCGTCTATAAAAGATAAGTCCCATTCCAACGGGCATGTATTGTACCAACTGAGATTAATCGAAAACTCGATTAATTCAACAGATGTAACCCTGACGAATCAGACGATGAGACTCGAGTAGGTTACTTATATCCATTATATATATAATATATATATATATATATATATATATATATATATATAATATATATCATCATGTTGTGCAATTAGCACGGATATCCATGACAATCTCTCGCCAAAATTCTCTATCATTCATTGCCCCCGGGAGGTCCTCTGCACAGAATCCAGTTTACACGCAGCGTTGTTTAATGTAGGTTCTTGCCGGGCGGCCCATTTTAGCATGTCCATGAGTTGGCTTTCACGGGAGAACGTCGCTTATGAGTTCGTGCTTGCTCCTCCAGCAGTGCCCAGCATGTTTTGTCCGTCTCACTCGGATGGTCTGTGAGATGGGGGGCAGGTGGCCGTACAGATGCTTCCTTGTAGGGTGCTGTTTCCACGACTTGTTCAAGACTGCATGCAGCATTAAAGTGCAGCTCCCATCTATTTCATTCTTAAGGCGCCTCGTTAGGGTCCAAGTGGTGCATATAATATATATATATATATATATAGAGAGAGAGAGAGAGAGAGAGAGAGAGAGAGAGTGTGTGAGTGAGAGAGAGAGAGTGAGAGAGAGAGAGGGGGGTTCTTCACGGAACAAATGGACATGCTACGATTAAACACTCGCCTACCCGGATTTTAACAGCATGTCAAACCCACAAAAACACTTCAACTTTTATAATTCTTCTATAATGCTCCCTTTCTAATAATCTATCAACAATTTCTTCAAATAAGAAATTTTCTCCTGACGATGATCTAAGGTCGAAACTAGTTGAGAATAAACAACAATAAAGAAATATTCCTGATTGTCTTAATACTTTTTGTTCACACTATATATATATATATATATATACAGAGAGAGAGAGAGAGAGAGAGAGAGAGAGAGAGAGAGAGAGAGAGAGAGAGAGAGAGAGAGATTGACAGATAGATAGATATAGATACACATATAGATTTGATTTTTAAACCTGGTAATCAAATAACGCATTTCATTCACTGTTTGTTAATATTCGTTGGACCTGACCTCCACTAAAATTAGAACACACAAAAAGGAAAAACACCGTATTTATCTTATCATAATAGACAATTGTGTGCAAGGCTGTCTTGAACAGAGACAACGTAACCACCAACGTCGCAATTCCATTAGTTATTTCCGTTATTTTCTCAATGGTTATTAAATAATCACTATTTAATCTTAATTAACATCTTATATATTAATAATATCTCCATGAAGATCTGGCTGAGATGAATTTGCTTCAAAACAGCCTATATTAATAATATATTTAAAATCCTGAATTGTGTATTATATATCATTAATAAACAAATGTTTACCAATTATATGGTGTAAATAATTTGCATACCGTTTTTAAAATATCATTACTTGCTATTGTTGATTACTAATATTATTGTTTTATTCTCAAACGTATTAAAAACAATCCTATGTATGTTCAGTCGGTATTGTTTGATGAAGAAAAGGAGGAAAAGGTGAAGCTTGTTTTGGTAAATTCTTTTGTCCTTAAAACACTTTTGAATAAGCATTTTATTGCCTCTTATAAACAACAGATTTGCATTTTGTTTCTCACACGGCTAATTTGTCTCATGATATATATCTATATGTTTGTGTTGTCTGGTGTGTCTTGTATCGTTTCCTGTGAGCGTCCAAGGGTGGTCATGTCCATGGTCTTAGCTTCACGCTATTAGGCATGGCCTCCCTTCAATAGTAGTTTAACAAAAATAAAGTTTTTCTTTTACTTATTCTTTATAACTTGTATCTACTATTGATAAATACATTTCTTATTTGTACTAGCAAATATATGCACCCTCCGGGTGCAAGTATTTAAGTTTTAATGTAATAAAATATTGTATATAATTAGAAAGGCTAATGAAACTAAATAAGAATGCAGATAAAAAGATTTAAAACAGAGGGAGTATAATAAAAAATAGAACAACTGAAACTTACTCTTCCATCACGCTCGTCTTTCATTGTTATTTTTTCTAATCTAAGTATTTAGTTAAAAGAGGAAGGAAAGAATAAAATGACAGTTATTTTTTCATGTTAATAGATTTCATTTAAGATTCATTGAAGAGATTTTTGCTTTTATTCATTAAGATAAAACCAAACAATTAGAAATCAATTATACTGAGCACATATTTATTAAAATCAAATTTTTAATATCAATATGCAAATTAGCCTTCCCGTTCACACTGTAAACTGCTATTTTGTTGTATATATAAATACAATTGCATGTTATTAGTATTTAGATATGGTCAACAGTATTAATAATGTAAAACAATTTTATTAATAATTGAGGTTTAAATATAAATAAAATCATGGAAAATGTGCTGTAAATAACTATGTGAATTGTGACTCGATTAGTAATATAGTTTCGGTTACAGACAGAAAAACACACAATCTCCATTATAATAAGATATTGAAATCAATTAGAATATAGTAAAAGTAAGTGTACTTCTTTGCGTACACATTTAATTACCTTTCTTATTTTTTAATTCAATACAATATTCAATTATATTAACACTTAAATACTAGTGTCCAGAGAGCCATGAGTGGCGGAAGATGCACTAACAGAAATTTAACCAACATATTTATTTTCAAAAAAAATATCAAAGTACACACCATTAGCAGAAAGGCAAGATTTGTGAAAAATGAACTTTGCCTTTCAAGATATCGTCAATGTTTCGTTTGGAATTGATACATCCAATCAAGTGGATTGCATTCAAATATTTATCAGACAATTTCGTTCAATGGATTGATTTAACATATTTCAATTTTAAAAAAGGCTTGCTTACATAGATAAGTTGCCATACCATGAGCAAAGTTTTCAGTTTCGGATGGGGGGGGGCTGATGAAATAGTTTGATAACACTTGATCTAAATAAAAAACAGACGTAGAATAATCCCAATATTTGGCACTATTTCTTGGAATTGTCATTGGCAGTCCCATCGATTAAGCGAATGATTTGTTCATCAGGGTTATGTCACATTCCCACTTTGGAAGCTACCGCTAAATATCTCCCAGTCGAACTTTCAAAGGCAGTCTAGATACATCCACATCAGTACTGTATTCGTTGCTTGGTTGGCTGGTCGATTGATTTTAACTTTTGTTTTGTTTTAATAAAACAAAACAAAAGTTCTTTTTACGCTGAACTAAAATTGAAATCCTGCTTTAAAATAGATTTTTAAAATTACTTTAATTATTAATTTATTGAGTCAAATTCGGAATACATGTCTGATTTAACGTGATTATTAAACTTACTTTAAAAATATTTCATATTGAGTAAAAAAAATAGGTTACATTGAGAAATCAATACATGAACACCCATGCCAACTTTTGTTTTGTCTGGGAAGCAACCCTTAAACTGGCACTTGATCCTTTTACAATAAGGGTCCAGTTGTATAGAATAATCTGGCAATATTCGACTATTATCTGCTACTTATAGCCGTGGGGGAAATTCGGTAGGCAAAGAGATAAAGTCATAATTCTTGGATGCAAATTAAAGTAAAGTTGGAGGAGTCTATCCCCTTTCCGCTAACGCTAGACCAGGAAGATTGTTTTCGCTGAGGTGGAGCGCCCCACCTACCGTCAGCTCCGCTCAAATCAGATTACCCAATCTGTGCTACTCATACGCTGAGTTGGCGGTGACCGGCATCGAACCAGGAACCTTGCCATAACTAAGGGGAATATTCTATCAACTTAGCTAAACCGGTATTATTACATAATATCTTTAATAAAAATACGATGCAACGTTAGATGGGCTACAATATCAAATTTAAACTGGACGATCAGTGTAGTTGATTTGATTTGGACTGTCTTTATAAAACAACCTCATTGACCGGACATTTGTATCTGGCAGGAGCTCTTTTCACTGAACGCTCTCATTGTTTGGTAAGGGTAACTAAATGTCATATGTAGATGCGTAGACTACACACACACACGCACGTACACGCACACACACCACACACACACACACACACACACACACACGTATATATATGTTTGTGTGTGCACGTTCTTATGTGTATATGTGTTATAATATATATATTATATATATATATATATATATTATATATATATAGGTATATGTAAAAACAAAATTTTTTTTGCGATGAAACAAAGAAAATACAGTGCTCAATCACAGTTTGTAAGAGCTAATATTTATTTAAAAAGAACTCCAAAAAACACCATAGGATCTTGCTCCACAGCCTGATGATTGCTATTTAGCATGAAACCGTGGTCGCTGTTAATAATGAACATTGATCTGTGAAAACATTGTAAAATATATATATATATATATATATATATGGGTCTACCTGCGTGTATATATATGGGACTGTGTATGCGCACGTACGTGTGACTGTGTGTGGTGGCAAAGGTACTTGTGTTACCTTGCAGAATACTCCGCATTCACAGCATCTGCCAGGACAATTGTGGTCAAATAAAACGTAACGATTTGTAATGGTTCGAATAGTACAGTGTAAGAACCCCCCCCTCCAAAGAAAAAGAAAACAAAAACAAATGCTAACGTGACCAATTATTGAAGTGATTACGTTTTTGAGTCTAAAATGATCCGAATTGCCCTGATCCTTTCTCACTGATGAGTAAACACCGTTCCAATTCGATTAGCAAAGTTAATCAGTGGAAAGACTATCCGATTCTCTAATCAAGTGTTTCTCAACCAATTCCGTCCATTTGGTACAGTTTTGGTGATAGGAAATCCGGGTCACATAAGTACACATAGAGACTTCATCATATATATATATATATATATTATATATATATTATTATAATATATATATATATATATGAATAGTTTATTAGCAGTACTGAATTTAAAAAGGACGCGTAAAAGCATATGCATGTTGTAAAATAAAATTTTTTTTCTTAAAAAGAAAAGTAAGGTACCCTAGTTAGATTTAAAATCAGAAATGATTTTCTTTTTTTTCGCTCAATGCTCCTCAGAGAAAAATTACATTGAAAGATGGTAATGTAGTTTTGTTTTTGTTTTGTTGTAGACAACGGAATAGTCAGAAATCAATGAGAAAAAGGATTTTTTTTCTCAATAGGACAAAAGAATTCGTAAAACTAAGAAACTTACAACTCACAAGGGCGGGGGGTTCGAAAATTATTAGTCCCCCTGTTAGATAAATTGAGGCTTGAAGTGCCAAAAAGGAGTAACTGATGGGACTGCTTCTGAACACACAGGAAAGGTTGAGTGCGGGAGATGAACAGGGACTCAAGAATCTGCAGTTGTAGCTCGCTGTTGGAACTGCAAAGGACTGAAAACATAGCTGGGTGGTAGGACCGAGCGCAAGTGGAATTTCTTAATAGAAATATATATACACAGAATGATGGTTTATTTAGTTTTTCCTTCCTTTCAGGTAAATATTGCTCTGTATTTAATCTAAAATAGATTATTATTCTGTTTAAGGATTTATAAAAATCCTTGTATTTGCACCTACTAAAACATGCAATAATTATACAGTGAGATTTTGAAGATCTCATGTAGAATCATCCCACACTACCAGTCTTGGATACCTTACACACACACACACACACACACACACACAATATATATATATATATATAATATATATAATATATATATATATATATATAATATGATAAAATAAATATATAAAGGTTTACATATCTATTTATTAGGTGACAAAGGAACATTCACGACCATATTGGTTTCATGCGAGGCAATCATCAGGTGAAGATGTTTAAAATGCAAGGAAAATCGAAAAAATTTCCAAAAAGCTCAGAAAATTCAATAGACAAGGATGTGTATGATTGGACAAAGTGATATACGTTTCTGAAATTTTTTGAATTTTTTTCGATTTTCCTTGCATTTGAAAAGTCTTCACCTGATGATTGTCTCGCAAGAAACCAATATGGTCGTGAATATTCCTTTGTCACCTAATAAATAGATATATAAGACCTCTATATATTTATTTTTTTATATTATATAACAGTTCTATTTTATATTGAGCATTCTACCAATAATACTGCCTTTGGTACGCCATTCCAGCAAAAGCTGAAACAGTGACCATCCCACACACACACTATATATATATATATATATATATATATATATATATATATATATATATATATATATATATATATATATATACACCAACTTTTCCACACGAGCAGGATGGAACTCAATGTCAATTCCTATAACGTAGTTTAACAGGTGTAAGTTTGTTACATAATTCCTTGGCATCTTATAAATTGTGTATGAACTGTAGCCAGATATTTTGAATCGGGGTTAATTTTGAATAACGGGGTTTCAGTGGAATGTTACATCGACGGTTAGTGACGGGTAATAAACTTTTTACTTGATCTCTTGAAAAACGCGCCATTAGAGGCGTGGGGGATTAGTTTAAATTAGAATAGATGCGACTAGTTTCAAGCTGAGAGCAGACGTTTTTTGTCAGCTCACTTACCGCTGAGGTCGAATATAGACTAGGTTGTTTTAAGTAAAAGATTTAAGATAAACGAAACTGGTTTATTAAGTTATTTCCTGCCCGAAGAGGTCTACCCGAAGAAGCAACCCACAGGATCAGCCCGTGAAGTAATATTAGCGATCGACTTAAAAGTAAGAGCCCCTCGTCCCATCTGTGCTCTCTCTCTCTCTCTCTCTCTCTCTCTCTCTCTCTCTCTCTCTCACACACACACACACACACACACACTGATTATATACCCGATATTGAGATAGGGATATACAATTAATTATTAGTTGCAAACAATCAATAATATTTATTCGTAGATATAAATTATTTTTTAATTCCCCAAATTATATAATACAAATATTTAAAATTATGGATTTTCTGGGATATGTTCATGTCTTTCTTTCAGACGTCTCCGAATCGTAGGTGCGGTCTTGCTACCGGTCGGGAGCCTTGATGTAATTTCAAGTTTTGCCAGACTGAAAAGTGAGAGCAAACAATCCCAGTCTGAGCTTTGACTTGGACTGCTGATTCAATTTTCTTTAGCTTTAAGTGTCTATCTTTTTCAGCTGGAGGGTCACAAAGCTCCACTCAAAAGGTTCCGATTCCGGGATTTTACTGTCACCCACCAAAAAAAAAAAAAACTAAAAAACAGTCAAATTCACAAGGTAAAAATCTTAATTTATTTATATATATTAATATGCTCGTTCCTTAATCTTCCGGTCGTTATCATCTTGCAGCACCCTATGGTTAAAAATGAGACCGTTCAAATCGTCTAACATGAAGTGCAAAAAATTAAATCCTGTGTATCTGGAGCTGCTAATCTACCGGATTTTTATTTCATATAAATTTTGTCA
>CM042155.1:15140266-15150266 GCA_023376005.1 Doryteuthis pealeii
TTTATTACTGCGAATAAATCAAGTGCGTGTTTGAGGAGTTTTAGACTGGTCCAAATTTGGGGAATTAATAAATAATTTTTTACTGCGAATAAATCAAGTGCGTGTTGAGGAGTTTAGACTGGTCAAAATTTGGGGAATTAATAATAATTTTATTACTGCGAATAATCAAGTGCGTGTTTGAGGAGTTTTAGACTGGTCCAAATTTGGGGAATTAATAAATAATTTATTACTACGAATAAATCAAGTGCGTGTTTGAGGAGTTTTAGACTGGTCCAAATTTGGGGAATTAATAAATAATTTATTACTACGAATAAATCAAGTGCGTGTTTGAGGAGTTTTAGACTGGTCCAAATTTGGGGAATTAATAAATAATTTATTACTACGAATAAATCAAGTGCGTGTTTGAGGAGTTTTAGACTGGTCCAAATTTGGGGAATTAATAAATAATTTATTACTACGAATAAATCAAGTGCGTGTTTGAGGAGTTTTAGACTGGTCCAAATTTGGGAATTAATAATAATTTTATTACTGCGAATAAATCAAGTGCGTGTTTGAGAGTTTTAGACTGGTCCAAATTTGGGGAATTAATAAATAATTTATTACTGCGAATAAATCAAGTGCGTGTTTTGAGGAGTTTTAGACTGGCCAAATTTGGGAATTAGAATAAATCAAGTGCGTCAGTTTTATGAAATCTGCGAATAATCAAGTGCGTGTTTGAGGAGTTTTTAGACTGGTCCAAACTCAATAAAAGCCAAGTGTATGTTAGGTTTGCAAAGGAAGTGGGTGGATCAGAGATTGTTAATCTCTGATAGGATCAGCCTGAGGAGGGGAACATGATCTTGAAAGACACGAAAGTCCCCAGTGACCCAAGTTAAGTACATCACTGACGACACCTACTGGTGCTACAAATGTAGTAAGGAACGTATATTTAAAGGAGGATAAATATATAATACACCTACCAAAAAGACATGAAATATATTCGCAAAAATGTCTGTTAAGTTAAGTCTTTGCCTACCAAATTCTCTTTATGCCTGTACAACCTTTTATTAGTATTTTTCCGTTTCTGATGGGATATTTAAAAATTCTCTATCTATTCACCCCTGGAATCATTCTATTCAATTAAAGACCCATTAGTGATTTTTCAGTGTTAACAAGTGGCGTTTGGGAGAGCCGTTGTCAGCGGTTTACGGTGGGATTGCTGTGGTGATAGAGCGGTTGTGAGCGGTTAAGAATAAGCAAAGCTTACAGATGTCAATTGGTTCACCATATTTAATTAGCGTTGGGACTCTCCGATTATGAAATCGATGAAAATCTAGGAACAGTTGGTACTGTAAGCCAGTATTTCTTAACATTTTTTTGATCGGTGTCCATTTTTGATGTAAAAAAAAATTGCGCGCTAACCTGATCACAAATAGAAAATCCATGTAATCAATTTTATTTGCAAAATGTAGTAGAAAATATGCATCATGATTAACGAGTAAACTGATCCTGGTGTCTATCTATCAGCTCGTTGAATTGTTATAGCAAAACTTGGTTCAGCTGCATTGCGTAAGTCTCCACATTTTTCAATCTGTAATAAATAACATCATTTGCACATCATTTGCTGCAGAAAAAAAAAACGCCACCCCAACCAACCAGGTTCTGGGAAAATCGAGTAATAATGGAACAACCTTTTCAAAGGGGATGGAATGAAGAGGGTTTGACTTTCAGATGCATATATAATGTGATGCTTAAAATGATGTGTGTTATTATGACATAAAGCCAGGGATATGTCACATCTGTTGAGTTTCAGAATCACTAGAAATGGTCTACTGACCTAGATTGATAAATGGTTTATCATGCAAAGTGACCACACACACACAAAATCACACATATGTGTGTGAGTGTGTGTGTGAGTGTGTGTGTGTGCGTGTGCGTGTGTGTGTGTGTGTTGTGGTGTCACCGTATGTTTCTTTGTTGGTATATCTGAGGAGTCTAATTTTCAGTGTATATAATCTATCTTTATATATGTTATATATATGTGTCTGTCTGTGTGTGTGTGTGTGTGAGAGAGAGAGTGAGTGTGTGTGTGCGTGTGTGTGAGTGTGCGTGTGTGTGTTGTGGTGTCCCCGTATGTTTCTTTGTTGGTATATCTGAGGAGTCTAATTTTTCAGTGTATATATTCTATCTTTATATATGTTATATATATATATATATAATATATATTATATATATATATATATTATATTATATGTGTGTGTCTGTGTCTGTGTCTGTGTGTGTGTGTGTCTGTATGTGTGTGTGTATGTGTGTGTGTGTGTGTGTGTGTGTGTGGTCAGAGTTGTAGGAACAGACTCGACGTTCCGAGTTCAAATCCTGAACAAACTGTTTGCATTTCACATAGCGCTAATATCATTGGGAAAGTATTCATCCAATTACTCTCCCTCCAGCTTTGGTTAAATAGTAGGGCGAATTGGGGTATTTACCCGCTACTAGGCAACTAGTCCAGCAGAAGAGGGGGGGTTGGTGAATATATAAATATATATGTGTGTGTGTTCGTATATGCGTGTATGTGTGTGTTTGCTGGTGATAATATGCGCCTGAAATTCTGTATCATAAATGTATCGAAATTGAAGCTGTATTTACCAAGACATAAATTAACAATGAATGGAACATTCATTTTTTTCCAAATATGAGGCGTGTCAAAAAATACAAAAAAATCTCGATACTTTTTTGTCACGAGTTGTATATTTACGAATGATATAGATAGAATTTAAGAAGCAGTTTTCGGAACTTCTTGCATGTGGTTTTTATTCAGTTCTATCCGACTGACTGTCCATTTATTTCACAATCTTGAAATCTTATCAATATGGACACTTGTCAAACATATACTCCTGAAGCTCCAATTCTTCTAGCTATCTTACACGGAAAAAAAATTAAATCTTTCCCATACTGACGGTTATATGCAATGCTTTGTGTCTTGCCTTTATATATTTTGCGTGCACGATGCTTCCGAGACAACCACAATCATTCTATATTTTCGTCAAAAAATGATTTCCAGTCGGGTCTTCTCCAGAGATTTGTTTGTAGAGAAAAAACTGAACAGCACACTAAAAAAGAAAACTGGAATGCATTGTCTTTTTCCTTGTTTGTTTGATTCTTTCTTTCTTTCTTTTTTACAGCATATCCACTGTAACGTTCTAATAGCGATATATGTTGTGAAGCGGGTCTTGCCAACGTGCCTCCAAATTCACGACACTAAAAAGGTATTTGGTACGCGGCGGTTGTATTGTCGATAAAAAGGTACAACGCGAGATATATATCTTCACAAGCTGCTTAGCTTTTATTTTCGGGCTCGCCTCGTGGGTTGCTTCGGATAGGAGGAAAGGCAGAGAGAAAGAGAGAGAGAGGACATTGTTAAATTACTGTAATCCCATACTAGGGACCAGAGGCCCGTCCGTACCATACGCCTCTGAAAGCAAAAAGAGAGCGATATTTCTTCTTCGTCGTTCCTTGTCACCACGTGACTTCCGGTTCCGGTCAACACCCGAAACTTCCGGTTGGCTTTCAATTCTCCATTTGGGGGTCATGCCCGGTCAAATCACCCGTGCATCACTCCACCCTTTTTCAAAACCTCCACCTTGTCTCATTTCTTCTTCATCCTTTTCTATAGTATCCTCTCAAAACTCAGGACCTTCATCATCTCGTTACATCCACCCACGGTGGGGTCATTTAATGCCGGCAACGTTTTGAAAGATTCGAATCGGTAGTTCTGAAGATAAAAATGTAAACCCATAATTGGAACCCTAACAGGTATTCACGTTCGGGTCAGAGTTGGACCTTGGAGCAATGGGGATGAAGGGTGCTCCACATTCCCAGACCTCCAGAATTGCATCCTCACCATCAGTAAGAGTTTAACGTCATAGCCAGGACATGAAAAACCGGCTGAGTGTTGAAATTGGTCGAAAAAGTAAAACGGAAAAGTTTGGTGTGGGCATAGAATTTAAGGAATTTAGAAATTACTAAGGATAAGAATTATGTTATTTTTGTGTAAAAACATGCAGTTTTATTGAATTTATCAACTGCATGTTTTAACACCAAAAATTTATCAACTGCATGTTTTAACACCAAAAATTTATCAACTGCATGTTTTAACACCAAAAATTCATCAACTGCATGTTTTAACACCAAAAATTTATCAACTGCATGTTTTAACACCAAAAATAACATAATTCGTATCCGTAATAATTTCTAAAATCCTTAAATTCTTTGCCCATACCAAACTTTTCCGTTTTACTTTTCCGACCTATTTCAACACTCAGCCGAAAAACCTTAGCCACCGCTTTCTAGCACTCAAATGATAAAAAGGGTTGAGGGCTTCTCATTAAGCCAATAGGGTCAGAACAATCATATAGGTGCTAGGGCTTGGCGTGAGTAACCGATTGATCGGAGGGGTTTTATCCGACCGCCCGTCTAGGCTAAGTAAGAGACAATGTGGTGTATTGCATTTCATGGACTGCTCATCCACTTAGGATTCCGTTCTTAAGCAGCACCGATCGGCACCCACGACCAACAGGTGGCTCCATTTGAGGGGGACTCTTACCCCTCTGCAGAGTTGCAGCCGGTGTATTGTAAAGCCCCAGGCGACAGGGCTCCTTCTATTTTGTTATTCACATTTCGTAAAATCATGAGTGTTCATGATTATCTCTGATAATAATGATAACATCACTACAAAGGACTCTAATTCAAAGGTCAACGGGTTGGACACTAAACTGCAGCTGAGTGTGAGTCTACATTTTCAGAGGTCTCGTAAGTGGAAAGTACACCTTTATTACCATTACTATCTCGTCCATACTGATCCGGAATGGTAGTACAATATTAGGGTCCCACTTGTGTATTTTTCCAACCCCTTCGCACGAGCAAGGTATGACACGAGATCAAATTTTGAGCGGTGTTCAACAAGCTTTAATTCTGAGTTTGTGTTCTTCTTGATCGGTTGCCAAACCTAGATTAAAAAGCCCAGTCCGCCCTACTATTTACCCATTGCTGGAGGAAGAATAATTGGATTCATACTTTTTTTACTGATATACCAATACTGAATTAAGAATGATTACATTCAGTCTTCAGTTGACTTTTGATTTAAACATATAGAAATGGAAAGATCTCACAAAGGAAATTCATTTTTTTTCTATTCTCTTTTAAATTGTCCTAATAGCTGTACACACTGGAGAAAGTTTGAACCCCCAGTCGGGTGGGCTGTAGAATACACCGAATGCATCTCTCTGGGTCACCACCCACAGCCAATACGTAGTATGTTTGCAAAGGTCTTCTAAAGACCTTAAGGAGAGATCTACAGAAAATGTATTTATAAATTTATAATGAATATGACTCCATAACTCCATAACTTCAGGACTTTGAGCTGATCAATCCATAATATTTATTCCTTGGTTGTTCAGACAAGGAATAGCATTATCATGTATGAACACAGGATGTTTACACCAAGAATTACGTAATACCGGTTCTTCTAGCAAATTCTTGTACATAGCAGAACTAATTCTATTATGTAAGCGTACAAGAGGTAACGTACCCAGACTTGAAATCCTCGTCGAAAACTATTATGCTGCCTCCACGAAACTTGACTGTCTTTTTTAATGCACTTTGAACTCAATTTGCTAATTCATCTTCTTACTTTCTGTTTAAACAAAAACAATAAATTTATTTCTTTCACGGAAAAATACACTGGACCCCTGTTCTTCTGACCACAACACGTGCTTGTTTGAAAATTTCAGTCTTGCAACTTATTTTCGTTTTGCTTATGAAGGGTTTCTTCAGTGGACAATTTGCATAAAGCATAAAACCCTATTTAAAATTGATCAAACAACCAACAAACTGTATACTCTCTGTTTCATAGAATTTTTTTCCGATAGTGTATCACATAAATGAAGTTATTAAAATCATTCAAATTTTGACGAAACTTTATGAATCACATACACATTTTATAATCTCGAAAACACGAGAAAACGAGAAAAGGAATACCTGAGTCATATGGTAACTGAAATTATCAAATTAACACAGGAAGATTATTCACAGGGTAAAAATAAGTATCTAATTAAAATTAATAAGCTGGCTTTAATTTGACATGTTGAACCCCCTGTTGGCGATTTCCCCCCTAGCGGCAGGGGAAGATAATTCTCTGTTGAATTTCTGATAAACTATCGTTGTTCTACATTTTTAATACCTTTTATTGATTTTTGTTACCTATGTGTAAATCTGGTTTGAACTATTTGAACCTTACGATCACCAAATACTTCGTATTCTAGGGGTGTCCAAAAGTGAAGGGGTTACATTATCTTATTGACTACAATTTTTTTTTTATTTTTTTACTCACTTATTCTCAAATCACATAATTTATCCTCTGGGGTGGGGTTTAAAATGTAGTATTTACTAAGAATATAGAAGTGGTTTTGTCCTAGGCGGAATTTGTTTTAACACCAACGTATTTCCCCTTTCTATCTCTCTTCTCTTCTTCCTTCTTCTTCTCTCTCTCTTCCCCTTCCTCTCTCTCTCCTCTCTCTCTCTCTCTCTCTCTCTCTCTCTTTCCCTCTCTCTCTCTGTATATGAAGGAAATAGATGCTATGAAACCGGGGGGTTGAATTTCGATTATAATTATTGATTGTTAACACGAACGCCTATGAAGGAATAGTCTCAGAACTGTTGTAAACTACAGGAATGTTTGAAAATCATCTGAGGCGTAAAATACTGTTGACTGTTCTTTAAGCCACTTCTTCACTTCAAAATTTCACTTCCTCGTCATTGGAATAATGTCTGCCTCTCAAACCCTCTTTCATGAGGCCGAAGAGATACACACGTTATTCCAGTGACGAGGAAGTTAAATCTGTTGTGAAGCAGTGACTCAAAGAACAGACAACATAATTGTATGAGCCAGGGGTACATGCTAACATTTCAAGGTAGAACATTGCTATTGAGAAAAAATGGTGATAATCTGGAGAAGTGGGAATGTGTTCCACAGAGGACCAGCTTCATTTTGATGTATGATATATGTTCCTGTATTAGCAATTATACCTGTCCTAATCAAAATGGCATTTCTTTTTGTCTCACCCTCGTAGCATTGGACTCTTTAAACTCATTTCGAATCTGGTGCACTGTCTTCAGATTCAGACCCAAGCACTGTTAAGTATTGATATTGGAACTTCTGACAGGAATGCCAAGACGTACAGCACGCCATCTTCAAATGTTTGAATGAGTGAAAAGTTTGATGCGGCTACTTTACTCACAAACAGTGACTTACCAGAATGTCCGCACGAGCAGGATGCGACACAAGGTCAATTTCTTAAGCGAAGTTTAACGGATTTGAATACAGAGTTTTCCTTCTCCTAGACTGGTTACCTAGCCATGGTTAAAGAGCCCAGCCTGTCCTACTATTTACCCATAGCTGTAGGGAGAGTAGGATTCATACCATTCCCAAGGGTATTAGCGCTAAGTGAAATGTAATTACCACGTCCAGGATTTGAACTCGGGGCGATGAGTCCATTTCCTATGACTTTAACCATTACACCACGCGTTTCTGTGTTCCAATTCCCACCCTGAATTTATTAGACTAGGCGAGGTCTCGTGGTCTATTACTTAGCCAATCACATACAGCGTGGCTGATACACTACTTAAACGCTGATTCTCTCACAGTATACTTGCGAACATTGACGAAGGAAATTAGGATTCTTACCAGGGGGATACCAAAGGATTTCTGCTGGACAAGCGCTCTTGCTTGAAGGCCAAAGGATGACCATAAAAGCTTAACACATTGTACGAAATTAAACAATTTAAAAATAAAAACAATGTACCCATCACACCCTATGGATATAGTTAGTCCACACGATTTTGAAACAGAACTCTAATGGTGAACAAAGCCAGACCCTGTCTCTTTTATATGGTTTTTCATATTCTCTTATTTTCCTTTTGAATCACAAATCACTTTTCTACGCAAAACCTTGATAATGGTGAATTCCACCCGAAATATGGAAAAAATAAAGCAGGTTACTGGGCAAAAGAACTTTCATCAATTAGAATTGTGTTTTTTTGTTCTCTTCATGTTTTCGATGCTCTACCAAATTTTACCAACGTTCACAACAACACTGCATTAATACACACACACACACACACACACACACACACACATACACACACACACATATATATATATATATATATATATATATATATATATATAATCTGTGTGTACGTATATATATATACAATATATACACACACATAATATATATATATAGCTGTGTGTACGTGTATATATATATATATATATATATATATATATATATATTAATATATATAATATATAATATATATATATATATATCTGTGTGTACGTATATATATTATATATATATATATTACATATATATGTATCTGTGCGTATATATATATATATATTTATATATATATTATCTATATATATATATATACATCTGTGTACGATATATATATTATATATTATATATATATATATATCTGTGTACGTATATGTATATATATATATATATATATACTATACATCTGTGTACGTATATATATATATTATATATATATATATATATAATATATATATATATATATTATATTAAGAGATAAGAGACACACATACAAATAACAGACGGAGACATGTCCAATATCGATCAAGATATATAGACGGAGTCATAAGAAAGCTGTAGAAAATTAAGGTGACATTCTATCGGGGGATCTGAATTAATTACCAAATGCCTACAAAAAATAACAGCCAGGACCAGTATCCAGACTATAGCATTTATTATCAACAACAACACTGGGAACACTGTTGGTGTCTCTAATCTTAAGGGAAAGCTTTTGATTGACTACTCGACAGTGTGATCAAACAAAGTCGAAATAATATACAAGTCTATCGAATAACTTTTTATATTTTTTTCACAGCTGTAAAAAAATTTACAGATCAAAAACTCGTTATAAAGGATAACAAGGATGGAGAAAAAGTTAATCGGGTCGAAATCGATCGAGTTTTGAGTCAATCATGCAACTTGGCTCTTCGTTAAAACAAGAAGACTTGCCAAGCGAGATAAGACGTCTGTGAAGGAAGGTTAAAATAGGAAGAAGACAACAAAAAAATAAAAAAATAAAAAAAACAACAAGACATCATCAGTGATCATTGGAGGTGAAAATGCCGAAAATGTGTTTACAAGAAAAGTAGCAATTGAACATTTTTAACTGAAGAAATGCCAGAAAAGCTAGGCCAGCCTGTGGCAGACAATCAAGCAAGTCTATGGAGGAAAAAGAAAAAAACAAAACTAGGAGGAATAAGAAACTGTCTCTAGTGAGGATCGGAAAACAGGATTGGATAAATAAGATAAGTATTTTATTTTTTTTACGCAGAATGTTTACATAACAATGACACACGCGCATAGAAACACTGAAACACAGACAGAGAGATAGACACACACACACACACACACACACACACACACACACAACACACACAAACGGGCGCGGCGCACACACACACGCACATAACACATGCACACACACACTGCCAGCCTACACGCACGCACGCACGACGCGCAATCACGCGAGCACACACACACACACACACACACATATATATATAATATAAATATATATAAACTCCGCTTAAAAATTGACCTTGTGCCGCATCCAGCTCGTGCGGAGGAGTTGGTATATATATATATATATATATACCAACCCCTCCGCACGAGCTGGATCGACACAAGGTCAATTTATTAAGCGGAGTTTATCAGGTTTGAATTCAGAGTTTTCCTTCTCCTAGACCAGTTGCCTAACCATGGTTAAAGGCCCAGTCTGCCCTACTATTTACCCACAGCTGGAGGGAGAGTAGGATTCATACCTTTCCCAAGGGTATTAGCGCTAAGTGAAATGCAATTACCACGTCCAGGATTTGAACTCGGGGTGACGAGTCCATTTTCCATGACTTTAACCATTACAC
>CM042155.1:15152766-15161170 GCA_023376005.1 Doryteuthis pealeii
TGCGTGTATGTGTATGTGTGTGTGTGTGTGTGTTTATTGGAGGCGCGTAGTGTATTGGTTATAAAATGGACTCGTCGACCCGAGTTCAAATCCTGGAAGAGGCTGTTTCCATGCCACATAGCATTTCGAAAATGTATGTCACCAACTACTCTCCCTCCAGCTATGGGTAAATTGTAGGGTCGACTGAGTTCTTTAACATTAACTAGGTAGTTAGGAGAAGGAAAACTCTGAATTCAAACCTATTAAACTCAGTTTAAGAGATTCTCATTGTGTCGCATCCTGCTCGTGCGGAAGGGTTGGTATATATATATATATATATATATATATATATATATATATATATATAGTGTGAGATGGTCACTGTTTCAGCTTTTACTGGAATGGCGTACCAAAGGCAGTATTATTGGTAGAGTGCTCAATATGAAATAGAGCTGTTATATAATATAATAAAATAAATATATAAAGGTTTTACATATCTGTCTATTAGGTGACAAAGGAACATTCACGACCATATGCTGTCCATAAACACTCTCATACATTCAAATTACCACCACTTACATACGCACATCATTTTATCCAATCAAACACATCCCATGTCTATTGAATTTTTTTGAAATTTTTTCGATTTTCCTTGCATTTGAAACATCGTCACCTGATAATTGCATCGCATGAAACCAATATGGTCGTGAATGTTCCTTTGTCACCTAATAGATAGATATGTAAAACCTATATATATATAAAAATGGACTCTCCCGTCGATTTTCGACGTATGAGGGTTCATACACAAAATGAACTCCCACACAGGGATTTGTTTATAGTGGTGAAGGCTTGTGTTGGACCATCCACACTTTTTGGCACAGTCGATAGGAAAGAATTGGTGCATCAAGGGTTGCCACAAACTCAATCAACGACCGACCTCAGGAATTTTGAATTCAGAATTATCCCTCTCCTAGACTGGTTACCTACCCAAGGTTAAAGAGCCCAGTCTGCCCTACTATTTAACCCATAGCTGGAGGAGAAATATATATATATATATATATATATATATATATATATATATATATTATATACAATTCCTGACGAAAGTGATAACAATAGATTTTATTATCCGAGCAAACTCAAGAGAATTTATACAAAATTTGATAGAAGTATACACAGAATTATCCGTATAGAATAAATGAACTTAATAGGTTAATAATCTTTGATAATAGTATTGAGATTACTGAATAGGCAATTCCAGTCGTCACTTGTTGGTTTGGAAAGGCCCTCGTGTATCAAGTACCCAGAATATCTGTGGGAGGTGAAGTCCTATGTTCTGTTGACAAAAGCCGCAAATGGCGTGTGTGACCGTTGCGCAGTCGGAGGTGAAAAAGCTCTTGTGCAATAATTGTGGGAAGCGAAGTACTCCAGTCCTAATAGGCGGGAGACAGAACCGGTGTGTTACTTTTGACGGCTGGATAGACGAAAAGAAAAGTGGATTTTACGTTGGTGGTATTTCCTTTCATAGTACCGGTCACAACGACACCTGGTTACCTATCTGACAACCGTGAGGGAGATAATCCCAACGCTAGAAAAAAAGAAAACATAAAATATAGATTTTTTATTTTTTCTACACGTACTGTTAGAATGTTATATCTTTTAGTATTGATCGGTCAAGTTTATAGTTTAATAAATATCATTTTCTTATATCCCTTATAGCAAAAAAAGTCAGCAAAAAGTAAGAAGAGTACTAAGTAAGTTCAACCATCTCTGTCTGTCTGTCTGTCTGTCTGTTCTCTATGTATGTATGTATGTATGTATGTATGTCTCTCTCTCTCTCTCTCTCTATATATATATATATATATATAGGGTTTTTGTCTGTCTGTCTGTCTGTCTGTCTCTATGTATGTATGTATGTATGTCTCTCTCTCTCTCTCTCTCTCTCTCTCTCTCTATATATATATATATATATATATATATATATATATATATATATATATATTATATTATATTATATATAGTATATATATATAATATATATATATATATAATATATATATATATAAACCCTTCCGCACGAGCAGGAGGTGACACAAGGTCATTTTTTTAAGCGGAGTTGAACAGGTTTGAATTCAGAGTTTTCCTTCTCCAAGACCGGTTGCCTAACCAGAGTTAAAGGGTCCAGTCTGCGCTACTATTTGCCCATAGCTGGAGAGAGAGTGGGATTCATAGCTTTCCCAATGGTATTAGTGAAATGCAATTACCACATCCAGGATTTGAACTCAGGGCGACGAGTACATCTCACATGACTTTAACCATTACAACACACATGCTTACACACGTGTGTGTATCTTACCCGAGTATGTCATAAGGGTACACATGACTATATAACATTTGGTTTAAGTGAACTCTCACATGTGCTCCGAAGTACAACCCTCTCGGGCATTTTTTTTAAATTACAGAACAGATACAAAAGCGTGACCTGTGCCCGAGAAAATATACAATGAATATAGTTTTGTTTGTTTACCTAATGGCATATCAGAGTCTGCGTATAATTGAAGAGATCATGTGATCCTGCCGAGTCAGTCGTTTTTGGGGTACTTTCTAAAACTGAAATAACAAGCACAAATAAATGTCAGTTATAGAAGCGAATTTCATCATTAACAACAAATAGGACTGCTATTTTTCCTGCAGCATATTGCAATGGCTTTTTTTTTTAATTATCCAACCGGGTCTTTTAACATGGATGAAGGAATGCTCAAACTAACCATTCTTTAATTTTAAAAACGAAACATAAAAACACAAAATATTTTTATATAAATCGATCTTATTAGATTTAAATTATATTTTAATGTTTCAGTGTATTTCTTTCATGTTTAAAGGCATTACTATCGTTAGCAGTAGTAGCAGTATTATTATTATTATTATATTAGTAGTAGTAGTAGTAGTAGTAGTAGTAGTCGTTAGTTTCAGAAACAAGTATGCAGTCGCAGAATCACAAAGGGGTTGTTTATTCCTTTCGGGTCTCGTGGGTTCTTTTTCAGAGAGAGAGAAGAGAGAGAGAGAGAGAGAGAGAGAGAGAGAGAGAGAGAGAGAGAGAGAAGAGAGTATAAAAGATACGTAAATATTAATGAAATATTAAGCAAAGATCAAATGTCACTGGTAGTAACTGATAGGTTTATGCATGTGAAGATATATACATATATATATATATATTCAGAGAGAGAGAGAGAGAGAGAGGGGGGGGGGTAAGGTCAAATTATTCTATCGTAAATCAATTTGGTACTACATGCGAATTAGAATTATCCAACCGGGTCTTTAACATGGATGAAGGAAATGCTAAAACTAACCATTCTTTAATTTTAAAAACGAAACATAAAAACAAAAAATATTTTTATATAAATCGATCTTATTAGATTTAAATTACATTTTTAATGTTTCAGTGTATTTCCTTCATGTTTAAAGGCATTACTATAAATGAAAAGAAAGAAAACATAGAAAATCAAATACAGAATGTTTGTATTATTCCTACACTTGCTGTTAATATTCTATTTTTCATAGAATTGTAGGGGTTATTCCCGTTTGCCTGAGGAGTTATATGCCGCCGGTTGTCGTTTGTTCCCACTAGGGACTCTGGTATTTAGCGGCTTTTCACAACTTCTCTTCCTCTTTTCTACCTCTCCTCGTAGGTACCCACATGGGTTAGACAATTGATCCCTTTCTCGTTGGGGCTTCGGCCCTCAACGCGGCCACTAGTCACTGTAAGTGATTTATACAGCATGGACTATTCTTAGTCTCATGTCTATACCTATATATTATGTGTACTTTATATTATCTTGTCAGTGACTTTTATGTATATATTTTAATGTACACTATTCTATCTTCCATTGTTTATGTATCTTGTTATTCATGTGCTGTTATTATATTAAATGTATTTGTCCCTCAACCCTTGTCGGAGTTGTATGTTATTCAATATTCACTTTGAATCTTACAGAATAATCCAAGTTCATAGATTACGTAATATGATTCCTTCTTAAGGCATTGCCTATATAAGAATAGAGCCATTGAACATATAATGATCTGTATCAGTTCTTTTAACATATTCATTTAGCTCAATTTTATTATACTCAAATTATATTCTAATGTTTCAGTGCCTTTCCTTCCCGCTAAATGACATTTCTGTACCTAAAATTAAATAAATAATATAGAAAATTAAATAGAATTCTGTATTGTTTCTACACATGCTGTAAATATTTTATATTTTCATAGAATAATTCCTTTAATCGTTTATAAAATAATAAAGGTATAAGACAGATGATTATTCATATCAATTCTCTTAATATGGGTGAAGGAAATATGAAAACGAACAATTCTTTAATTCTAAAACAAAGACAAAAATAATAGATATTAAAATTATTCTCCCAGTGTATCCTTAACACGGATTTCTGCAAAACTAAATTATTCCAATTGTGGTCAAGCATTACTATTATGTCAGAGAAACGGCGTCAAATATTTTGAATGATGATGATGCAAAGTCCACGCGAGATTCTTGTGCATCGAGAAGAGAAAAGCTTAGTGAAACGCAAACAATTTTCCCTTTACGAATGTAAGATTTGAATTCCTATTGTATTCAAAGACACAGTGCTGGGAATCGCACGAATCTCGTGAAAACTCGAATAATCCCTCATCGATCATCTGGTTCGGTCTTTAAATTCTGTTTATTGTTATTTTGCTTTTTCTAGTTTTCATTCACTTTCTTTTTCTTTTTTGCATTTTTTTTTGCCTTTTTTTTTTGTTGTTTTTTGTTTTTCTCGTCGACATTGACGATCGAGTGGTGACATTGTATCCCGTTTGCATTTTAATCCTTAGCGTTTTCAATCTCTTTTCCTGTATATCATTTTGTTTTCTTTCTTTCTTTACTTCTTCATATGTTTGTTGTATTGTCTTTCCTTACTTCAGTTTGTAAAGAAAGACAGGAGAAACGATAAGGTAAGAAAACAACTGAACCAACGAAAGATAATTCTAGAAATAAATGAAAAAAAAAAGAAGAAAAATGATGAAGAAGGGAGATTGAAACTCTGGGGATTAAAATGCCAAAAAAAAAAAAAAAAAAGAAAAAAAGAAAACAAAATTGAAGGAAGGTAAATGGACATTTTTAGAAAAGAAAGTTAAATTCCAAAACAAAAAGAAATAAATAAAGAATATAAAATTGAGAAATACAAGGAAAAACAGTTTATTTTCTTACATTTTAGATTCTGTCTTTCTATTCCTTCAAAATCTTTTCTTTCGATCTTTGTATTTCCTATTTTGTTTTTTCTTTATTCTAATGATCATTCTTTCCCTTTACCTTCCTTTGTATTTTTGTTTTTACCTATTTTGTGTTGTATACTCCTTATAGACATCGGGTATATAAACGGTATTGCATAGGGCCAAATTCAAGCTGTAGTAGAAGTCGTTAAAAGTAGTAGTAGTCGTTAGCAGTAGTAACAGTATTATTATTATTATTATTACTACTAGTAGTAGTAGCAGTAGTTGTTAGTTCAGAAACAAAGTATGCAAGTCGCAGAGTCACAAAGGGGCTGTTTATTCCTTTCGAGGCTCATGGGTTCTTTTTCAGAGAGAGAGAGAGAGAGAGAGAGAGAGAGAGAGAGAGAGAGAGAGAGAGAGAGAGAGAGAGAGAGAGAGAGAGATTTACATTTTCTTTCTTTCTTTCTTCATTTCTTCACTTTATATATATATATATATATATATATAGGTCGTCCCATCGAGATGCAATGGTTAGTAAGTTAATCTCGCAGATCTATTACTACTGAATAGCTAAGTCGATCGTCACTAAATGCCCTATACTTTCGACCTTGTATCATATCCTACCGTGGCGAACACGAAATCATCGTGGTGGCATAAATCACTGTCAGCCTGATAGCGAGTGAGCCTGAATATATATATATATATATATATATATTATATATATATAGTGTGTACAGAAATAACCTACTCGAGTTTCACCATAAGGATCTTCATGGTTAAATCCACTGAATTAATCAAGATATTGATTAACTACAGTTAATTGCAAGAGTTCATATTGTAAAAACAGTGTCGCGGTTAATGAACGTTGTTGCGTCGTTTTAAAAAGCTGAATGACAAACGTGATGTTGATATGTCGTAAGGGTAGTTGTTAATATGGAATATTTAAAAACCTATATACGGAGAGGGGATGAACCAAATCCCACTTCGCTTTGTTTCATTTTATTCTCGTTTTGGCTGGGTGAGATGCTATCTTCTTTGCAGATAAGGTTGGTTTTAAAACCACTAGATTTAAGGTCTTGTTCATATGTATTTTTCATTCTGTTAAATATGGTTTTGTTTGATGAAGTTTTAAATAAATTAGTTGATATGCCGGTAGGTATTTGCTTAAGTTTGGTTTGTTTTGTTTTACGGCATATCAACCTCAGTGGGTCATTTAATGCCGATAAAGTTTTGAAATAAATCAATTCTTAATGGATAATACAATTCTTTTATAAATACATTTTTCTATTTAACCCATAGATGGGACCCTAATAGGTACTACCACTCCGGGTCAGAGTAGACCATGGAGCAATGGTGATGAAGGGGTACTCCACATTCCCCAAACCTCCAAAACTGGAACCTCACCATCAGATAGAGTTTAACGTCATTCCCAGGACATGTAGACCCTCAGTCGCTGCCTTCTAGCACCCATATGATAAAAAGGGGTTGGGACTTGCCATAAGGGCAATAGGGTTGGGAAAATCATATGAGTGCTAGGGCTTGACGTGACCAGCCGATTGATCGGAGGGGGCCTCTCTGACCGCCCGTCTAGCCCAAGATAGGGCCAAAGTGGAGTATTGCATGTTATGAACTGCTCATCCACCTGGGCTCTATCCTTAAGCATCACGGGTCGCCACCCACGGCCAACAGGTGGCCCCATTGGGGGAGTCTTACCCCTCTGCAGAGGTGCATTCTAACGCCCCAACCGACAGGGCGGAGTTATTTGCTTAAATACATGTTTTGGGTGGTTAGAACCTGTATGAATGTAACTAATGTTACAAGGTGTATGGTTAGGTTTCATGTGTTGCATACTGGCCTCGAATTCACGCCGCTAAATTCGTGTATGTTAGTAGCGGATATCGTCACTAACCACTAGCCATGTATGCTAGTAGTCAGCTATTGAACTTCAATAACAACAGATACGCGTATACAAAGATGACTCTTCTTTATTTTCTTCGATGTGTGGTAGGTGAGTGGCGGGCATGGGTAATGACACTACGACTACTTATGTGGTGGAAGTGGTGGGGCGAACCTCACTGCTCGCTAGCAGCGCCCGACCGTATCGACGCTCAGACCCTTCTGCTTTCTTCGCCGTCTCTTCGGGTCTCTCCTCTGGGCTGGTCTTATAACCGCTTAAGTACCGACGACCGCCCACACATTCTTTTGTTCCTTGACCAGAAGACCTTTCTCTTTGTTCAAATTAGCGTTTGTCCAGATGAGTCCTTTGTCACACCTCTTTTGTTATACTAAGATTTCTGTCTCGCCTATCTATTGTTTGTCCTTGTTCAATTTTCCTTTGTCTTTTCGACTTCCCGCGCAAAACAAACAGTCAATCTGCAACACATGTAAGGGGATATGGATCCATCGTTGAGGTTTAATGAGATGTCCAAGAAGTCGGGGATTATTAGGTTTGTTTGGATTTCGATTTTAAAGCCAAATTCGTGGAATAGATGATGTGACTTTTTGCATATAATATCCCCTTTTCTATGTTTGCTATTGTATAGTATTGCCAAACCGTCATCCTGATAGAGACCGTGGTTACTAGGGTCTATGATAGCATTGATATGATATAATAGTAGACAACCGACTACTTCACAAATTTCCACGCCATAGAAAAAAAACATGGAAATATCGTAGTTATTTGCTTAAATATTTGTTTTTGTTAGTTAGAACTTGTATTAATGTAACAAGGTTTCATGTAAGGGGATATGGATCCATTGTTGAGATTTAGAGAGATGTCTAAGAAGACGGTGATTATTAGGTTTGTTTGGAATTCGATTTTAAAGCCAAATTTGTGGAATAGGTTATGTAACTTTTTGCATATAATATCCCCTTTTCTAGGTATACTATTGTATAGTATTGCCAAACCATCATCCTGATAGAGACCGTGGTTACTAGGGTCTATGATAGTATTGATATGATATAATAGTAGACAACCAACTGCTTCACAAATTTCCGCGCCATAGAAAAAAAAAACATGGAAATATTGTAGTTGTTAATTTTAATCCATATTTCGTTATTATGGTATAGAATGAATGTTGGCAGTGTTTGGATAATTTGTACCTTTTTTTTTAAACCGACCTTATACAAAGTATTAAAACCAACCTATATACAAGAAGATAGAACTCACAGCAAAAAG
>CM042155.1:15161270-15176270 GCA_023376005.1 Doryteuthis pealeii
TATATTATAAGTTTAGTATAATTATTATTATATGGTTTGCTTGAAGCAGTTAACAATGCGTAATTCGTATAAAATTCGAAAAAATTAATGAAAATATCATGTCTAGCGAACTCGGGAAATACTGCCCCTACGTAGTTAGAACATCGTTACAGCTGTTTAAACTTCTATTTAGTCTCAATAGCGATTGTATACTACGGATTATCCCTCCGACAGAAATAAAAATTTGGTAAAATCTAGGAATCTAATTTCTCTTGGAAGTCAGTTCATATCACCATCAAATTCCTAGCTTCCAGCTTGTGTTTAATTTTTCTTAAAAAAGAAAATCTAGATAATAAACACAAAGAGATTTAACATTCATGGGAAAAAATTCCTGGTCACTGAAAGTTGATTTTGCATTAAGGAAAAGAAGGCTTCGTTGGAAAAATCAAAGGTAAAATAAATAAAATTCAAAAAAAATAATTTTATAGACTATTTTGGTGGAATACGCTTATTTTGTGATGTGAGGGTTATTCCCTAACGTACATATGTGCATTAAGAAAAACAATAAGAAACTCCAACATAACATTTCTTCTAATAGTGAAATGTTTAGCAAAATTACACACAAAGAAGTCTCCTCTATTTATTCCAAAGAGTGATCTACCATATTTTGCGGGGGTAAGTTAATATGCTACCCGCTTTGGAGGAAATCCTCAACATTTATGCAAAGCTATTATCGTTATATCAACATTTCCATTTTTTCTTCTTCGTTTTCCTATTATACATTACGTGCAACTGTTAACGCTTCTTATACCGAAATATATAAGTTAAAAAACTAAAAAAAAACACAAACCCAGAATAAAGGAAGTTTCCATAGAGATTATCAATTCAGCCATTATTTTTTGCAGTCCTATAATCACATTGCCAACTGATTCCCTCCTGTGGTGCCTCTTCAATAGTGTCTCATAGATATTTTTCTGTTTTCATTTATTAACATTCAGCCTTTCCATTTCGACTTGGGGAACCAAAAGTCCATAGACAAAATTCAATTTATTTAATATTTCTTTTCTTTATGGTCTACGTGCAACAACCCCAACAAACTTTGCTCCCACGGGAAGTCACAAAACAAATGACTTGCATGCTTATTCTAGGATATATAGTAATAGATTCTTAGAATCGCTATATTTCCGCAAAAATCTTATATCATATCACTTATTGTGGGGTTAATATCATCTTTTTTTCAAAGAAAAAAAAATATAACATCTATTTTTAGAGTACATATTATATATAATTATATTAATATATATATTATATATTATAATATATATATATTGAGGAAAAATGAAGTAAAGAGAAGAAAAGTTAAATGGATTAAATTGAATTAATCGATCACTTACACATGTGTTTCGGTCAGTATTATGGTGTTGTGAAATATTATCGCACACATACAAGAATCGACCTTCATCAGATGGAACATTTTATTTAAAAATAAATGTCTCACCTAGTCCCGGCGATGATAAGGTCTTCGCCCGACTTCTTGTTGTGTGCGGAAATATTTTCACACACATAAAACGACCGAAACAACATGTGTAAGTGATACGATTAAATTCATTTTATCCATTACTTTTCTTTCCTTTTACTCATTTTTCCTCATTATTGATCGGATTCAATTCCTTTTTCCCATTTTTACATATATAATATATATTATATATATATATATATATATATATATATATTGTATATATATATATATATATTAATATATATAATATATATATATATAATATATAATTATTATATAATAACAAAATAAGGACCGGCAAAAAGGATTATGTTTTTTTTTTATTGTATTATTATCTTTACAATAATTTAAAAAAACACATAATTCCTTTTGCGGAACCTTTCTTCTTTTTTGCAGGTGGACCATTGACCACAGCGTATGACAAAAAAATGTGTAGTGTAGACCCATAACCAAGGAAAACAGCCTGCGGGTTGGGGGGTTCGATAGCCTGTTGGTTCTACAGAAAAAATGCGTAGGTGTAAATCAAACGTGTCACAATCAAGGGGAGGTGTCAATCAAAGAGTTTAATAATTATAAAAAAAGGCCTTAGAAAACCTGGGTTGGGGCAGATCAAGATTTCAGACGTTGTAGTCAGACTCCCAAAGGGAGGGCTCCAGTGTTATGTCGCAACCTCTTGATAACAACCCTCAGTCAACAGACATCAGGAAATTAAAAAATATGATTTATATTTATATATTATTACAAATATTATATAATATATTATAATTTTATATATACAAGTGTTCCGTGTTTCTTTGAAGGTGCAGTGATGGTATATAACAAAACTTTGATGAAGACTTACATTTATATGTATATATTTTGGTCCATATTGTTATCGATTCGATCAACCTCACATCACCAACACACACACACACACACACCAACACACACATATATGTGTGAAAGTGTGTTTAAATTATATATTATATATATTATATATATATATATATATATATATATATAAGTTAAATAAATAAAATAGATGGAAAAGTTGATTTGTAAACAGGTAAAAATAAGATCTTCCTGTATTAATCTCCTGGATCATTCTTAAATATTGATAAGAATAATTTATAAATTTAATTTCCTTCTTGAATTAAAAAATACCACATTGATCATTCTTAGACGAATATTGTACAACATAATTATTATTTTAGATTAACATTTTATTACCCAAAATCTATACTACCGTAACAGTCACGAGAAATTAAACTGCGAAAAATATAATAAAAGCTTTTACTTATTTTGGACTATACTATATACCTTAGCTCAGTCGGTAGGACCGTCGGCTAGAAAGACAAGGCCTAGTTCGATACCGTACTCGCAAACTCAGCGTATGAGAAGCACAGGGATCGTGGTTAAAGTTAAGAAGTTGACTGGAAGGTGTTAGCGCTCCACCTCTGTGATTAAACAATCTCCTGTGGTTCTAGCGCTTTTGAAAAAGGGATTAGACTCCCTCGCTGACTGGCTGGATTGCCGACTTTAGACCGCCCCGTCGACTTTACTACTTTACCATATCTATACAACCCATCTGCTTTAGACGGCAGGAGTGCTTCGGCCTCTGCTGGACGGATAAGTAGGAATTAACGCGTGATCCCCCATGCAATAACCTGCCCTCTGGATTTTAAGGGCAGGGCTGTTGATTATTGGCCAGTGCCTGAGCGCCCTTTTATTGGGGATGTCGGTGGATCAAACGCATTTTTTCGCCCCCACCGATGAGGCTTCGGCTCTAAATGTCCTATGTTTGTCACGCCCTCATAGTGGGATGAAAGAACAAATTACCTTCCATATTTAACAACCTAAACCAAATTTATTATGTATTACTTATGGCCACACACCAATAGAATTGGAACCATAAACCCTTTCCTCAATACGTTTATTGATTTCAACTTTAGTCTTTATATCAAGGTATTAAAACCAAACTTGGTATCATTTAGTCAAGCGCAGGGGATTTTCCATAAGAAAATGGCTACTTGTTTATTAATAATGTCTTTCACATCCCAGCTCGAGCCGATCCTGAGTGTTTCCAGCAATTTTTCCAACATTCTTCAGGACCAATTTTCCCCTGACCAATATGAAAGAACTCATGCAGAACATTTGGCATAAACGTTAATAGAATTTATGCATCACAAAACAATTAGCTTAAATTCCGTTGTTGGAAAACATCTTTATACTAGATAGTAAAATTATAAACTGTTTCAATTTTTGCCATGAATAAAAGTTTATCCGCCAAATTAACCTATTAAATCTCAGGTCACTCACTATATCCCCATCACTTCTAAGATCAGTGTGCCACTTGTTGAACATTTCTTACCTATAAGACGAAAAAAATGGATTAGTCTCTCTGTCTCTCTCCATATATATATATTATATATATATAATATATAATATATATATATATATGTGTTTGTGTGTGTGTGTGGTGTGTTGTGTGCTGTGGTTGTGTGTGTGTAATTTAAACAAATGCAGGTCTGCCGATTTATTAATGTGATCCTTTCACTTTTTCTGGCCAACTTTTTAAATATTTGGATTGAATTCGTGGATTGTCCACCGAAGTTATTATCTCCCCGAGTTCTTTCGGGCACTTCGAAGCCATTCCATTCAGGTGGGGTGATGTGTTCCAAGTTTTCTTTTTTTTTTTTTTTTTTTTTAAGTATATAATTATATAATAGATTGTGGAGGACTGGAAGGAGGAGAAATTTGATAGGAAAAAGTGTTTATAGGCATTTTGGAAAATGTTATGTACTGCATTGAAAATTAAATTTCTCTTTAAGGATGGTTTGTATTGTTTGATGAAAATAAGCTTGTCCAGTATTTGGACGTTTGTTTTATTTTCTTGTTCTTGTGCAAAGAAAATGTGTTTATTTTCCGTTAGGAATATTTCGGTAATTAGAGTGGGATGGGCATGCATGTATTTTAGAGGTTGTGAAATGGGGGTTCTTTAAAAATCTTGTCTGTCAATATGAAGAAGGTACACGGCGTGATAAAGTCGGTGGGGTAAAACCGATGATACGGTATTGTCATTTTTTTGGGAGACTGCAATCTACTAAGGGACATTTAAATTTGTATTTTACTACATTTGGTCTCATTAAGTCCGGACTTGTCAGGGGAGAGGGAGTGTTATATATATTATTGTTATAGAGCCTTTTTAAAGCATTGTTGCTGGGCAGAAACTAAAGGAACTACCTATGTTTAATATTAGGATGGAAGGGAAGAAGAGGAAGAGGTCCAGGGCGGGAGGGAGGAAGCGAGAAGGATCTTTAGCACATGGTCAGTTTTAAAAAAAATCAAAAAATCATTTAAAGTTACATGTAGAAGAAGAAAATAAAAGTTTGGACTTAAGACAGAATAAATTTTATTTTTTTTTTTTTCATGGCATTATATGAGGTGTATAAAATATTATTTGTATTGATAATAAATCCACCAGGAAGTTGGTGTTAAGGAAAGATTCTAAGGATGGGCATTTTAACAACGGAATGTTAAAAAACTACTATATATTATAGTGATTTTAGATTTTTAATCAAATACTAACATTGTTTCCCGTAATATAAATTCGTGCAAAATTGTTTATATGTGCAAGTTTTGTAGAGCATATATAATTTTTACACTCCTGCTCTCTCTTAACGTTTTTATTTGAATATTCTTTTGTGTCTGACTTAAATGTTTGGCATTCCTTTGTTTCAGCGGTTCGATGTATCTAGAAAGCCGAATTAAATATATAAGAGATGATAATCATTAAGGCCTATATATATATATATATATATAATATATATTTATTATATATATTATATATATATAATATATTGTGGATTTAATGAGGGATGCATATTTCTAAGCAAATTAGGAGCTAATATCATGATAGACCGTTTATATTTGAGGTGAGATACCGTTGCCAATTTGGAGTCAACTGCTGTTGTTGATAATCCATCTTTGCGAGAAAACATGTCAGTAACCAAGTGTTGACCTCCATGTCAACCTACCATAACTCATCTCTCTCTCTTCTCTCTCTCTCTCTCTATATATATATAAATATATATATATGTAAAGAAAAATGTTTAAATAACGGTAAATTAGCTACGGGGTAAATAAAGTAGGACGGGCTCTTTTAACATGGCTAGGTAACCAGTCTATGAGAAGGAAACCTCTGAATTTAAACCTTGTTTAAAACTCCGCTTTTAAAGAAATTTACATTGTGTCGCCATTTTGCTCGGTCGGAGGGTTGGTATATATATATATATATATATATATTATATATATTATATATATATTATATATATATGTATGTTGTGTGTGTGTGTGTGTGTGCGTGTGATGTGATTGTGTGTGTGTGTGGTGTTGTCGGTATATAACACAAAATAATTGATAAAGAAAATTTCCAAAAATGCTCAATTATCTTAGGAAAAATTGTTTATTTGTAGAGTTGAAACAAATCACTGGACAAATGTTAAAAGATTTATATTCAGAGAAAATGGAAAAGTAATTGAAATGTGCCAATATTCCAATTGACATTTTATCCATTTCATCCTTTAATTATCGACGGAAAATCGATAAAGAAGAAAGGAAAAAATAATGAGGAGTTTTCACATCCGTCTTTTCTTTTCTCGTTACTAATCCCCAATTGATATTGGAGTAAAAGAAGGGTTAACAGAATAAAACTGAAAAAAAAAAAAAAAAATAAAAAAAAAAAAAACACACATAATGGTAAACAGAGAGAATCCTAGTAACGTGTTAAAACACTTAATACTGAGAATGATGTGCATTCAATTTTTAACACAATTTTAAATATCACTTTTCTATCTTTTAACACATTTTTTATAGGTAAGTCATTTCTAATGCCATTTTTTATAGGTAAATCATTTCTAATGAATGTGTTTATATTTGAATCATTTTTCCAATGCATTTTATAGTAAATAATTTTAATGCATTTTTTATAGAAAAATTCTTTCCAATGCCCTATAGTTAAATAATTTTCTTTAATGCATTTTAATAGAAAATCATTTTCAATGGCATTTTTATAGGAAATCAATTGCAATGCATTTTATAGTAAATCATTTTACAATGCATTTTATAATAAATCATTTACATATATTTGTAGTAAATCATGCTATGCATTTTTATAGTAAAACTTGTACATTGTTTATTAATAGTAAATCGGATACAATTCATTTTCAATGTATTTTTATAGTAGATTATTTGCAATGCATTTCAAACGGCTAATCAGAATGAAAATGAATTACAAAAAATGAATTATTTATTGTAAGAGAAGAAAGAAGAGCAATAATCTTTTAAAAATATATCAGGTAAACCTCCAAAACTCTAGGAATTACCATATTACACAACATAGAATTCAACCTGTGTGGTGGATCCCAATGCATTTTTATAATAATCATTTACATTGTATTTTTATAGTAAATCATTTACATTGTTTTTTTTTATAGTAAATATATACAATTGATTTTATAATAAATTTATTGCAATGCAATATATCTGTTGGAATAATTTATATAATAATGTGTGCTTGGAGTCCACCACTTAAACTTATAGACTCTGCTTGTCAATCAAGCTAATCAGCACGCTCAAATAAGTTGTTATTTAAGTATTTTAATTGCCGATCTTGAAAGTCGTTGTTTCGTATTCGACACGGACGACGGAAAAAATCAACAACCAGGGGTCTGCTTAACACAAGGATTTTTCACTAAAGAACAACCAAGGATTATTTTCTAAGGAACAACCAAGGAATTCTGCTAAACATTAAGGAACAAAAGGGATCTCCACTGTGAAGTGCTCTCACATGCAGCCTAAAAATTGGCCAAAAATCGTATAGTCAATCATTTTTTGTGTGGCCCGTGTAACGATTTGTCTCTATGCGCATGTATGTATGCTAGGGATGTCTGTATCAAATGATTGCTATGTTATTATGGACATTAGGATAAAAGGATATATTTGACAAATATTTACATTTTGATTGTGAAAGATTTTATCATATAAAGAGATTATAAAGTAACCATCCCTTTACTCTCGCTGCCCATTCCCTCTCTCTCTCTCTCTCTCTCTCTCTCTCTCTCTCTCTCTTTCTCTCTCTCTTCTCTCTCTCCCTCTCTCTTTAAAGAGTTTTCTGAGTTCAGATCATTTTTATCCTATTCCTGGCTAGTAATCCTTCTTTATGTCCATCGGCTTCCTTCCCTCCGTCAATCTCATTATCTCTCTGTCTCTGACTCTCTCTCTGTCTCTCTCTCTTTCCGTCCCTCTCTCTCTTTGTCTCTCTCAATCACTGTCTATGTAGGTTTCACTAAATAATATCCGTAACATTTGACCGGTCCAACATATATAATGATACGGCTAGATTAATGATAGTGTTTGAAACGTAGCAGGTTACATTTGATTAATTGACCTTTTGCCACTTGGACACTCTGTCTGTCAATTATACACAACACACACACACATTACACACCACACATATATATAATAATATAATATATGTGTGGTGGTGTGTGTGTGTGTGTCTGTGTGTCTGTGTTGTCTATTATATATATATATATATATATTATATATATATGTATATAATATATATATATGTATGAACGTAGCATTGATTAATGGACCTTTTGCAATCTGACATACACACACACCACACACACACACACACACACATATGTAGTATATATATTATATATATATATATATATATAATATATGTCAGATTGCAAAAGGTCCATCAATCAAATGTTACGTTCATACTATACACACACACACACACACACACACATATACACACACACACACACATATATATATATATATATAAATGTGTTTGCGCACGTGTGTGTGTATGTGTGTGTATGTTGTGTGTGTGTGTGTGCGTGTGTGTGTGTACTAATATACAGTATGACGAATATAATCCGCTTGCGTTATATTAGTATTTCCCTGATTTATTATTGCTCAGATTTGTATATAATCAGTTGTACATTAGAAATGTAATTCGGTGAATCTCTGCCAGAAGTCCCGTTGTATATTTGCCATCAATTGATTCATCGAGAAATTGTCTGTTAAATACACTGACGAAGAAGGAGAATATACTGTAAAAATATTATATGTGTCAATCCATTTTCCGTAGAAAACGTACATTTTTATAGAATGACATTATCATAATTATGTATACATACACACGTAGCGCACACTCACACTCCCCCCCATATATATATATATATATATATATATATATATATATTATATATATATATATTATTCAATCTATATAGTAATATAGTTCAAATCCTGGACGTGGTAATTGCATTTCCCTTAGCGCTAATACCCTGGGAAGGTATGAATTTCTACTCTCCCTCCAGCTATGGATAAATAGTAGGACAGACTGGGCTCTTTAACCTTGGTAAGGCAACCGATCTAGGAGAAGGAAAACTCTGAATTCAATCCCGTTAAACTCCGCTTAAGATATTGACCTTGTGTCACATCCTGCTCGTGCGGAGGGTTTGGTATATATATATATATATATAATATATATATATATATATATATATATATATATATATATTATATCCTGTTCACTAGCACAGGGATATTGTTTTGCTGAGTTGGAACGCCATACTAATTGTCAGCTGCGTATAGACAAGATTACTCAAACTGTGCTACTCATGCGGTGAGTTATACGTGACGGGTATTGAAGCCATAACCTCTCAATTGTTGGTAAATATATATATATAAATATATATATATATATATAATATATATATATATATATATAATTATATGAGTGTGGTGTGTGCATTGCGTGTATATGCATAAATATATACAGAATATTTTCTGTTGTTTTCCTGGTGTATGTATCACTTAATATTTGATGGACTAATGAAAAGGTTGTTCATGGCTGCATTTAGTCATCAAGATTTTGTCATTGCCTTGTTATTGAATGGAACTTCAATTGTCCAGCAGGATTTTTTAAGAATGTCGTTGTTTATTTTAAGGGGAGCGTACACTATGTAAAATGACTGACTATATTAATCAGCCTGATTTGCCCGCAGCAGTTTTTGGTGCATTTAAAGCCTTAAAAAAAAAGAAGAACAAATCTATACAAGAAAGAGAAGTTGTTTTATAATTATTTAATACAAGATTCCGTCAAAAATGATGTGGTTATTTACATGTGTGTCCTGCCTAGGATTAAAATCTTACTCCTTGGCATTTCTGGTTTGGAGACTCATTAGCAGAGATGTTCTCTATGATGACGTCAATAGTTTTTTGTTTCGCCAGATTTGTTTCGACTATGATTTGGTTATTAATTGTTGAAGTTCGTAGAATTTGAATAACTTCATGGCAGGTTTTCAGACTGTATTTGTTGGGCATATGAGGGACCGGTTTAGCTCAGTCGATAGAGCACTCGCGTAAGAATCGCAAGTTTCTGGTTTCGATACTGTGCTATTGTGCTGTGCAGGGTACCAAATGTAGTCCTATGCTAGTCACGGGACCAAATGTCGTCCTATAGGTGCATGTTGTGCTGCGGGCCACGTATAGGTTAATGAACATGCTCGTTCGGACTTCCTGTGACCACGATGTTTTGTTTGTTCTACAGGAAGATTTAAGAAGAGCTGGTTTCGGGCTCTTTCGGTTGTATTAATCATACAGTGACCAAAATCATGTACAATAACAAAGGGGTGTGGATATGAAAATCAGAGTAGTAATATATGAGGTGACTAGCGAGATATAGCTAAATTCTTATGGCTAAATGGTCAAGTTCAGGATTCAGTGGCAAGGTAGCAGAAGGCAGCGGCAAAATGGTGGCAAGGGCTCCAAGTTGTATCTATGGATCCAGCTTTCGATCTCATCTGTTCCATCTTCTTTTATGAACTCGTCAACCCGAGTTCAATTCCTGGACAAAAACTGTTTGCATTTCGCTAATACCCTGGCGAAAGGTATGAATCCAATTCTCCCTCTAGCTATGGGTAAATAGCAGGACAGACTGAGCTCTTTAACAATGGCTAGGTTACCAGTCTAGGAGAAGGAAAACTCCGAATTCAACTCTGAATTCAAACCTGTTAAACTCCGCTTAAGAAATTGACCTCGTGTCGCATCCTGCTCGTGCGGAGGGGTTGGTATATATATATATACATATGGCGTAATGCGTTTGTTCATGTGCTAACTTATATGAAGATGGAGTTAAAAAATAATAAACAAACTCTTAATTACATCATCCATTAAGATGGCACTTGGTAGTGCCGAAAGTACTAGGTAAGACAATGGTGGTGCAATTATTAACAGATTTATCCCTCATATTAAAAGTATCAAAGCTCGTCAGACAGGAGAGGGCTGTCTGTTTTAATAGTGTATCCATTATTTGAATATATATATATATATATATATAATATATATATATATATATATATATATATATAAACAAACACATTTTGTTGAAAACAATAATCCAAGTTATTGTCTGTATTTTTTTTAGATGAGGCTTTGATGTGAATAATTTTGATAGTTCGCACTATTGTCCTCATCTTGTTGTGGCATGATTCGGGATGCTGTATCTTCTGGCTTTCCACAGGATGCTCGGATACACAGGCCCCCCTCCCGAGGAAGGCAGGAATATACATTGACTGACACATTGTGTGTATGCATACTATAATAATGATGAGGAAAACAGTTAGAGGCATTAAAATAATTCAATTTTAATTATGGTATCATCCTCATCATCATCATCATCAACAACAACAACAACTATCTAATTCTATCTGTCTGTATTTTTTAGATTGGACTTGATGTGAATTATTTTGCTATTTCGGACTGTTGTCTTAATCTTTAATGTGGTACGTATAAACACAACGTTCAGGCCGCTGTATCCTCTGGGCCTTGTTCAGGTGTTTCTTATTTACCTTCGAATAAAGCCATCATAATAATATTTCTTTCATTTCATGTTTTTCTATATCTATCATTTACTATAATTTTATATCTAACCAATATATTTAATCACATTACTGTAGAAAATTTAGAAGGAGAAATGGGATATTTTGAATTTTGGGATAAACATTGAATTGAACAAGAAACGAAGATCATGAGGTGACACTAAAAAAGCGAGATAAATGACGTTTTAATGGATATACGAAGTTAAAAATAAACATTCTAATAACAGAAAATATAAGTAAACATATACTGTGGGAGGTAGCCTACCGAGGTATGTGAGAAAATCATATATATTATTGAATTTTTAACTTTAGAAAAATATAGAATCTCCCGTACGATCAGATTGGTTTTCGTTTATGTTGTGGGGTTTTAAGGGGTCAAATAAGAAGAAAACGACGGGTAACAAATGTGGGAAAATGTATTAACAAAAGAGTAGACAAATACAGTACAGAGAAGTGGGAAATACGTCCGACAATAGAGTTATGAGCTGACTCGCATTGGCTTACTCTACAAGCCATAATTGTCCCTGTTACTTATAGTAACCGTCGGCGCATTCCATTAGTCTATAGGATATATCACCTATAACAGATAAGTTTGCCTTCGTCTTGACCAATTGTCTAACCAAGGTTAAACAATTCAGTATACCCTACCAATTTCCTATAGATTGGGGGGGGGGATATTGGGATATACCCTTTCCCAAGGGTATTAAAGATATGTGAAATGGAGACAGTCTCGTTTAGGATCTGACCTGGTCTTGCCGTGTCCATTTCTTACGATGATAGCCATTAATGAATTGTCCAATTATATATATATATATATATATATATATATATATATATATATATATTTACCAACCCCTCCGCACGAGCAGGATGCGACACAAGGTCAATTTCTTTAGCGTTCAGCAGGTTTGAATTCAGAGTTTTCCTTCTCCTAGACCAGTTGCCTAACCAAAGTTAAAGAGCCCAGTCTGCCCTACAATTTACCCATAGCTGGAGGGAGAGTAGGATTCATACATTTCCCAATGATATTGGCGCTAAATGAAATGCAATTAACACGTCCAGGATTTGAACTCATTTGAGTCCATTTCCCAAGACTTTAACCATTACACCACGCGCTTCCTACTATCTATCTATACATATATAAAAGCCAGTTGGTGTGTATGTATTTATGTCCGTATGAAACTATGAAAAAATACGATTAACGACAACGTAAGCAAATATAAATATTTAATACCACCAGTTATTACTTTTTGTGCAAAAATTATGAAGATTTCATTTATATCCCGCGGTATTAGAAAATTAAAATATACATAGAAATAGCATTGAAATACTACTTAGAAATGTCCAGTATTTGTAAATCTCAAAAGTAAACAAATAAATACACCAAGATTATTTTCTATGCCTTCCTCTACGCAGTTGACGCTGGGTAGTGGAGTCTAGTCACAGATAAGTCAAATTGTATTTTATTCCAAATAAAACTGTTAAATCTAGTATTATCTGCGTTATTCGGACTATTGTCCCCATCTTCATTGTTATTTGTTAAAATCTAAAAGAAAATAGACAATGCAATATGTTTTAAAATTCGGGTTTTCGTTTCCTTCGATGGAAAAGCCATGTTAAACCACTTGAACATTTCAATGTCATTGTAATTATCTGCAATTTATGTCTTTGTCTTTTAATTAACCCAGGAATCAGCATAAATAGTGAAAATACCTTAAATAAACAGGTCGGTAAAAGGAAATATTAAATTATATACAATCAACTGATATGCGTTAATACCCTTGGGAAAGGTATGCGACCAACTATTCTCTCTCCATGTATGGGTAAATACTTGCCTCTTTAATCCTGGTTATACAATCAGTATAAGAGAAGAAAAATGTGGAATTTAAACCTATAGAACTCCGCCTAAGAAATTGACCTTGTACCATGTCCTACTCGTGCGGAGATGTTACGTAAATACATATATTAAACTGACAATAAATACGTTTGTGAACAAGAATAAAATGTTTAGCGTAAATAATGCAAAGTCCATGAATTTTGAGTATTTGGCGCACGGTTTCAGCCTTGAGTAAAAGGAAACACATTTAAAATTTAATGTTGACTAAAGAATTTTTTTTTGGCTTTTTACCAAAGAACATTTGGAAGGCATTACGTGTAAATTTGATTTTCCGTAACTGTTCTTATAAACTGGATATATGCCAAACGAAAAAAGAAATAGATAAAAAAAAATATAACTAAGTATCTAAAATCGGCTATGTTATGTACAAAGCACAAGCCGATAATTTTCGTTCAATAGTAGAAACTGCATAGTAAGTTTTACAAAAGGAATAGATTTACTTTGCAGAAGGATTTTCCTGTTTATAATATATATATATATATATATATATATATATATATATATATATATACCAACCGTTCCGCACGACCAGGATGTGACACTAGGCCAATTTCTTAAGCGGATTTCAACAGGTTTGAATTCAGAGTTTTCCTTCTCCTAGACCGGTTGCCTAACCAAGGTTAAAGAGCCCAGTCTGCCCTATTATTCATCTATAGCTGGAGGGAGAGTATGATTCATACCTTTCCCAAGGGTATTAGCGCAAAGTGAAATATATTAGTTAATATATATATATATATATATATATATATATATAATATATATATAACTAAATTGAGAACACAAAATATACATACATATTTGTATATATATTTTTACATATATGCAGTATAGTAAATAAATAAGTAACGGGTATATATATCTTCAGGAAATACATTTTTTCCGACTTTTCTCGTCTCATCAGATCTGGGTTGTTTTTTTATTATTATTTCACAGTCGATCTTACTGGTGTAATTTTCCCGTTTCTTTATTTTTGAAAAATAAATAAAATGGAAAATCACACCAGTAAGACCGACGGTGAAATAATTAAAAACATAACTGATGAGACTACAAAAGTCGAAATAAATTTATTTTGAAGGTATATATATATATATATATATATTATATATATATATATAATATATATATATATATACTTCAAAATAAATTATATATATTATAATATATATATATTATATAATATATATATATATACTCAACTGAGAGAAAGGGCATACTTTCCCTGTAACCCATTTGAACTACTCAGAGAGGAAGGGCATCTGGGTCAAAATAGGGCAGACTAAAAGAGTAGAACTCTGTGGGTCATTTGAATCCAACTAAGGAATTAACCACCAGACATAGACAGACAAAAAACACCCGGCCAGGTAAACTGAAGAAGGGGAAAAAAAATTTCCACCAATCAAAAAGACACTCGAAAAGAAAAAATACAATAAGTTCTCCCCTGGAGGCGGTGAGAAACGTATGAATATAAAATGAATTTGGCCATGTGCCTGTCTAAATAAAACATATACGTGGTCTGAAATAGTGCGTGGGTCCTAGATACCCACGAGTGGAAATAGTCCATAACCACGATACCCATGGTATTTAAGGCCTTTTTATTCACAAATAACTTTGCTCTGTTTACAATAATTAAACATTGAGCTCTCAAACGGAACCTAAAC